>VBSM01003157.1:3024241-3046630 GCA_008086735.1 Cheirogaleus medius
CCTGAGCTCAAACGATCTGCCCACCTCGGCCTCCCAGAGTGGTAGGATTACAGGCGTGAGCCACCACACCCAGCCAACCTGGCCTTTCTGTAGTTTTATGGCTTAAGGACAAACTACTTTATGGAAGTTTAGTGCTTGCCTTTTTATTATTGCTGAGATATATTCACCACTGCCCCGACTTTTCGTATAAAAAACCAAAAGTGATTTTATTGTCTACAGTCATCTTTCAACAACCTCACTGGTACTATAGCCTAGCTATATATTTTTTATGTTTCAGATATTACCTGCACCCCACAGAATTGTGCAAAATTTAAGATTTTTACAAAACTAAATATGAAGAATTTAAGTTGGATTTAAAAGTAGCTCTAAACTAATCTATGCTGAAAAGAACTATTAGTAATTTGAAACCAGATTTAGAAGTTGTTTTTCAGTGCTCTAAATTCACTGAAAACAAGAACTCTAGCACACAAATACTTACTAATGTCAAAATTCAGAAAGAGCACAGTTGACCCTTGAAAAACGCAGGTTTGAACTGCATGGGTTCACTTATATGTGGATTGTCTTCTGCCTCTGCCACCCCTGGGACAGCAAAACCAACTCTTCCTCCCCTTCCTTCTTAGCCTACTCAAAGTGAAGATGACAACGATGAAGATCTTTATGATGATCCACTTCCACTTAATGAACAGTAAATATATTTTCCTTTCCTTATGATTTTATGACATATTCTTTTCTCTAGCCTACATCATTGTAAGAATATATAGTACGTATCAATATTACATATAAAATGTGTTAATCCACTATGTTATCAGTAAGGCTTCTGGTCAGGTCAACAGTACTGGTAAAGGTTCCGGGGAGTCAAAAGTTATGCACGGATTGGTACCCCTAATCCCTGGGGTTCAGGGGTCAACTTCATTACCTAACCAGTGGTTTAATATTTTCTTTTTAACAGTCATTTACCAAAAATAATAAAGAAGCAGTTTTGAGCCACAGAGACATCAGTCTTTTACTAATTTGGCCAGGGCAGACCTAGTGGTAGTACCCAGAGATCAGTCACTATTGAACCAGTTTAATTTCTCACAGTTTTTCATTACTCAAAGACTCACAATTAGAACCTCTTTCAAATATGAGAGCAGAGAACTTTATCATAAAAATACCAATAAAAACAATTAGCAGCTTTGGTTAATTTAAAGAATAACTGTATTATGGTTATTGCTAGCTCAGTCTCTCAGTATCTATATATCCAAGAAACTAACTTGGAGAGGTAAAGTCAAAAGTTTTTGTTTCCCTGTGCTGATAAGACATTCTAGTGTTACCATGTCCAAATTCAAGCTTTATACACCATCAATGGATGCTCTACAATTATTGAAAAATAAGTAGATTTATCTCTGCCTTTTAAATAAGAGGTGTGATAAGTAAAAAATAAAAATAGGTTCAGACACTAATGATTCTAAAGTCTTTGGCTCAAATCCAGAAGAACAGTGTCAAGAAAATCCCAGTAAAGAACTGTATACAACTAATGACAAGCAACATCCTTATTATGATCAGATGCTGAACACGCTTAACTATAGTAGCTGGTTTCTGCTTATTAATGTTAAAATATAATGTTATAGTATCTTCCATGTTAAAAACAACAAATTCTAATTTCATCCCTGACATTCTCACCCAGGCTGATGACTTTAAAAACCACATCTAATAACTAATGAATCTCTAGTCATATTTCCAGCCCTAAATTCCAGCGTCACATCTGTCAACATTCTACCATGGATATAGAATGTTGATGTAGATGCCTAAACAGGCATCTCAAACTTACCATGTCTAAAACAAAATTGCTAACTTTCGAACCCCAAACTTGCCCTATTCTAAATCTTCTCCATTTTAGTTAAAGAAATCATGGAGATGCTCAAGCCAAAAAGCTAGAAATCCTCATAATTCCTCAGCCTCAAACATCCACTACATTCTAAACTATTCTCTGCATAGCAAGTAGGACAGTATTTTTAACAAGACTGCTCATATCATTCCCTACTGAAAACCAACAGCAGCTTTTTATTATATTTGGTATTCAACCCAGATTTCTTATCTGGGCCCGTATCTCCCTCTCTGATCCTTTCCAGCGCTTTCTTCCTCAGTCACCTCATTGTAGCCATACTGTTTTTTCCATCCTCTTTCCCCACCATCTCTGAAATACTGTTCCTCCACCTATTTACACGGTTCTTTCCAGCTCATCGTTCAGGTCATGGCTCAAATGTTACCACCTCCAAGAGGCCTCTCCTGACTAAATTTATTCCCAATCATTCTCTATCCCCTAATCCTACCTTCATTTTTCTTAATAGCATTTTATCATTCAGATATTACATTTGTCATCTGTCTCTATCACTAGAATATAAGATATATGAGAACTTGATCTTATTTACAACTGTTTGCATAACTTAAAATACTCGTTGGCACACAGCAGACATTTAAAAAACTGTAAAATAAATGAGTGTTGAATATGTAATGTAATGTGATGCAATAAAGTAGACAAAGCAACTATCTGCCTATTTGCGTGGCAGGAGAGTAATACTGGATTCATGTTGTCAACTGTGGATCACAGAATTAATGGGGAAAGTAGGAGATTCTAAACAACAAAATTATGACTATAGAATACAAACATCTAATCAGAAGAAAGGGGGCCATCGAAGAACCCAAGTGGATTTCACAGGGAAATCTTCACTTGAGATATTTAAAAAAGTATCCAAAAGTTGAAAGAAGTTAGGGGTTTGAGTATAGACATAAGAATAGCATAAACTTATTTAAAAAACATCTGAATTCCAAAAAGGAGCTGAAATTTGTAGAAAATACTATGAAATGTGAACTCTTCTCGGGGGGAGGGTATCTATATTTGAAGCAATAATAAGGGATAGGACCAGTAGCTAAGAAAGATACTGTAATGTTAAACAACAAAAGGTTTCACTTCAGGTGCCTTCATAAAGGAGAATGATTTTTCACAATGGAAATGTATCTCCTAAAACAAAGCAAGTGTACCCCCAAAAGTGAAGCAAATTATATAGGCTTAGGGTGTTGAAAGTAGCATATGTATGTTTATTAGAAAAGAAAGTAATAGTTAACAGGGACGAACTAGTGTGTATTCAACTTAAGTTACCCTGAATTCACCTCATTTTCTCACTAAGTAGGGTTATTATTCTGCCAGAAGGATGAGACAGTACTTCTAGAGAGGAAACTATAGAACCACTTATACTTAGTAATTCAACTTCAGGGAATTATTATTTTTAATAAAACTTAGGAAAACCATTTTAAAACAGGAGAATAAAAAGCACATAATAGCTCTTTTAAAAATGTCAGAATACTATATGGCCATTAAAACCTACAAACATGTTGAGAGAAGAAAAAGTTTATATGACTTAAGTAGAAAAAACTTTTACAGAGGGATTAAAACTATTTAAAACCATGCAAACATTTGCTAGTATTAAGAGAGAATTTTGAGTAATTGTACACTTAGATATGAAATAGGGGCTTGTTTAGCAGTAAGTTCAGTTCATAACTGAAAAAAAAGTAATTAGTATAACACAACTATAGGATGGAACAACCTGGATAAGCAATGAATAAATAGAAAAAGATCTAAGCATTCTGACTATTAAATACAATTAATTGTATAATGTATCTGAAATAAGGGTTGATGTAATTAGGCTGCATTATTATAAGTTTAATGTCTGGAACAAAGGAGGCAGTCCCATAAATGCTCTGTGCTACTCAGTATGTATCTCAAATATTATGATTAGTTTAAGTTATCACATTAAAATCACTAGAGCCAACTACAAAACCCACAGAGGACAGAGACTAAAGCTGGTTATATAAGGAAAAACAATGAAAAAACTGTGGTTATTCAATCTGAGAAAAAGATATGGGGAAGACAAAATAGCTATTTCAAGGAAATGAACGGCTGTCATTTGGAAGAGGTATTAAAATTATCTTTTGTTGGCCGGGTATGGTGGTTCACGTGGGTAATCCTAGCACTTTGGGAGGCTAAGGCAGGAAGATTGCTTGAGGCCAGGAGTTCAAGACCGGCCTGGGCAGCATAGCAAGATGCTGCCTCTACAAAAAATAAAAAAATTAGTTGGGCACAGTGGCATGTGCCTGTAGTCCCAGCTACTCAGAAGGCTGAGGCAGAAGGATCGCTTGAGCCTAGGAGCTCGAGGCTACACTGAGCTATGATTGTGCCATTGCACTCCAGCCTGGGTAACAGAGTGAGATCCTGTCTTGAAAAAAAAATTATGTTGATTCAAAGGACAGAAGTGGATTTTTAGGTGGAAAATAGAGGGTCGGTCTTTAGCAGTATGAACTTTTAAAAAATGGAACAGATTTCTATTTGTAGTAAATTTTCCTTCTCTATAAATACTCAGGTAGATATCAGATGATTATCTAATAGGGTTTTAGGGGGAAAAAATCTTACTCTAGATACTATCCAAAACTCTTGCTAATTCCTATGAACTTAGGGTATAAAATTTTAATTAAGGTTATATGAAAGATTAATTTAGGTTAAGCCATTAAAACTTCATATATATAAACAAAAGCATACCTTGGCCCAGGTTTTGGAATTTTGCCAGCCTTGAGCTCATCAATAATATCTTCAATATCCTTAGGTGTGAGATCCTCCTAGGAAAAAACAAATTACAACAGTCATAATGAAATTATTTCATGCTTAAGTGTATTAATTCCTAAAACCAGCTATTTTATTGTCTGCCTATCTCTCGGCTCACAAGATAGTTACCAAGGTAGCAACAACTGAATAATTCCTATATATAGCATAGAGTGCTAAATATAATATACAACAAGAGCTATAGCTGAAGAGGCAATACCAAGTAATGCTTTGAAGTGAAATACATCTGCATTTTGCATTTGAGTCCTGGCCCCCCCTACTGACTAATAGTCTTGGACAAGTTACTCAGCCTCCCCAAATTTGCTTATTTGTAAACCTACTTCAGCATGTTTTTGAGGATTAAATGAGAAAACATATAAATTAGAATAGTGCCAAGGTATATGCTCAAAAATGCTATTTCCTTGAATAAACAATGGGGTGTAAAAAGTAATGAGTAACTTGTAAGTAGATGCCTAATATCTATCCATAATCCAAAGCTCTAACTACTACTGAAAAAATCTCTATCTCTTGGACAAATACATCCATAGGCTGCTACATTTAGACTTCTAATGCTTCATACAAAGCCTTGACTGTCTAATTCCTGTTTAAATCAAGAAATAAATATCCAGAAGCCCAAAACTCAGTGGAAACTCATGTTTTGGACAAGTTGGCTTCAGGGTTTCAAAGCCTAGAGGGGCAAGGGAAAAAGCCACTGCCAGCCCAAGAGACTCTAAACAAGATACCATCCAAACCACACAAAGTTAAGATCCCAAAAAGCTATACCCTCTATATAAGAGTAAACTAGAAATTAAACTGTGCCTCAAAGAAAACTGCTAGTCTGGAACCTTTTGCACTGAGGGGCTGGAAAGACATAGGGTATAAGGAAAGAGGCTTTTCCTGGGCCAGCAGCACTTCCAAGAAGAAGGGAGCAAAGCAAATCCCTTTTTTCCCCTCCATACAGGGTCTCACTCAGTTACCTGAGCTAGAGTGCAGTGGCATCCTCATAGCAACCTCAAACTTCTGGGCTCGAGCTGGGCCAACAGGTGTGCACCACTACAGTCAGCTAATTTTTAAATTTTTTGTAGAGACGGGGGTCTCAATATTGCCCCGGCTGGTCTCTGACCCCTGGCCTGAAGCAATCTTCCTGCCTTAGCCTCCCAAAGTGCTGGGATTATTGGCACAAGCCACTATGCCTGGCCACAAATCCCTTCCTGAACAATCTACCTTCAATGCAGTCCTCAAAGAATTTCCAAAAACAAATTTCTAAGAAATGTGACCTTACAAGATATCCTGAATGAAAATCATGATACAATTAGGGTGGCAAGTGATTTTTTAAAAAGATAACTAGAAAACTCCACATATCTGGATATTAAGAATATTTCTAAACAAAGGTCAAAGAAAAAAATCAAAATGCAAAACTTGACAAATGCTCAATAAAAAAAAAAACTTGTGAAATCCAGCTAAAGCAGTACTTAGAGGTATGATACCATCTCTATAAAATTTTTAAAACAAGTAATATATTAGTCTGACTACATACATATATAGAAAAAGTTTAAAAACATGTACAGGAAGAATACACACTAAATTTATGATAATGGTTATCTTGGTGGATAAAAGAAAGAGAGTAAGATTTGGGATGGGGATGCTTCACCTGTGTATCTAGCTTATTTTTACAAATGATGATGATTTTTACAAACAAAATCTGAAGTAAAATGTGGCAAAATGTTACTATCTGTTAAGTCTTGATAGTTGCTACACCAAGGTTATTCTGTATGTTTATATGCAAATTATTAAATTTTTCATAATTTAAAAGTTTAAAAAATTTGTCATCATCTGGAGTTAAATGCAAAAATGCTTAAAGATAATTTTTTAAAAACCTAGATATTTATGCTAACAGCATCTTCTAAATGAATAATTCATTTAGAACCAACATTTACAGGACACAAAATCAGTATTTAAGATATTTTAAATATGATATACAACTTTAACTTATATTAAGTGAAATACTCACATAGTAGTTGTCATTTATTTGAACCATTGGTGCATTTACACAGGCTCCTAAACATTCCACTTCTATAAGAGTGAAAAGTTTGTCAGGTGTAGTCTCCCCAGCCTTTATTCCTAAAAATATAAATAATCTCCATTAGGACCAGGTTATATTTTAACAGCAATTTGGTTAAAGAAAAAGAAAACCCACAATATATTACAGAGGTATATAAAAAGTATTTAAGAGTATTACATTTCTTTAAAAAAGAAAACACTCTTTATATAATTATAACATGCAAGGATTTAAGTGAACTTGTTCCTTTAAAAAAAAAATCAAATTTCAGCAAACTCATCTCCAGTTTTTGTTGTTATATAGCAGTGCATCGGGACTGTATTTTCATTTTGATTGTGAAAATTATACTAAAATCAGTCACACTGTCAGATTAGCAAAAACTCAGAAATTTCTAATGTCAAAGGTTTTTAAGGATGTGAAGAAAATGAGTACTCTCACACATTTAGGGAAGGCATTCTGGCAAAATATGGTATAGTCTGACCCATCAATTCTACTTCTTGTAAATAACCTCAGTATATAATGGACAAGTATGCAAAGATGTGTGTAATGTGAAAGTAATTGCAGAGTAACTTAATTTATAATAGAAAAATGAAGCAGACATATATATTGTGCTATAGAAAGATAGCCAAAGTATAAAAAGTGTAAATATAAATACATTTATGTATTTAATAATTAAAATGATATAAAATCTATAATTAATATACCCAATTGTATCAGAATTTACACCTTGGAGTTGGAGGATGGGATTTTGAGCCAACTTCAGCTTTCTGTTTAATGCACCAATGGCATTTTGTATGGAAAAATGTCTCTTTACTTTTTAAATGCTATTCTTATAACACCTATTTCAAATTTCCCTTCCCAAAGCATTCCTACTATATTATTTGTTCCGTGGCCTCTTTGGAAGAATATATGCGCAATAATAGTCATTTTTTACATACCCCATGATATCACACAGTAAGTGAAACATAATTTTCTAAACAATGAAAATTTTAAACTCTTAGAAGCTTTTCAAACATACTTAATGACTAAAAAAGGAAAGATGGAGAACTAAGGAAGACTTCTACAAAATAGAAAGAAATAAAGGTGGGCAAACAACAGTAAAGACAAAATTTTACTGGGGAAATACAGATCCAATAAGCTGGCAGATGTTGGAAACTTTAGGTAGAAATACATCAAATCTATAAAGACAATTCTATTTTTTATCAAAGTTACAAATATAATGTATCCCATACCAAGCTTTTTCTGAATGGCCTCCAGTATGCTGTCAGAGTTTCGAAGCATGCAAGGTGTAGTAGTGCAGACTTGAATGTGATACTTTCCAACTGGCTTTCGATTATACATTGTATAAAAAGTTGCTACTTCATATACTCTCATTGGAGGTACTTGTAAAATTTCTGCAACCTAAAATATTAGGACATTTTAAAATAAGCTAATTATAATGTTTATTAATTGAGCTTTTTAGGTATATTGTAAAAAGTATAATTTCAACCTTGCCTCAATTTGGTAAAAACAGAAAATTTCTTCAACAGTGGAAAACATACTTGTATCTGATAATTACGAGATATAAACTCTTCAATTTTTGCAGACATCTTACACAAACCACAAGAAGCACAAAAGCTAATGGAGTTACAGCACTTTCTCCTTCTACCCCACTCCTCACCTCTGCAAAAGGATATTCTTTTTCTCTAAATCTTTAAGTCTTTCACTATTAAGAATTTCTTTGATCAACTCATATTTTGTAATTTAAACTGTCTAAATGGCAAAAATTTAGTGGCCAAACCCCAATAAAGGAAACAATTAGATTTTTAAAACCCTTCACCAAAAAAGCCTTGATGTTACTCATGAGGTATAGTACACGCAAATGGTACAGCAACAGAAAAATGGTTGAGAACCAAAGCTATTAACCCATATTAATTTACATATCTGCATTTAGATATGTAAACTCAAAATTTTATATCTCTGCATACTATATGTACGCACATATATAACACACGTACACCTCTCCAGAATAATCCAAAACACTACTTCTACGTCATATCACAATACTCTTTCAAAAGCTGGATCTTATAGACAAGTACCTCCCAACCCTTCACATCAAGGCATTAATAGAAAACATTAATTATTTGTTTTGATGTCCTGGGGTTCAGGACTAAGGGGATCACTATTCAACATGCCTCTCTTAGGGCAAGTGTGTTAGGGAAAACAAGGATTTCTAACTGTTTGCTAAAGTGGTCCTTGTACAGTCTATCATGATTATGATAGCTACAACTTTCTAGGTGACCCAGTATCAGTAAGACTTCCCTATCCGGCATTCTTAAAACTATACATATATCCATGTTCTGACATGAAAGAAGAGCTCATTAAATGAAATTTGGATGCAAAACACGTAGAACTTTCTCTATTAGGAATACTAAAGGAAATGTATTCTCAAAAGACATCTAATCATGGCTTACTTGTGACAGATAAAGTAGTTGTGCTATTTAACTTGGTGGTTCTAAACCAGGGATGCATCTCTGAATCTGGGGAGCTGTCTACCAAAATACACCTGTTGGAGTCCTATTACTGAAATAATTTAATAAATCTAGAGTGAGACCCTGATTGTCTAATTTGAAAAAGCTCTCCCCGGAATTCTGCTGCACACCTCCCTATGCCTTAGTGATAAGTAAAGAGATAATTAGTGAGCTGATGGATTTTTTTGTTGTAAGGTTGGGTGCGATCCTTCCTCAGCCTCCCAAGTAGCAGGAATTATAGGCACAAGCCACCATGCCTGCCTTATTTTTAAAATGTTCTCCCATTTAGTTTCTTATTTATTTTCCTCTGCTAAGCTTGCCACATAACAAGACTTCCAATAGGTTTGCCATTATTAAAAACATGAATTTTGGAAAAAAAAAAAAAAAAAACCCAAAACCATAATTAGAAACATATACCTAAATCATTACTTAGAAAGTTGGCTATTTTAATTTAAAAAACAATGTAACTCCCAAAGAAACATGATTTATCGAAAAAATAACTATGTGACCACGTTTTACTCAGGAGAGTACCTCACTAAACTTGCTTTATGACATTTTTCATAGTGAAAAAAGTAATAAGGGTCCATACAGGGTTAGGAGTACTGTACAAAGCAAATAAACTAAACCTAAAAGTTGCATTAGGGATTCTGTTAGATAAATTGAGGACATTCCTATTCTCCAAGAAAGATGAAGGTGTAGCCTAACAGTTATAACCAAATAAAGTCTAGAAAGTGATAAGGAGAATGAAGTACAGCAGAATCTCTGTGACAGTTGGTCAAGTATTAAATGCATTGATTTGTAAATGAATTCAGTCTCAGCTCTATCACTTAGAAATCATAACGTAATAATTGGAAGAGATCTACCTAGTTCAAAACCTTCATTGCTTATGAAGAAGTAAGTCCAGAGAAAAATCAGACAAAAATATTTCCATATAAAACATGGCTTAGTTGTGTGATTCTCATAAGAATCAAATAGTATATGGGTTTTGTATAGCACTTTGTAAACAATACACTATATTATATCACTACACAAATGTAGTTATTTATACTAATAGGATATGAATAAACTTGAAATTTGGATTACTGCTGAAAACTATTAGAAAGAAATGAATCTTAAAATATGTATGAATAAACTAACTTCATACAGTTAGTCAAAATGGGTCACCCATAGCATTTTTTAAAGTTGTTGGTTCCAAGGTAGCATAAATACCACATATATTATATAAATTTTTGTTAAAGGCTATAGTCAAAGATGTAAAATATTAAAGACTCATACTAGCTATGACCTGATCTTTTTTTTCTGTAATTCTAATGTTTAAATATTATGCTAATTTTCAGAGTATCTTGACACTAAATTATACATATTTGGGATCCTTCATCTTTATTATGACTATTTCACCTCAAAAAAATTACCAAAAAAAAAAAACCCTTTCACACCATAATGCTTCCACTATTTTCTGCAAGGATAGAAAGCTCTACTTCAGTTCTCTGCATTAAGGGAAGCAACAAAAACACAAATATAATTCAAGGATACATATAAATGACTAAAGGACTCCAAACTCATAGATTCTGACATTGGAGATTATCAGGGTAATTACGACATAAGGAAGTTATACACAATCTCTCCTCTTTTCCAACTAAGGCAAAAATGAACTGGTACCTTATTCATAGCAGAGATGGGCAACCACCCATTTTGCCTTTGAGCTAAATCCAGGACTGGAAGCACAGCTGCTGCTTTATGCCCTTCTGGATAGTTTTTTACAATTGCCTCTATCCTCTGTATAAAAACAAACAAACAAACAAAAAAACAAACACTCACTTTATACATGTGAAAGCTACTAAATATTCTGTAAATTAATTATAATGTTAATTTAGTCATACCTTATAGTTTTCTGGTGTGAAATCAAATGGAGTATCTGGGTTATTCTCAGGAGTATCTCTGTGCTATACAAAGAAAAAAAGGGTTTCCAAAATTATCCAAATTCTCTCAAAAGTATGAATAACACTGTACATCACTATACTATTACTGATCGTTTAATCTCTCCATTTTAATTACAACATGATATATATCAATCTATCCTTCCATCAAAAAGAATGACTAAACACATATTTGATGCATATGATTACCAAAGTAAAGTTAGCAAAACTCAAAATTTTAGAAAAGTTTTAGGAAACACCTTTTAAAGGTTAAGAGAAGTAGCTTTTGGACCACAAAAACAAACAAAAAAAGTGTTACCTGACTTCATTAGATAACAGGATCTTCTAATATAATTACCAAAACACTACCAATTATTGGAAGCCTTATGAAATTAAGACACAAAATTTTGAGTGTGAACATATGTACATTTTTCCAAAAGAGAGTGTGTCAGATTGTCAAAGGGATCTGGGACCCAAAAAGGTTAAGACCCATTACTTTAGGGAAGGTACAAAAGGACCATCTCTTCCCCACATATTTTCCATAAACAGAATAGCAAAAAGCTTTATTTCTTCGCCTCAAAAGAGCAAAGCAGGCCCACTTCCAAAACTGACAAGAAATGACATGTCAACAGGAAATCAAATGAGTCACACTGAGATTAACACATCAATTAACGTTATGTATGTGTGGTAAATACAGAACTGAATCTCTCGATATGTTAACTCTCTGAGTTCTGCTTTTTAAAGGACATAAACCAAAAAGAGGAAAGAAAACAGAAACTTTGGACAATGATCTTAAATATGTGGCCAATTTGATATGTTTTTAGACAAAGATGATAAAACATAGCAGGAAGCTACTTATTATATCACTAACTCTAAATCATCATACAAGTCCTCTATATTGCCTTTAAACAACACTAGATTAATCCCTAAAAACTGCACCTTGTTCGAAAAAGGGATACATTATCTTATTCACTCTGAATTGTGCAACTAAGCTGCTAAATTCATAGACTTCTACCTGTAGTTAAACCCTGGAAACCAAAAATATAAAGGCCAACTACTAATATATTCACTACATTACTAAAATCCATGAGTTTCAAACTAATGTCATTTTGAGATTCCCCAAGTTACAGCCTCACAATCTTCAGTCAGCTAGCATGATTGATTTGTAAGAACCCAAAGAGTTATGAGAATCAGGTTAGGGCTCACAGTAATTTCACCAAAGAGCAAACTAAGTTCTTATTCCTGGAGTTTCCCTGGTGCCAATTTAAACATGAGAGGTTCACTCAGAACCACCTATATTTTGAAATGCAGTAAATTCAATTAGCTGTATTTAAATACCCACAATAGCCAGCATATACCAAAGACACTGGTGTTTAAGATATTTGGGGTTATTACAATAGATTTACACAAATTTCCAAGTCTTTTCTTTCTGAAGAAATCTAAATAATTACTTACCACAAATAAAGCTCCTCCAGCTCCATTTTGCACAGCTGTCTTATGCAAATTCCTTATATGTCTTCCCTAAAATTTAAAATTTTAACAAAGTTTAGTAAATCACAGCCTTAAGAAATGTTTCTTAAGGTAATACTTTAAGATTCATAATTTAAAACAGTGGGATCAACTTATAGAAGTAAAAGATCTTAAGAGATATGGTCTACTACTGTATACCCTGTCCATCTCTATTTCAGGAAACATATTTAAAAAAATGGAGATTCAAAGGCAAGGTTATTCACTTGCCAAAGGTCACACTCAAGAGTCAGTGGGAGAGGCAGGACTACAATCCAGATGTGCTGAGTTGTGTACCTGTCCTACCACACTCTGCTGGCATGCATTTGGAGAATTAATGTACCATTAACTTATTGCCTTTCACTTTTGTCTGAATCAAGTTGGATGCCAACTTTTGTTTAATGAGGACTGTCATAAACATGTTTTTATTCTATACATATGAGTCATATACTCTGTACAAATGAGTCAACTATATCTTCCTTTTCAATCCTGTACTAAATTAGTTCAGAAACTCCAGCTGTAAAAGTAGTTTCATAAAGCTATTTATGACATATGCAGATTGACAATACTCGATTGCTTTGGAAAGAATCTGATTATTCTCCTGTCATATTTCATTTCTTTGCCCTCTTGCTCCTACCCTGCCCCTCAAGCAATCAACTATTGATTGCTCTGGATTCCTCCAATTTCTGAGTTCTACTAACCACAGATGACAGAACCCTGAATTAAATCAAGCATGGAACTGGCAAAGAGTTGCACAATTCAAAGAAGGCAAACATAAAAGAGAAGTAAAAGGAATAATATAATGCAATTACATATTTAACTTTTCCCTAAGTCCAAATAATATTTCAGTTGAAGCAGTAAGTTTACATGGAACATTTGCTTTAATTAACAAGACATGACCCAGAATGTGAGATACAGGAACAAAAGATGGGAGTGATAAATATCAGTTTCAGGATAATTGAGGGGGATGCAATCAGAGGAGGCTTCAATTGTGTTGATTTTTTTCTTTCTTAGGCATACAATTCCTTATGCTTTTCTGTATCTTAAATATATGATACTTTTTTTAAAAGAATGCAACATTTATATTCAAGGAGACAGTTCAATTTCTCCCAACTTTGCTTCAGGATCAATCTCTGAATTAAACACAAGGTTATGCCTATATCCCTAATTTGCCTGTCCAGAACCCAAACTGAGATAAACATAAAAGTATGGCTATAATTCCTGCATAATACCATAGGAACAATATGAGTATAAAGCTTTAAAAAAATTAACTGAAACTAAAATTTAGAAGACAGTTACTGTCATCACCTTAGCTAAGAGGATATTAAACAAAAAAATCAAAAAACAATTTTTAAGTAACATTAGTGAGTTATTTAACTAAAACCTGAGAGAAAAGAAAGATTTCATAATAAAGGAAAGAAGGATTAATTTTAAGAGCAGGGAAAGTATCCAATCCTCTCTTAACTTCTAAACCATAACATTTTCTGTTTATTGACTTTTTACATTGGTCCCTGTAGGTTGTCTTCTGGGCTCAGTTCTCATTCCTATGTCCTTGTCTCCATAAATTCTTTGCCTCTGAAAGCTTATCCATTCTTATCTATTAACTCTATGCCAACGACTTAAATCCTCTACATATTTGGTGACAAAAGGCTAACAGCTTGAAGAGCTCATAAATGCAAAAAAAACAAAACAAAAAAAACAATGAAAAAATGACCAAATAACAAATGAAAATTTCACAGAATTCAAACAGTTAAACTTACTAGTAATTAAACACACAATTTAAAATAACACTGGCAGCTATCAAATTGGCAAAGTTTTTTGTTTTTTTTTAAGTAACATCTCATTCTATTGAGTGTATGGAGAAATGGGCATGCTTATTATACATTAGGTAAAAATTCATTTAGCCTTTTAGGAAAGCAAATTAGCTTGATGTATGGAGAGACTAAAAACGTGTCCATATTTTAACCTAGTAATTCTACTTTTAGAAATTTGTTTTATAGTACAAAATAAGGATAAAGGATTACATAAAAACATGTTGCTCCTATGATATTTATTGTAGCAAAAACACAAGCAACCTAAAAGCCCAACATAGGGAAGTCTTAACTAAATACTGATAATTTCAACACTGAAATATTATATAGCTAAAAAAAATATTCCCTAAACTTTTTTTCACATAGAAAAAAAGCATTTGTGCCACAATCAGAAATGGAAACTATCAGGGTTAAACAAAACAAAAAAGCCAAAAAAAAAAGCAAAAAAAGCATGAACTATCATCCCAATTGTACTAAATTTAGACACTAATAAAAAGATTGGAAGGCCATAAACAAATGCTTATCTGTTATTATGATGTTAACAAGATTACATAAGGGACTCTTATATTTTCCTAATTTCCTATTTAGCATAGAATAATATGACAAACTAAAAAAATCTTACTTAAAATGTTCATTAAGTACAAAGGAAACTTCTCACCTCTACCGTAAACCACATTTCTCCTTACAACCTCTCTGTATTATCAAATTAAACATCACCAACCTCTAAAAGTTAAAAATGCTTCTGTTTTAGATCAATATTTGATTCATTTCTCATTAATCCAGGATGTGTCATGTACTCCCACCTAAAAAATATAGCTATAACCTTGAAAAGTGTTCTTTAGGCTATGTAGCTACATATTGGAAAATCTATTTTGAGGCACTCTTGCTGATCTGTAACTCTGGGCCTGCACATGAGTTTACACACATTTCTAAAAGTGTTTTAAAGTCCAAATTGTTGAAGACAAACTGCTGATTGAGAAGATCAGGATAAACCTGCTAAGTTCTAGGAAAAAAAACAGGAGTTTTAGATTTTTTTTGACGTCTTGATTTGGATTTAGATTACCACTCATCTACTTACTAATGTGTGACTTTGCACACATCACTTAATTTTTGTAAGCCTCAACTTCTGTACCTATAAAACAGGGATATCTTCTTATTGGACTGTTTTAAGACTTAAATAATAAAGTTTCCCTGAAAGTACTATATAGCCTGTTAAAGCATTATCACGTGTTTAGCTGACACAAGCATAAAACATTTAATAACCGAAAAACAAAGATTCAAACAACTGCATTTTTAAAACAGATTTTTTAAAAATTGTGCTCTGGTAGTTGACTTTATCAAAGAGTCACTGTCAGAATAGAACAGATTAGTGAGTTTCTTGCAAATGCACATAATTACTTTTTATTTTTATCTACACAAGGCTTATAATTTTTCTGCTGAAATTATAATGTATTTTAGATGGTTGAAAGACACCAACTACTTCTTCTCCACTAAAATTAACAAATCTTTTTTAGTTAAAGAAAATGGAGAAGGAGGAAGAAGTAGTGCTGGCAGAAAATTTTCCATGAGTCTCAGGTTTCTATACCCCTTGTAAGCAAAGGCACTGACAGCTTTTGTTCCAGACCATCTTTTCAAGGATTTTTTGTAAATAATGTCTCCCCCTGCGGTAAAGGTTGAGGGGGCTTTCTTACAGACAAGGTGCCCCAAGCTCAGGGTTCTTCAGCTCTGATGCACAGCATTAAGCTGAGTTGCTCCATGTCACTCCCATGGGATATGAGTGTCAAGGGAAACTAACATGAACATGAAGCTCATGCTGCCTTCTGTGCCACGAGTAATAGTCCTTTGTCTCTGACCCAGGAGTCTTCTGCCAGCATCCATGAAACTGAGGCAGGTTAACCTGTTAGCTTACAAATAAGGTAAAATCTCAGATCCTTCACAGTTCTTAAGAAAGTCAATAAAATCTAGAAATATGCCAGTTTCCATGTCCTACTAATTTTTCTATCAAAATATCTTTATGAATATAGAGAAAGTATAAAAGAAACCAGTAACAGTTGGTGTCTCTAGGGAAGGGGACCAAGAATCTGGAGTAGGAAGGAAATTTATTCTTTACCATAACATATAATATATGCAACACATATTTATCATAATATATCCTTGTAACCCTATTCTGTACTGTAATATGTATAACACATGTCATTATATGTTTACTTTAATATATATATCCTTATTGTTTGAATTTTTGCCACACATATAACATTTCAATTTTTAAAAAATAATCTTTAGTCCTCTTGCTATCACCACTAATAATCTTTAGTCCTGTCTTACTACCATCACTATTTCAGACATTATGTCTTCAAGCTGACCCCTTTCTCAATCCAAAACATACTTATGTCACTAAACTAATCTTAAAAATACTGTCCCTTCTGTGTTGTTGGTGGTTGTGGTGTGAAAGAGGACCAATACCAAATATATCCTAGCATAGGAAGTATCAATTTCATCATTTCTGAAAAACCACAATCTCCACATTCTAACACCTCTGAAATTGGGATGTATCAGTGGTATCTAATATTCCATAAATATCCTATTATGGAGAGACAATATAGCAAAGTGATTAAAAGCCTAGCTCCACAGCTTGTTTCCTCATTTGTAAAAACAGAATAATAACAGTTCATATTTCATAGAGTTGTTGAGAAGATTAAAGAGATAGTTCATATAAGTGCTAAACATGCTACCTGACAAATGGTAAGTAATATATTAGTCTTACCCATCATTATTATTAGAAGTACTCTTTGTCACGCACTAAGCTTTTTATACATTATTTAATTCTTACAACTCTCCTGCAAGGTGGGTATTATTTCCAGAAAACAGATTTAAACAAGTTATGAAAACTTCTCAAGGTTGTATCAGTAATTAGTGGCAGAACTCACATTAGATCCTAGGGCCAAATGACTACAAAGGCCATGACCTTATTATTAGCCACTTGACCAGAACTATTTGATGACATCAGAGCTCTAGCAGAACAGAGTAGGTCTAAGAAACCAAAGAGTGTAAGGAAGAAAATGAGGCATCCACACACAGGGAGACATTAGAAATGAAAAGTCCTCTAGCACTCTGGGAGGCTGAGGCAGGAGGATCACTTGAGCTCAGGAGTTCGAGACCAGCCTGAGCAAGAGGGAGACCCTGTCTCTACTAAAAATAGAAAAATTAGCTGGGCGTGGTGGTGCACACCTGTAGTCCCAGCTACTCAGGAGGCTGAGGCAGGAGGATCCCTTGAGCCCCAGAGTTAGAGGTTGCAGTGAGCTATGAGGACACTACGGCACTCTAGCCCGGGCGACAGAGTCAGACCCTGTCTCAAAAAAGAAGAAATGAATAGGCCTGCTTCCTTAACTTACCATGCTCCTATTTAGACAAAAAGATGCAAGTTATTTAATTTTTTCTAAATCCTTGCCACCCTTCTATTCCTGCAGTAAACCTGAGTATATGCACATTAGCATATCATTTGAATAACTTAATTACAATGTCTAAAGTCGACCTTTCCTTCAAACTTGTAGGAAAAGGACTCAGATAATGCTTATAAAATGAAAGAAGCAAATAAAATAATGAGGATAAGTTGTTAAATATTAGCCCTCATTTTTTCAACTAGCACAAACTTACTCATCCATATCAAGTTATATGAGGTCATTTTCAAAGCTTCCCTGTTTTTTGGTATGTTTAAAGAACATCACCTATTTTACATTCATTGTAATATTCACATCAAACACTTTCAATAAAGGAATAAAGTATTAAAAGTTCTAATAAACATCTTTACATTACTTAATGGGCCATTTGAATTCAGTTTTACTTTGGAATAAGGAGGCATTCCAGGACCAGTCTTTGAACTGGGGAAAAAACTGACTTAGCTAGGCTGGACTGATTCAAAGAATAAGTTGAATTTCCAGACACCTCCTCTTAGACTAGAGTCTGATCTTTCCTTTAGAGTCTAATTTCTCATTAGACTCTGAAATATCTATTCCTTGACAAATTCCAACTGAATAGAATGAATTCCAACTGAAAATCCAAATAACTTTTTTTAAATAAACAAGAGCATAACCTGATATACAGCATAGAATTAATAGTGTGTTTGAAGTCTAGCTTCTTTTTTTCAGAGGGCTTCATAAGTTACAGAGAAGATTTAAACAAACAGTGACAGCCTTTTCTTTGAATTCTAGCAACCTGGAGTGCCTTTATGTTAAGCACTTCTACATACCTTTTTTTCACTGACTCCTCAAAAATCTATGGTTAGTTATTTCCATTTCACATTTACAGAAACTCAGGCTCAGAGACAGTTACTTGCCCCATACCACACAATTAGTGACAGAGATGGATTTTGAGCCCAGGCCCTTTGAATATAAGTCCCATGCTCTTTCTATTAATAGTAGCCTTTCCTTTTCATTGTAACTTACAATACCAACACCAATAGCTCAAAATGACAAAAATTAAAATCTTATATTCTCCCCAAGAAGGGGATCCTTCAATGATCTTTTCATGGGTCCTACTCTTTTTTCCAAATTTCTTCTGTTGCTCAAACATTAGTTTTATCCAACTCAGCTCGCCTTTCAGTTCTATCACACATTTGCATAATAAGGGACTAGGAAGCTGTAAGACAAAAAAATCTCTAACATTTATAGATTAAACCCACCAAGATGTGTGTTCACTTGTGCATGGGGTCACAGCGCACATGTAAAACATCTCCTGGTGAGTCAAAAGTGATTTGGGATACCTCTGTGCTTTCTTCCCACTGTTCACAACACCTGCTAGCTTGTTACCTACAGCATCTCCCATTGCCTGCTCAAGCAGGAAAACTGAAAACTCCCGCAAAAGTCAGTGTCCATGATACACTCACATTATCTATACTAGGTATTTTTACATTTAAAAAAAAACCTTGAAAAATAAGAAATTTTCAATGCATTTTATTTTAACAAAGTAGATGTGCTGTGTTAATAACACCTGTGAAATCTACTTCAAGGGTAATCATAAATACAAAGACATACTCTGCATCAGATACCATGCCACAAACTTTACAAATCCATACTATATAACTCGTTTACTTCTTTCAACAAGCCTACCAGATAGGTATTATTATCTTCTCGTTTTACAAGTGAGGAAACTAAGGATCTAAAGGGGAGAAAATTTTTCCCTGGATCGCATAGCTAAATAAATGAAAAGCCAAACAAAGCCTTGCCTTAACCACTAAAATTCAAGTTGTTATATTTTCAAACAGACATTGGAGGACTTTTACAAATGTCCTCCAAATAAGGTTCTCTCAATAATTTAACTAAAAATATTAACTGACCTTAAAGAAATGTAAGTAATTTTCCCACACTATTAGAGAATTAACAAATAAAATTTGGCTAAATTTTATATTATAGAAAAGCTACATGAACACAAGATATTATAGGCACTCCAATTACAGATTAAAATAACCATATTAATGACTTCAGCCATCCTGACCATAAATGAAAGAAAGCATCCTTTAAATATCTAAAATCCAATATGGATACAAGCAACATTCAATTGTTCTTGAGAACAAGAATAACTTATATAAATGAAATGCCCAGACATTGTTTTAGTCAGTAGACCTGGGTTCAGTGTCATCTCATGCACTTCACTCTCCTTGTACATGCATCACCAAAACGTACACTATCTCAACATATACCTCCCAGTTATCCATCATGACCAAGGTTAACCTCCTCTTCTTGCCCCTCTAAGGCCCCTGAACTTCCATCTCTTTTCCTTAAGCAAAGTGAAATAATTTTCCTAGTCTGTTCACACTGACACACCCTTTCATTATTACAGCACCTATTAAATTTAAATCTTCATCTACATACCAATTTCCCTTAGTACACTTGAGCAACTTCAGAAAGATGGATTTAAAAAAACAAAACAAGGCTTACAAACAAACCCAGTTCAGGCCTTTACTACTGTGTAATCTTGGGCATTTATTCGTTTGGGTACCTTTTTATCCCTCACATACGAAATGGAATAACACCTACCTAAGTATCCCACACATAAAGCCACCTTCTCCTTCCCTTGCCCCCACCCAAGTAGAATGTATATAAATATGGTAAGTCTTTAATGTTTTGTTGAATGAAATTTCCTACAGTTGATTTATAACATGCTTCCTGAACTGACTCAAAGACTGGTGACATTTCCCACTGGAAATCAGACTGACTTTAACCCAACAGGTTATGCATGGCCAATGAACCTATAATTTATTACTCCATGTACTGAGAAGTGCCCAAAGAGAAGGGAAGTTCAACTATTTATGTCCTTGAAATGGAGACTAAGTTCACATCTCTAACAAAAAGACCTGAGTATGTAGTTTGCAACAGTAGCCTACTGAACCTCACTGAATACACTAAAGTTTGTTCATTTTCTCTCTCTCCTAAACTGCTTATTTATGGCAATGGCAGGCAAAATAATGGTACCCCAGAGATACCCACATCCTAATCCTGAGAACTTGTGAGCGTTAGTTTACACAGCAAAGGAGAATTAAAGTTGCTAATCAACTGACTTTAAAATAGGGAGATTATCCTGGATTATCAAGATGTGCCCAATGTAATCACAGGGCCCTTAAAAAGTGGAACAGGGAGAATAATCAAGGAAGGGTATGTGATGAATAACAGAAGCAGGGTCAGAGTAATGCAATGTGAGAACCAGACCTGCCATTATTAGCTCTGCATAAGAAAGAAGAGGCCAAGGGCCAGCCCTAGAAACTGGAAAGGCCAAGAGATTCATCCCTAGAGTCTCCAAAATGGAATGCAGCTCTGCCTATACTTCCACTTTAGCCCACTGAGACCTGTGTCACTTTTAACCTACAGAATGGTAAGATAATAAATTTATATTTCTTTATGTCATCAAGTTTTTGGCAATTTGTTGCAACAGCAATAGAAAACTAAGAATGTTCGGGGTTTTTACCCTCAGAGTCCTTGAGCCAAAATGGAGATACATTTGGACATTCCAAAATCAGGTTTAAGAATCTCTAATAGAATGAGAAAAACATTTCATTCTACAAAACTTAAAATTTGGGGCCAAGAGTGGCGGCTCACCCCTGTAATACTAGCACTCTGGGAGGCCAAGGAGGGAGGATCACTTGAGCTCAGGAGTTCCAAGCTCAAGAGTTTGATGCCAGCCTGAGCAAGAGTGAGACCCCATCTCTACTAAAAATAGAAAAATTAGCCAGTTGTAATGGAGCACGCCTGTAGTCCTAGCTAGTAGGGAGGCTGAGGCAGAAGGATCACTTGAGCCCAGGAGTTTGAGGTTGCAGTGAGCTACGATGAGGCCACTGCACTCTACCCAGGGTGACAGAGCGAGACTGTCTCCAAAAAAAACCTTAAAATTTGGAAAGAAAAATGCCACCACAAAGGTGGCATACTTCTAGTATGGCTGAGTAGATATCATCAGGCCATATCACTGGGTAATGACTATAAACTCTAGACAAAATATTGTTAAAAAAACGAAAACTTTCATATGCACTGGAGAACCAAAAGCAGGCAGACACAGGGAGGAGAGTCTACACTCTAGAGAAGCCAGTGAGGTTTTTGGTTTTCTCTTTACATTTTTTAGCCTGAAGGCAGGCCTCAGGGAGAGTTTGGAACAACCAAAGCATGGGAAAGTGGGACATCCCAGAAAAGGAAGAGGCAGAAAGGGAGAGCCCCACATTCTGTATATAAACTCTACCCAAATCTCTGGTTGACCCCTGAACCGTGCATATGCATGCAGCAGACTCCAAGCAACCCAGCTGAAAGAAATGAACCAATATTTGATCTACTGCCCATCACAAAGGAGATGGATAGCAACAACAAAAACTCAGCCAGGCACAGTGGCTAACTCCTGTAATCCCAGCACTTCTGGGGTGATTGCTAGAGGCCAGGAGTTTAAGACCCGGCTCTACAAAGAATTTTTTTTTTTTTTT
>VBSM01003157.1:3046772-3063918 GCA_008086735.1 Cheirogaleus medius
CCTCCCAGAGTGCTAGGATTACAGGCGTGAGCCACCGCGCCCGGCCTCTACAAAGAATTTTTAAAAAATTAGCCAGGCATGGTGGTGTGCGCCTGTAGTCCCAGCTACTCATAGGCTGAGGCAGGAGGATCACTTGAGCCCAGGAGTTCAAGGTTGCAGTGAGCCATGATCGCATCACTGTTCTCCAGCCTGGGCAACAGGAGACCCTGTATCTTAAAACAAAACCAAACAAAAATATCCACACACCCTTTAGAGGAACAAAACTGGATTTAGAGCCTCCACAACACATCATTCAGAATGTCCAGGATACAATCCAAAATTACTCAACATACAGGAAAACACACCACATTTTTAAGAAAAAAGACAATCAACAAAGATTACCAAACAAGAATTTCAAAGCAGTTCTATAATCATGCTTAAAGACATATAGAAAAATATCCTCAATGAATGAAAAAATACACAATGCAGATAGATGGTCCTGACTTACAATGATTTGACTTACTGATTTTCCAAAATTACTGTGCTGCAAAAGGGATCCAAATTCAGTATGTCTCTCCATTTATGATAGGGTTATGTCCAGATACACCCATCTCATATTGAAAATATTGTAAATCAAAAACATATTTCTTGATTTCTATGATATTTTCCATCTACGATGGGTTTATCAGGATGTAATCCCATCGTAAATAGAGAAGCATATGTACTTGAAAATGCCACCATAACCCTGTCACCTACCAAACTAAAAGTAGTAGCTTCAGAACGAGGCAATTATGAGACCTAAAGTGGTATCAACATTATAGAAAACCATGGACAATTAGTGAAGGGAATAAACCTATTCTGAGAATTTATTACTCCATAATTCATAATTTTTAGACAATTCTTACAATCCCCCATGAAGTACTATCCCACTTTACAGGAAAGAAAAATGAGGCTCAAAAAGATTATGAACATACTAAGTATGGGCATACTTTAAGCAATGATGACTTGAAAAGCCGATAGATGAAGAGATTGGTAGCTAGCTAACAAAACAGAAATTAGAATGGGCAATTATCGTGAAAGTGTAAATGGTCTCTTTAAAGGTTTCTCATTTAGGAAAGGAACTTCCTTAGTTAGATCTTATTCATACTTTTCCTAATCTTTGGTAGGTTCATTTTGATATCCCACAATTTGTGAAGCCCTGGTTCTATATGTATGCAACATCCTGACAATGAAATGCTATGCAGCATTAAAATGATAGTATAGAAATGTCTACAGATAAGGAAAGATGATCAAAATGTATTATGGAAAAAAGTAGGCTACAAAATAATATAAATATCTTCCCTTTTTGTAAAAAAAAAATCTATAAGGTCAATTGTAGACATCAAAATATTAACAATGGTAATTTTCAGGTTGACAAGACTATGGGGTGATTTTTATTTTTCGAGCTTATTCAATTTGCTATTCTCAAGGTTCTGTTTTTCCTACAATGAATTACTTGTGTAATAAAAAATTAAACTTATTTGTCAACTCAACAAATATTTATTGGGCACATACTGCATACCAGGTACTATTTGTAAAGAAAAAAAAGTTGCAGAAATGTTAAGCTTGATTAAAATTTTCCTCCACTACCTTAAGTTTTTTCATTCTTAAAACTGCTTTTCAATTTATACCTCTAACCCCTTTGCCTCAAAAACAAAAGAAACAAAATCCATGTGTGTACCCTTATTTCTATCCTACTAGACGAGGTCTGATCCTCATCTCTCACCTAGACTTCTCCAAGAGCCTCTTATCTAGTCTCCTTGCTTCTGGCTCCAATCAAACTCATTCTACCCTCAGTCCCATTCAGTGATCTATCCAAAACAGAACCTGCCCATATCCCCCTACTCCTCTAAAACCTTTTACTGACTCCTCACTGCCTCTAAGATAAAGTTGAATTCTTTCCTATGACATAGCAAAGAGCTCCAATATCTGGCCCATGCCCCTCTCTCATTTCCTTTGGGAACACTTTAGCTCCAACAGAGTTGGCTTCTCATACACACCAACCTTTTTCTTGCCAATATTTTTTTTTATGTTGTCCTTTCCACCTAGAATACCCTCTGATCCCATCCCCAATCTGTTAGTATTACTGCCAAAGAAAAATCTTATCCCACCTTCAAACCAAATTGGATGACCCAATTTATATCTAGGATTGCACTTGTACATTGTATCATGAAGCCTCTTACATGAGACTATCAACTCCAAAAAAACAGGGCTTGCCTAAGTCTTTTTCTTATCTGTCATATGAGGAAAAAACAGTACCAACCTCAAAAATGATATGGAATGCAGATATTTAACTCAGTGTTTGGCATACAGAAAATAGTCACCAAATGTTACCTATTGTTCTTCTTATCCACACTGTTGCCTGGAGTCCATAAGTACATGATCCACAGTCAGACCTCAAATGTTTATTGAAAGACTAAACTTTAGTCACTTGTAAAATGGAAATAATACCTCTTGCAGGAACATTTCTGTTTTACAAGTGGGGAAACTGATAAAGATTACCGCCCAAAGTCATACAGCTACAAAAGCGGGGAAGCTACCCTTCAAATTCGAGTCTAACCCTAAAGCCCTGAAGTCATTCTATACTAATATAAACTATATCCCTCTCTTTTGCTGAGAACTGACTCAACCTTTCTAGTTTCCTCCTTAAATAAATAATAAAGCTTCTTTCCAGCAAATGCCCTGCTGCTATAATCGTCATTTCTGGAATCTGCATTTTAAAAATCAACTTCAACAAGTGTTTCAACCTCTCTGCAATTGAATTTCCTTGCCTATAATGAGATGTACTCGGATCTCAAAAGATCATTAAGCTCCAAAATCCTGTGATTCATCAGTTGGGTGCAGTTACTTGTGGTGCCGTTCTTTCACAGTAGTTTGATAAGATTTACCGAGGACTTCCGATATGCAAAGCACAAACACAGTAAACGAACACTGGTCACCCTTCTCTAGCCCTAACGAAACTCTAAGTAAGCCTTCACCAAACAAGCCAGAGTTCCCTCAAGTATGCTGCAACCTAATTGCAACGAGGTCACTAAACTTGATATGCAAGGCGCCTCCTCCTTCGGGGACGGGGTCTTGGAAGAAGACTTGGTCGACCCAGGACAGGCCCAGGGTCCGCGCAACAGCGAAATAGCAAAAAACAGACCACCAAGCGGCCTCTCTTTCCTGTCCTCCTCCTTGGCCAGATTAGGCGCACACTTCCCAGTCTGGTGGGGGAGGCCACGCACCCTCCGCAGCCACGGTTGGCAACCCTCCCTCGAGGCTCCTCACTCGCGGTGGAGCTGCAGCGGCCTCCCTGAGAAGAGGGCGAAGGCCGCAGTGTCCTTGCCGCCGCCTGCAGGCCCGTCCAGAGCCCCCTGCTCTCCTGTGCCTAAAACTAAAGGAGGCACGGAGAGCGGGAGAAGGGCGGCAGCATTACCCGGGCTCGTCCCGGGCCTCCTTACCCACTGGGCGGCGACGGCAGCCGCGCGGGCCCTGAGCCCCGCGGAGAAGAACATGGCTACCCACACAGTTCGCCTTTCCCTTGCCGCGCTGGGCGAGAATACCGAGCGAGCCCAGGACGCACAGCGTGCGCGCTCCCGATCCCGGGCCTAGGCGTCCAGGGAGGCGCCCTGTTCCCTACGCCGAAAGGCGGTGGCCGACGCGAACGCGCGCGAGAGCGCGGAGGCTTGTGGGGCCCAGTGGCGGAGACTTCCGGGGGCGGGGCGGGGACCAGCCAGGGCCCTAAAAGGCCCTGGTCCCGTGGGTCATGGCTGGGGTCCAGGCCTTGAAAGGAAGCGTCTCTGAGCGGCGCCTAGGGCCCTTGGTGAATGAAATGCCGACCTGGATTTATGGGGTGAGCTTCCCTCTTGGAGAACCTTGTGAGGATTAACCACCTCCTCTTATATTGATGTTCCTTAAAAAAATTCTGTCGCAACCCACTATAAATCTTATAAATTAGGGAATTCGAGACACAGGGCTGCCACCCGCTGTGCTAGCCATGGACAGCAAATGCCTTGGTCCCCATTCCTTTGCTTTAGAGATGTGTGCGACATATTTAGGGGTGAAATGCTGTGGTAGCTGACATTTGCTTCAGAATAATGGGGAGTGGCGGGTGAAAAGGAAGTAAGAGTGGCCGTGGGTGCTGGCTGTTGATGTTGCCTGGTGGTTCTTATTACTATTCTCAGTACTTTTGTATGTATTTGAGATTTTCCATAATAAAACTGAAAAAAAAGCCACTTCCTCCTTGATGTTTGGTCATCTCTGGAAATTCCAACAAGTATCCAACAGGTATTTATTCAGTAACGGCTATAATATGCACAGCACTGTTTCCTGCTGTGGAGAGTTTACCTGGCACTTACTGCCTCTAGAATTTTTCCCTTCACTGCCTTCTTTTCTTGTGTGTCATGTCCTGTATCCACCTCCTTCCTTTTGCCCATTTTCTTTGCTGTAATAAACTTGTGAATAATTTCTGGGCATTCACAGCAGCACAGGGATTTTAAAAATTTATTCTCTCTTTAAAAACTCTAAAATAGGGGGGAGGGGTGGTAAGGGCAATGTATGTAACCCTAACAATATTTGTACCCCCATTATATGATGAAATAAAAGCAAAAAAAAAAAACCCAATAAATTAAACAAAATTATCTTTTAACAAAAAAAAAAACCTCTAAAATATTCCATTGCAACCCTATGAATCATATTTTACAAATTCTATAGAATTCAAGACACAGAGGGCTAGGAATAGATACCAAATGCCCTGGTTCCCATGGCTTTGCATTATATTTTATATTAGTTTGCCTCTCCTAAATCAGTTTCAGTATTTCCCTTTAAAAGGGAAAGATATTCTGGCCCTCAATGTTGATTTAAATTAATTTATTATAAAGTTACCTATATAAATATGTATACACCCAACACTATTAAACATGTAATAGTTCTTAAAGTTCCTAGGCAACTAAAACCAAAACATATCACAAATACAAACTTACAAATGGATGATACTAACAGATAAGGCATGGATTCTTTGACTCTCCAGTGCATTTTTATTTTATTAGGGCCTTCTCCCAGTCCAGATTAGTCCTAAAGATACCTTCCCAAAATACACCTGTTACCACTTTCATTACCACATTTACCACCAGATTATAACCTCCATGGGTGCAGAAACTTGCCCTTCCCACCTTGTTTGGTTCAGCAACTTGCACTATACCTGGCATATGGAAGGCATTCAATAAATATTTGTTGAGTGAATGAAAATCTTGCACATAGTGCAGATATTTTGGTATCTAAAAGGGTTGTATGTTTCTGGCTGGAATTATGCTTATTTCTATGTGTATCAGAGTGTTTTTTACTACAAATAACAGGAGACCTAAATAAAGTAAATTAAACAATACTGGGTCATTATCTCACATGAAAAGAATTCTAGAGGTAGAGCAATTCCAAGGTTAGTTAATTCAGTTGCCCAAGGACGTCCTCAAAATCTTAAATGCCTTCCATTGTTCTACTCCAACATACTCAGCCATGGTTCTTATAAGGTCACAAGATGGCTGCAGCAGTTCCAAGTATCATATGCAGATGACAACATCCCAAGGAAGGAAAAGAACTCTTACCTTTAAAGTGTCCCGGATGCTCCTCCAGCAGATTTCTTTGTCTCATGGCATACAAATCATGATGGTTAAGAGGGCGTGCTCTAGAATCAGACTGCTGGGGTTCTGATCCTATCTCTACTGCTTTCTAGCTGTGTGACTTTAGCCAAGTTTGTTTCTCTGGGCTTTTGTTTAGTAGTAGTACCTTCCTCATAGCTTTATTATGAGAATTAAATAAGTTAAAACCTATAAAGTTCTTTCAGAAGTACGTAGCACAGAGCAAGTGCTCATTAAGTGTTAGCTTTCATCATCATCATCATCACATCATCAGAACAGGACATCATAATGTTATGATGATTAAGCCACTCACTAAAAAGGAAAATGGAAGGGCCAGTTTGGGGCCAGTTATCTCCTGAACAAAATAGCTCTGCTAGCAAGGAAGGTGCTGAGAGAATAAACTTGTGTAGGCAACTAATGGTATCATCCACAGTAGAGCAGCATCTTTCAGAGTTCACAATCCACAGAGAAGGTGTATATCCTATTGGTATTTAACACTAATCATGGACTTACCAGGTGTCCCCAATTTGTGTTACCTCAGAGCAGAACCAGAGTGCAGAGAGTAATGTTTAAAACATTAAGGATCAGGGGTAAGGGAGTGTCTAGCCTGTTGACACTTTCTTGAAGATGATACAGAAAGCAAAATGCTTTTAGTTCAATCGTCATGCAACTGCCAGTAGGTATGACAACACTCTTCCCCAAGTCAAAAGATTTGTTAATGTCCACCATGGCTTTGGCTTATCCTTAGCCCAAATAATTCTCAAGTGAAAGCGTCAGGATTAATATCAAACCAATAATGTAAGTTAATTTCTAGAGCCATTCCACTTATACAGTAACATATATGCACAGTCAGCTGTTCTTCCCCAAGTCATTAGGATAGAATTATGAGGGCTGTTTGGAAAATCCCTGTTCTTCCTCCAACTCTCAAAGCCATTGTTTCTGGGCACAGACCAACATGGGTGTCAGTGATTTCAACTGTTACTGACCTAACTTTAGAGGCTTGATTGAAACTGGTTTGAATACATACATGTGATGAACATTATGGCTGCCTATGAGATATATTTTACTAATCTAAGTTAGTGCTACTATGATAAGCCCAGGGAAATTTGCCCTAACTGCAGTGGTCAGCCCTCTAAATAAGGAATGTGTGGGTGTTGGGGGTGGAGTGAGGGAACAGGAGCCAGGGGAGCTAGATTAAAATCTAGGGAGATGACCAAATATGGAGACTTTGACTCTCTTGTTCCTATGATTTCTCCTCCATTTAAACCATCACATATCCACACTATTGAGGATGTGGTAATGAAAATCATGAGCTTTGCAATCAGACAGATTCAGGTTTGAATTCTGACCTCATCACTCACTCGATTCTGTAAAGCTTTGGTCCTGTGTTTCTAAAAGTATAATTAGAACATTAAATCTTTCACCTTAGGGAAAATGATTAACATAGTGCCTGGTGTTACAGTAAGGGTTCAAAAGAGCATCATTTCTTTTCAGTACCTACCAAGGTGGTCCACTCTATGGAACACTTTAGTCAAGTATCTCCTAAGTCATATCCTACTTAATAAAACAGCCACAGGCAGATCGTGTACTCTGCCTCTCAGCATGCCGGTGCATAGCAACACTGACCTGCCTGCCTCACTGCGTTTTCTAATGAATAATGTGAGATGCAGGCCCAGTCCTGCTTTGCTGGAGGAAGAACAAAGGGCCGATTGGTGTAAAGTCAAAACTCAATGGAAGGGAAAAATGGGATAAGGCCACTGCTGGACAAGTGAGTGAGAGAGAGAGAAGTACTTCCAGCAGGAAGTTTGAGGATGTAAAGGATAGTGACTAGTCGCAGTGGCAGACTGCAGTGTCGAAGTGTTTCACCCTGAGGCATGGGGGGATATGAGATTAGTGAGGACATCTTTTGTGATCCTTCCCAGTTCTCCTCAAGTTAATCTTGGATATGTAGGACCAAAAGAGAAAATGAAAATCAAAACAGCCAGTAACTTAACATATAAACTTCAAAAACAGACTGTTTAAAAAAATAATGTAAGTGGAATGTCACCTAAGCCATTATCAGATTCACATTGTTTGTTTCCCAACATGGGACTGAATCCTAGCAGCTTCCATGCTGAGGTGAAAGTTTCTGTTAGAATTTGATCAGTGCTTCCTTAGCAAGTAATCAAAGTAATTAAACAACAATGAATATAATTCTTGCCTAATCGATTGGCAATTTGCTAATAGCTGTTGTTGGTAATGTGGGGAGGAACATACTGTCATCCAGTGATGGTAGTAGTGTATAAGATCAGCCTCTGGAGAGGAGAGGGTCATTTGGCAATATGTAGTCAGTTTCTCTTCTTTTGTTTTCTTTCTTTCTTTTTTTTAGACAGAGTCTCGCTCTGTCACCCAGGCTAGAGTGCAGTGGCATCTTCATAGCTCACTGCAACCTCAAACTCCTGTGCTCAAGCGATCCTCCCGCCTCAGCCTCCTAAAGTGCTAGGATTACAGGTGTGAGCCACTGCACCCGGCCTATTCAGTTTTTTAACATGGATTTTTCCTAAGGAAATAACTAGAAAAGTGTACAAATATGTTCATCACAGTGTTATTAATAATATTGAAACCCTGGAAGCCATGTAAATGATCATCAATAGAGAAGTGATCAAATAAATTACAGTATGGCCAGGAAAGATACCCATGATGTGTTAAGTTTAATAAAAAAAGGATTACAGAACCTGATGTATAACATTACTACATTTTCTGTATTCACATAGAAAAAATTATGGCAAAATACGGTGATGGGATTAAAAGTAATTTTTCATTTTTTTATTTATATCTTTTGTATTCTTTGAGTTTATTTCAATTAACACATGCTATTTTTTTGTACGAAAAAATAGAGCTGTGCTCATTTTAAGAAATAGTGTAAGAAAGGAAAAATAAAAGTGAATAAATTAATATTAATAATTGTATTTTATACTTATTTCTTTTTATTGGATATAAACTTCTTTAGTTCAATTCTTTTTACTGCTATTAGTTTTCATTCAGGTTTTAATTTGGGTAGCAATGAGTACGGGCTGGAGAGAGGGGAATGAGCCAGTTCTTAGGCTCTTTGGGAAGCTTTCAATCTAGGCAGAAGAAACAGCTCTGGACTCCCTCCCACAGGCTGTTCCTTAAAATCCCTGTGAATATTTGAATTCATGTCTTCTTTGACCAGTTACAAAAGATTCACATAAAATTTCTTTAAATAGTCAATTCTCTTTGTGCATATATAATTTTCCTTGACTAAGAAAAGTTGTATTGCATCTCAGTAGTTCATTTGCTACATATGCTTGTGTGGTGTGATATAAATAGCCTAAGCTGTATAATAGAAGAATGATCAGAGTGGGGTGAAATTGGTCAACTCATTTACTGTGCAAATATATTTTCTGCCCCTATTATATACTAGGCACTAGGGCTTAATAGGTACTTAATAAGACCTTAATAAGACCTTAGTCCTTCTTGGGAAGACCTTACACTACTAGGAAAAGATTATAATACAGAGTATGTGCAAGATAAAATGGAACTTTGAGGAAGGAGTGCCAAAGTCTTGCTGGGGGTGGGGGTCAGAATAGCTTTCACAGGGTATGTGACACTGGCCTGGCACTTGAAGTCTGTGTAGGAATTTGCCATATATAGGGTTTCTTGGAGGTAAGTTTTCACTTGAAAGAAGTGAAAGGTAAGCATTGCTTGAGAACAGCTAGAGGTCAAGGTGGCAAGTAACTAACATCCTAAACTGATTCTGCTAATGAAAAAGGTTAGAGGAGACATTTTTCCCATCCTCTGGGGCCCACTTCCTCCCAGCTAATTTCAGTGCATAGTAATAGAGGAATTTGGTGTTGGTGCTGAGGTCTCCATTGTCCTTTATAGAAACAAGATGCTTTTGGCAGGAACCTGCACAATACTGTGTCTGTTAACTGTTGTGTGTTAATGTCAAGATGACATATGATAGAATTTTCAAGCCAGTTAAGAAGGAGTTGTGGTATGAGGGCAGTGGAAGGACAGTGAAGTCTGAGATAGCCTGATTTGGTAGGACCTGGTATCAGCAGTTTAGAGCAGTAAAAACTAGAAAACATCTGGTCCAAACTCCTCATTTTACAAGTTAAAAAAAATAAAGTTACTGTGATTGCCAAGATCTTAACAGCTGCCTGCTTCATGAATAATTATTGAATGTAGTGTTCTGTGTAATGATGCTCTAGTATATCTCTATAAACCTTCATGGGAAGACTCATTTTGTTCACGTGGACAGCAGAGGTGCTGCTCAGTTTCCTAGCCCTAGCTCATGTGTTTCTTGTGTTTAGATAGTCAAAGGTCAAAAGCTGACTAAGAACAGATGAGCTCTTTCCTTTTGTATCATTTTCCAACTTTTCAAAGGGCTTAAAATACACAATCATTTTCCATTATTTGTTTAAGGGATTTGTTTTGCGAATTTGTAGTTCTTAGGAACCCCCTCGTTGTACTTACGAAGTACACAATCTGATTCTTACTCATCTATCAATATTTCAGGAATGCTAGTATTAATATGAACAGTTTAAATCACCCAAAACAGAATAAGAAGGCTGAATTGACCAGTAATGTTTGTGATTTTCCACAAATATCTAACGTGTATAGAATCAGAAAATAACTTCTCCTTGAGATCAAGGAAATTATAGACAAAGTCATCAAAGAAAAGAAAGTCTGCCTTACTTTCTGAGGGACCACGCCTGCAGAAGGGTGCAAAACGCCGGCTCCTAAGATAACCACAGCAGGCCAGTTTGACTTTGTGTAAACGTATGATGCGGGGCAATGGAAAGTGGTAGGGTTAGTATCGTTTAATAAATACGTATAGTGGTTAGAGAACTTTGAAATTCAACTAAAAGCTTCAATCTTCAACAAGAAGTGTTATAATATATTTAAATAAGACAAGCAATATGAAAATATCTATCTACTCCAACTGAAGCTTAATCAGGTTTTACAAGTAGGCTATCTTTGTGAATATTGATTTGGCCTAAAAATAAGAAAACAGCTCAGAAAAACTTTGTAATTTTTATGGCATTTCCTAGTGAAATAGGACTTATGTATATTGAAAGAAAGATGGAAAGGAAAGAGGGAGGGAAGAAAAAGAAAGAAAGAGGGAAGGAGGAAGGAAGGAAAAGAAAGAAGAAAGGGGAGGGAGAGAACAAATGAATGAATGAATGAGAATGTATATCAGTTCTAAAACCAAGTATTAATTTCTGTTAATAAATGAACTTTCTTTTCTAACCAACATTTCATCTGAAGTAAATTATAAAACAATGGACATATTCTTAAAACCCACTGCAACCCCAGACTTCTAAGGGCTTACAAAAATTTATAGGTGTCTTTGTGTAGAGAAGGGTTTGCACAGATTTTCACATAGATTCACTCTTCTGCTGAACTCCAGCTCTGAATCTCTGTGGGACACTACTTCCCAGAGTACATGCAGTTCCTAAATCCTTGCTAGTAGACCTCACTAGGTAAACCTAGATTCTAAATTCTAATTGCCCAAAGCCCAGGTTATAAAGGCTCATTCTGCCACAGTAAGTGCAGATTTTACTGAATATAGTTTCTATTCATCCACATTGTAAGTTTTCTCAGATTAGCATTTTGAAAAGTATTATTAAAAGACGAATATAGGCCGGGCGCGGTGGCTCACGCCTGTAATCCTAGCACTCTGGGAGGCCGAGGTGGGCGGATCGCTCAAGGTCAGGAGTTCCAAACCAGAGCGAGACCCCATCTCTACTAAAAATAGAAAGAAATTAATTGGCCAACTAAAAATATATATATAAAAAAATTAGCCGGGCATGGTAGTGCATGCCTGTAGTCCTAGCTACTCAGGAGGCTGAGGCAGAAGGATCACTCGAGCCCAGGTGTTTGAGGTTGCTGTGAGCTAGGCTGACGCCACGGCACTCTAGCCCAGGAAACAGAGTGAGACTCTGTCTCAAAAAAAAAAAAAAAAAAAAAAAAGACGAATATACCCAGAGCCAACATGGGGAAAGCCTTGTTGACATTTGTTTAATCAAATATTTATTCAGTATTCCTGTAATAGTAAATTCCCCCTTTCCATGACTTCACAATATTTTGTTAAATGTGCACCTGGTGGGCAGAGGGGTTGTCCTAAGAGAGACACATGTTGCCAGTCACTAGTACATTCCTCAATCCATTTAATGTTTTCCAAGTTCCTTTCATGTGTCGGGGAAGGATGCACTAAGTGTTGAAGATATCAAGATAAAGGATATAGTCTTGCCCTCTAGGAGCTCATAGAAAAACTACATGACTAGGTTCTTAGGTGGATTTGTCCACTAAAGAGAATGGAATTCATAACCCTAAACTCTCCTATTATATGGGCTGCCCTTTCTGATGTTATTTTGATGTTATTTTGTTATAGAGCAATTTTTTTCAACTTGTCCTGTTGTCTTTGGAATAATAAACATTCAAAATAACAAACATTACTGAGCACCTACTATCCCTGGGTGGTAAGGACATTGTGGTAGGTAAAATGTCCCCAACAATCCTCTTTCCTTGTGTTCATGTCCTCATGTAAGTAACCTCTTCCTCTTCCTCTTGAATGTGGACTGCACCTAGTGACTTGCTCCTAATCAATAAAATATGGCACAGAAGATAGGATGTCACGTCCATAATTAGGTTAGAAAAGATTGTGACTTCTGTCTCTATCTTGCCCTGTATGCTTTGGTGAAGCCAAGGCTATGTTGGAGAAGCCCACCTGGCAAGGAACTGAGGGTGCTCTCTAGCCAACAGTAATCTAGGAATGGAGGCCCTCGGTTCACTGTTCTGTGAAGAACTGAATCCTGCCAACAACCATGTGAGCTTGGAACAGATTCTGCCCCAGTCTGGCCTTCTGGTGAGATCTGAGCTTTGGCCAACATCTTGATTACAGCCTTGTGAAAGACTCTGAGAAAAATGACTCAGTTAAGCTGAGCCCAGATTCCTGACTCTCAAAAACTAAGAGATTGCATTTATCTTGTTTTAAGCTATTAAGTTTTGGGGTCGTTTGTTATGCAGCAATAGATAACTAATACAGAAACCATCCCTGTTCTTAAGGAGTGGACAGTAGAGCTAGAGTCAGACCACTAACTATAGCACAATGTTAAAGTTAGTGCCATCTTCAGTAACTCCACAGATTGCAAAATCTGTGCTTCTAGCATTTTTTTTTTTTTTTAGATACAGGGTCTTGCTATGTTGTCATAGCTGGTCTTGAATTCCTGGCCTTAAGCAATCTTTCCACCTAGCCTCTCAAAGTGCTGGGGTTACAGGTGTGCCTGGCCTAGCATTTTAATTTTACTCTCAAGTCATCTTGATTTCTGCTCTTATAGATTTTCTAGCCAGAAAGTCTCTTAAGCAACTCCATCCCTTTAGTTTTTACCCCCCATTTCACCTGAAAAGAGTAATCATACATATTGGAATTGTCCAACAAGACTACATGTTCCTTGAGGGTAGCAAGAGTATTTTACACTTAGTGTTCTTTCATAGCACCTGGGTCATGCCCTTTCATATGGGGGGAAGGCTCACTAAACACTCAGTGATGGACTATATTGTCAGAGTTAGTAAAAGTACAAAAGACTCAGGAAAGACTCAGAAGAATTCTGGGTGTACCTGAATGTGGCTTGGGGAGGGGCTGCCAACCAGTGTTTTTTATAGGACTCTGATGCACAATTCATGAGCCAATCATAAGGAACCTGAGAAGAATTCCACAGGTAACATTCATTATGATACTGTGTACTTCCTCCAGAAGCTTTCCAGAATCACTAAAGCAACAGCTTTGAATGTTGTTTTTACTGATTTTTACTGATTGTAGCAGATGCTGCCTGTGCTATGTCTATAACCCCTGGGTACTTGCCATTACAGTAAATATCAGGGCAACCTCCTACAAGCACCCACAACTCTCCACTCCACGGCTTCAGCCTGAGGGGAAGGTGCAGCCTTCAGCCAATGGCCATGGGAATGGGAGGGGAAACTCCCAAGCTTCCTTGCTTCCTTGTGACTCTGAGATGTGTTCTAGGTTGTCATCCATAGTTCCTTAGTAGCACTGAACCCCGTGTGCTCACAGGGGTAACCCATTCAATAACACTTCCTTGGGTCACCCCTAAACTAAACTCCTGGTACTCAAGTCCTCATCTCGAAGTTGGCTTATGGGGAAACTTAACTTCAGATGCTAGTGAACAAAGAGACAAAGACAGGAGGCTTCAGTCGTAGTCCTGTTGATTTAGTCCTGCTGAAACCTCAGAAAAGAGCTAGGCTTAACCTGGCTACGAGGGATCCAATGGAGAAGGCTGGGGTGGGGCAGGACCTGGGGTGGGGCTTGCTCACTGGGGTGAGTGAACACTGGAGGCTCATAGCCAGCTGCCGGTGCTGAGAGAAAACTAGGCTCCAGGGAAGTAGCCAGAGGGGGTGTAATAAGAGCTCATAGTTGGCGTGAGCAGTTGGCCTTAGGGCTCTGGCATGCAGGAGCCTGGTACTGTATTAGACAGGCAAGCACAGTGATGGGTGAATTCAGGTTATGTTTGGGTATCCAGGCAACCAGGCAGTGACAGGGAACGTCCTCAGCAGGGAGCTGGATGCAGGCATTCAGTCAGGGCCAGCGGGAGCTTCCCGCTCTCTGAGGATGTGCTGCTAGAACAAATCAGGGCCCCAGCCCTTAGGGAGACTCTGGTACTGAACATGGAACAACACATGGACTCAGGCAAAAGGAAGCTGAATCCAAGACCAGGGGCGTAAAGACTGTGATTGAGAGTGTGGACTTTGGGATCCAAGAATGCTTGGCTGGAATCCTAGGTCCCCAACCTTCCAGAAGGGCAACTTTGGGCTTGTTGTTTAGCCTTTCTGAGCTCAATTTCCTCACCAGTAGAATGGAGATAATGGTTCCTCCCTCACAAGGTTGAGGTGGGGCTTAAATGTTGTAACATAAAGTGGCGTACACCAGGGTCAGTGTGTCATTTCTACATTTCCTTAAGCCGGGACAGCCCTGAGAGACCATGCTTTCCGTTGGAACCAGCACTTGCTTTGAACACAGAAAGAAGATAATGATGTTCTAAGAAACTTCAATGATCAAAGAACCCTATCATCTCCTTTCTTATGTCATTTCCTTGTACCAGCCAGCCACTTTTACTGAAAATGATGCTTTTCAGGCAGGAAGCAGCATGACTGAGTGTCACGACTGGGGATGTTAGGCTGGCACATCCTGGGAGCAGCAGAGTGTATGTGTGTGTGTGTATGTGTGTGTGTGTGTGCACGTGTGTGTCTCTCTGTGTGTATATATGTGTGTGTCTGTGTCTCTGTGTGTATATGTGTGTGTGTATGTGTGTGTGTGTGTGTGTGTGTATATATGTGTGTGTGTGTGCGTGTGTGCACACATGCTAGAGAGGTAGGTCTAGGAGGTGGGGCGGGCGGTAAAGCTGGAATGATCTTCGGGGTGTCATATCATGTGTTCCCTACTAGGGACTTAGCACTAAATCCAGGGTGATGAGTAGAAAGGTTCAGATACTTCCTGCCTAAGGTCTGATTGGCCCTAGAGACTGGATGAAGTCAAGGGTGAAGGAGGATCAGATGGCCTGGAAATGAGAAGAGGAAAGCTAGAAAAGCAGTAGACTAGAAAGGGCTCCAAGCCAGATTTCAGTGCTCAAGCACCAGATCTGCCAAGACTCACGCATCTGGGGTGACAAAGATCTCCTGGCCAGGGTGGTAGTCACAGTGAAGAACTCCTGAGAAGGCTCATGTAGGTACTAACCAATTAAGACGGACACTGGCCAGTTTGTCAGTGCCTGCTGAGTGTCACCCTGCACCAGGGTCTGCCAGATAGCTCTGGGAGTATGCATCTATTGGTGCCCCAGGTAGTAACTAGTACATAGGACTTGCTGAATGTTCTATTTCCAAGACTCAAACATATCAGGCTAAATTTGTATTAAGCCTGTTACAAATGAAGGATAGTTACAAAAACCATAGGAGCTTTCTGGGAAATGTAGCTATTTAATCCCAGCACTTATGATGCTTGTATCAAACATCCTTAAACTGACCTAGAAATCTAGAGGAGAAAAATATCAAGCTGTATTTTTCTCAAAAGAAAACCACTTTCCTTATCTTTGGGTTGAAAGACAATTTTTTTAACGATGCAGACTTCCCAATAATTTTTAGAATATTGATGAAGAAAATAGTGACTCACAGCTATTAGTCAACACAGAGCTTGGTTTCCTTTAGCAAAGCTGGAGGAAGACTTGTGATCCCACAAACCACACCTCTGCCAGTGAAGTCCCAAGGGGGTGACTAGGCTCTTGCTTTGGCTTCTGGACCTCCTAAGCCCTCCCAGCTCTTGAATGGCAAAAGCCAAACACATGAGTCACTTCTGCCACAATTGGCTCTAGCTATGACCACCCAAAGCAAGCCTGTAAGGGCCCCAGTACCACTGGGGAAGTACCTGTGTTTATTTTTAAGTAAATTACTTTTTTCCTGGTTTAATCAAAAAGCTTTGTATAAAGTTTAGTTTTTACATATATGCAGATAAAATAATCACTGATGAAATTGGCAAAGATTTATTTTTTTCTATTTCCAGTCTTTTATTAAGCATAGACACAGCCTTGCTTAAACGAAAGCCAATTCTAGGAACACACAAATCAGCACAAAGGATACGGTTAAGTACAGCAACCTAAAGATGAAGAGTATGAAACCTACTGAGCAGTGACTTCGATGGAAAATGGACCATCTGAGGATTGTCATCTCACCATTGGAGGTTGAAGTCATTATCCTATAAAGCAAACACATTTTAGTGCATAAATTCGACTCTGAGTTTGTATTTGTACCTTGGTTTTCTAGTACCTGCTTAACAAAGAAAAAAAAGCACAAAAAGTGCAGTGCTTAGTAGACAACCTCCACTATGTGAACAAAGTCAGAGTCAATTTATTTATTTATTTATTATTTTTTCCCTTGTAAATCGTGGATACCAATACTTTGTTATACCTGTTAAATATACCTTTCCCTGGTCTATGCCTTGTTTTTAACTTCATTTTTAAGTTAAGATTTTAATTTTGGTGTCATTTATAAATTACAAGCAAATTTTAAAATCTTTTTCTTTATGATTCATGTTCTTTCTGTCTTATTTTAAGAAATTCTGCTTAACTCAAGGTCATGACAATAACCTCCATATTTCCTTTTCATAGTATAAAATTTTTATTTCATATATTTTCTACAGTTATATCTGTAATTTACCTGTGAATAGAGTGTTAGGTAAGGATCTAATTTTATTTATTTATATATAGGAAGCAAATTTTTCCAATACTATAATTTTTACAATGGAAACATCTTTAAATGGCCTTTCTGATTATATAAATAATGATCATTGTTTAAATTCAAATAATTATTAAAAATGTGAAGAAATCTATTAAAAGTCCCCTGAAATCCTATACCCCTATAATGGTCACCATTGATATTTTCAACATTATTTATCAAATAGTCCATTCTTTCTCCACCTGTTTTTTTTTTTTTTTTTTTTT
>VBSM01003157.1:3074575-3099262 GCA_008086735.1 Cheirogaleus medius
TTTTGGGGAACACAGTAAGTTTAGTTTATTATAAATCTCAGTGGAACTGTTTTCTTTACCTCTGTGATGCTTTATCTATTTTACAGAGAACTTGGGTCTCTGATGATTTTCCTTCTGGAAGCAGGGCGCCATGCTGGGCCCCTGACTACGAGCGCACAAGGGCGGTGTTCCGTGTGAGCCAAGCAGGCCCGGGGAGATGGGGAGGCCCTTCCCTTCAGTTTGGTCTCTCCCTCAGTGCCTTTCTGCTTCCTCCTTCCTTCCCCAACCTGCTGCAGCTTATCCCAGAGCAAGTTGAGCTGACAAACTGTTACTAAAAATAGCACCCAGCTTGCCTCCTCAAGGGGATGTCCCAGTGAGGAAATGAGAATGCCAGTGTGCAAGCTATCGGAGCAATGAGGGTTTCACAAACTTCAGAGGCTGTTTTTATCTTATGGATCCACTCACAGTAATGTTCGGGGAGCAGTAACTGGGTGAGGCTGCCTTCTCCTGCCCCTTACTAGCTGTGTGGCCTTGACAAGTTGTTAAACCTTGCCAAACCTGGGTTAACTCATCTGTAAATTGTGGAAAGCAGTCTCTACTGTTCACAGGGTTCTTTAAAGCAAGTGTTTTGTCAAAGGGTGCTGTGTGTAATGTTTGTAGTGGGTGAGATGATTTGGCTAACTGTCATCTCCTGAAAGACCACCAGAAAATTTTGTTGACAGCCTTCATTGTGTCTCAGAGGGGAAGTTCAAGGAAGAATATTTATAGGGCTTTGAGGTCTGGGCTCCCGTGGTTTAAAGAGGCTATTTCAAAGCAAAGAACGGATTGGGGTCAGACACAGTTCCTTACATAATGGGTCAGGCTTGGAGGGCACAGAGAGGTGGGGTCCTGAGGAGTGATCTTATCTAATAAGAGAGCCCTTTGCCCAGGTAAGCAAACTTCTGGCTGAATAAACTGATTTACAGGAATTTTCTCAAGTGAATTGTAAAGTTATGTATTGGTTTATCTTTCTAGGCAAGAATTTCCTGGAACAAATAGTTGTATCATGTTGTCACTGATGGACTTGGCTCTCATAATTATTTGTTTAGTTAATGTGTATTTGAAAATCCATAACTAGCACATCCAACCTCTGATCTTGAAGATAATATTTTTTAGGACAACACTGCAGTAAATCAATTTAAAGGTAAAAACTGAGTGGATTTAAAGAAAGATACATTAAATATATTTAATATAGGTGGTACTTAATGATGACAAAAATTGTGACCACTGCATGTGAAAGACTGAAGTGTGAAAAGCACTGCTCAGCACTGTAAGACTGTCCCGCTAGGGTCTAGGCTCCAGGACAGCCCTCCATGGGGAAGGCATGGAGCTCACAGGTGAGTCGCCAGAGAGAACCAGGGGAAGAGGGTGGGTTTGCCAAGCTGGTCACCTGGGCTGGGAGGGGCATGGGCACTTCCTCAGGTTAGTGTCATTTCTGTTGTGCAAATGAGCTGAGAACTGGAAAGGTCCCCTGGCTGGAAATGGACTTAGTAGTGGGTCTACTTGGCTAAAACTTTCAAACAGGAATTAACAGCTGGCATTGGAAGATCCCATGCGAGGCAGATGGGTTTCCCAAGAGTGGCACCTGCCGTTGTGGTCACCAGACTCCAGTGAGGACAGGCCAGATGCCAACTAAACAGGGTCGTAAAAAGCAGCCAAGATTTGTTTAAAGGCAAACCAACCAGAATGGCTTAGGGATGAGTATTTCGAGCAAACCAAAAAAGCTAGCAGGCAAAGGCAAGGGCAGCTTCTGGTTTTCTAGGAGCTTGAGCCATAGAAACTTCTGGAGGTGGGGCTAGTGTAGGGGAAGGAGGACACACACAAGTCAGTTCAGGCCAAGGTTAGTGTGGCTCCAAGAGAGGAACCTTTGGGGCCAGGGGTGGAAAGAGCCTCTCTTAGGTAGGAAGCTCAGCTACCAAGCACGACCCCAAGGCTCTGCTGTCCTCAGGCAGCTGCTGAGACCAAAGGAAGCTTGGCCCTGGGCCAGCAGGGGATAGGGTGGGAAGGGATCAAGCGCAAAGAGGCAGGTTCCGAAAGCTGCCGAGACTCTCACTATGGTGCTCATGAGTGATGTCAACATGAATCTTCCCGGGCTCTAAATCTTCAATAGCCTTCCCATCACTCTATTCTAATTAGGCAGGGCTCGCCCTAGAGTAAAACCTAGATAGCCAGCAAAGAAGACATTCTAAAAGCAACCCTCCCCCGAGTACTTTTCTACTGAGACAAGGACCAAATTGTGCTGGTATGCTACAAATCAACAGCTCCTAGTGATTCTTGTAACAGTGGCAACGCCTGACCAGGTCGTCGCATGGTGGCTGGAACTTGGCTCCAGATCCAGACTGCTTAGGTACAAATGATTTTCCATCACTCAATACTCAGGTCACCTCAGATGAGTCCCTTACTCTCTCTGAGCCCGAGATTTTTTTGTATTTGTACCTACTTCATGGTGGTGCTTTGGAGTCCAAGTGACAGAATGTGGGTAGAGTGCTTGGCCTGTCGTGAGCACTTCATACATATGAGCTGTGAGCTGTTGTTTTCACAAGCTTTAAGGAGATTTTTGCTTCCCCTGGGCCTGGGGGGAACGAAAGGTGGGCCAAAGAGTGAGTGATGACAGTGCACAGGTGCCCAGGCAAGGCGCCACAGCCGCTAGGAAAAGACACTATTTGGCTCAGGGGGATTAAGTAACTTGTGTGACCTAAATCCCCCTATCAAAACAGCAGTAACAACAAAGAACCCCAACTATAAAAAGCCACAAACATCTAGGAACAGAAGACAAAAAAGAAGAAGGAGGTGGAGGAAGATACTGAGGGGAAAATGACGTGAAAAGCTGATTTTTAGCCACAGGCATATAGAAAAAGCCTCTATGTCGATGGCTTGTATGAACAAAAACTGCTTGAAGAAAAAGAAAGCACCAGAGAGAGCAGAAAAAGTAGGGTGAATGAAAGAATATTATGCAATGGAATATTCCATGAAAAGCTATAGATTTTATAAAGGTATATAGGTGCATACAATTATAATTTTGTGAAATATGTATCTACATTAATAATAATAAAGTCAATTTGGATTAATTAAATCATATTGTTCAGTAAATACATAGAGATACTTACATTCATATAAAAAGCATGAAAAGCACTATGAAATAATTTAAAATTATTATTTAATTTTAATAATTAATAATTAAATAAATAATGTTTAATAAATAATAAATAAATAATTATAAATAATTAATAATTAAATAAATAATATTTAATAATTTAAAATTGTTATTATTATTTAAAACCACGTTGCCATTTTTGTTGACTCCCAGGCCATCACTTTTGAGAACGTGTTTCCTTATTTCGCTGCTGCCTACAAAGGCAATGCCTGACGTGTTTATAATCACAAATTAAAACAAATGCACCAGAACTCCCTGGGTGGGATAGGATGCTGGGTGCCAAATTAGAGCATGCAGGCTGCCAGAAGGGCTTTTCTGGGGGACCTTGTTTTTCAAAGCATCCCCGTCTGGCTGTCCCTAGTCTGGTCCTCCTTTGTGACCCTGTACTGCGCTGCGGTTCTCCAAGTGCAGCTCTTACCCACCATCGTAAGCGCTGGGGATTTGTCTCTCTCTCCCCCTTGGACTGTAAATGGAAAAGTAGCTGATAAATATTTGTTGAATTAATGATTTCAACAACCATTTATTGGGTGGCTGGTGTGTGGCAGGCACCTTCGAGCACTGGGGCTAGAGGAACGCTCACGGTTGCAAATGGAATCCCTGACTCCGTGGAGCCTTCATTGTAACCGGGGGAACAGATGATAACAAGGAAATAAACATCTGTAGTGTGTCTAGTGGTGATAAGTGCTTTGGATAAAAATAGGATAGGGAAGCGCTAGAAGTTGGGAGCGCTGGGGTAGGGGTGGCTGAGGAGGGAGTGAGCTGCTTGGACACCTAAAGGAGGTGCCAGGCAGAGGAAGGAGCAGTGCAGCTGCCCGGGGCCAGCGTGGCCGTGGCCGGGTGGAGGCGGTGAGAAGAGAGCGGTCAGAGAGCGCATCGGAGAGCTGAGCTGTGCTGCAGACTGTGCAGGGCCTTGCAGGTCACTGTAAGAACCTGGGCTTCTGTTCTATGTGAGTTGGGCGCCAGTGGGAGGTTTTCAGCTGAGAAGTGACAGGATTGGACTTTCCATTTTGAAAGGGTCACTCTGGCTGCTGGCTTAGAATGGGTGTGAAAAAGCAAAAGCTACAGCAGCATGACAGTGGGAGGCAATTGCAACGATCTAGGCCAGAAAGGGTGGCGGGAAGGAGCCACCCACGTTTCCCCGTGGCGGGAAGGAGCCACTTAGCTTCTGGCTACACCTGGAAGGCTGAGCAGGCTGTGAAATGAGAGGGAAAAAGGAGTCCAGCCTGACTCCGAGGATGTGGCATGAGCACCTGGAAGGCTGGCAGCTGCCCTCTCCGTGGAGAGGATGCTCCGGGAGGAGTAGGTGTGGCGGGTGGAGAGGACCAGCAGGTTGGTTTCAGACACGTTAATTTTGAGTTGCTTATTAGACATATCTTTCTTATTTGTGTTGAATTCTCCATCCAATTTGGAGAGCCGGTAGTATTTCTTTTTCAGTATCACAGTCTAACAGGAACTAAGAACTTACAGAACAGACCAGTGGGAACCAAAACAGTGGAAGGGGTGGGGAAGAGGGTCTTGAGTGTTTTTGTTTAAACAAGGGAGACAGAGTGACATCCCACAATCCATTTCCTTGCAGCAACTGGTAGTACTTTTGATTTAGTCTTCAACCACCAGCTCAGGGCCATTTAGTACTCAGTGTCATGGTCCTTGGATTAAGGTAATTCTGAAGGAAAGCTTGGAATTATAGAAAGTAGGGGGGCTCTATTGTGAGACACTGCCCGCCCTGGGCCCTGAACGTTCCTGCATGTTCTTGCCGAGTGTGCTGGATTGTAAGGCCGATCTGCCTCCTGATACCGAACAGTTTCTCTCATTAGTCACATGGGCAGTGAAGTCCATCAGAGTGGAGAAAGATTGGCTTGCTGATTGCTTGCTAGAGTGTTTGCTGCTTGCTCAAGTGCTGGGCCTTTCACCCTGGGTTCCTCTCCTGTGATGCAACCCACTCAGGTACAGGCGTCGTCTGCGACCATCACCTGCATCCCTGTGTGATGTAGGGGCAAAGGAACTAGTGAAAATATGTGGACACTGTTTGCTGTGAGGTTAGTAATAAAGTCCTTTGTCTTTGACCTGAGAGTCTTGTGTCTTCTGCCAGCATCAGTGAAACAATTAGCAGTGTAAGTTGGGTAAAGTTTCAAATCTTTGACAGGCCTCATTTCTCTCAGAGAAGTTGTCTAAAGCCCCATTCTAGAATTGAGAGGTAGCTTAGGGTGAAACATAATGGGGATCTGGCCAGATGCCCCAGGTCCAGCCGGGAAGGAATCCATTTCCTCCTGGGAACTTTGCTCCTGAATGAAATACTGGTGGTTGGAGGGAGTTAGGATGAAGGAAACTGATCACATAGAGCTGAAGGGGCTAGGCTAATTTCCAATTGGTTGATATTCCTTTACTCAACATACAGTGGTAAGTGTAAGTTCTTTCTTCAACCCTTTAGGGTTGAATAGAAGATGGGGACAGATGGAAAGGGCATTTTCAGAGGAAAGTGGCAGATAATGACTGCGGAAACAAAAGAAATCCTAGTCCACTTTTGCCTAGGGATGGACAGGTAGCCAGGCCACAAAAAATGCAGGACCTTTATTTTTACAAAGAGAATCCATTTGTCGTTTACTTTTAAGAAATTTAAAACTGGCTAGGCCACTGGCGTGCGGACCCTCCCCGTTCACACTTATTACTGCTGAGTCCAGCTCCCCCCGTGGAACTGGTGCCCTGTGAGGGGCCAGCCAGCAGACTCCGTGGAAGTGCTGTGGGGAGGTATGAAGACCTAGAAGAGTTACTGATTGTCTGCGGGAATACCGGAAGAAGGCCTCATTTCTGTAAACATCAACCTTTTAAAAATGTACAGTACTAATTTAGAAATGTTCTAAATACATGAAGAATTGCAAATCTATTATTTATACTATGTGCAGTGCAACTCCTTTTCCTTTTATTGGAACTCATCTTTTTTAAGTTGATATCAGTGATGAAAAGGGAGTGTGTGATGGTGCTTGTCTGGAACTATCCACACAAACAGCACACAAATCCATCAGTATTGCAGCAATAAGCTTGAGTGAGATATAGTGAAATCTCATGTTTCCACCAGTGAGTTAATCAGTGTTTTATCAATGTCCCTTCTAGCTTCTCCAGCCCCTTGGACTTGCCACTGTCTGTCCTAGAGGCATGTGGGAGAGGGTTACAATGACACATTGTAACAAACGATACATAAATAAGCTGATGTTGATATACATTAGTTCGTGCTCACCTTTTTTTCCCCGAAGAAAGTAGGAAATACTTAACTCCAATACTTCTTTATCCCTCTGAACTACGCTGCATCCCAAATAGGAAAAGATCAGAAAATGGAAAGATGAAATTTAAAGATGCGAGAAGCCACATTGAAAAGGAGTAGGAAGCTCTGTACTTCCATACACAGAAGATACTTCTATTTTATGGAGTGTGTTGGCTGAATAAAAAAAAATTATTTATCTTTCCCCATATAAAATAATCTGTCTTATCTTAATTTGCAAAATTTCTTATTATCTCTTTTATTCACTGTTCCAAGTATTTCTATAAAAGGACAACCGTGATATCACAAACTGAATTCTATATTGCTGACTTCCAGATTAGATTCTAATTATTTCTGTCCTCTTGCTCTCATGTCATACAACAAACAGTACATTAATCGCAAATGGTCTCTGAGTCAGGCTTCCTGCAACAGGGTTGGAGAATTAATGGAAGTTTCCGCATCATTTAGAAAATGAAGAACACTAGTTCACATACTTATTGTTTCTACAGCAGGGATTTTGTGGGTAATTATTATCTGCCTGAATCCAAAGACAGAGAGATAATTACATTCTGCTCTGGGGAATAGTCTGTTGAGAAAAACACTCTCGGTTTTGTTGCTGGGAAGCAGCATGGGGTGGAAAGGAAAGGATACCGCGTCTCACGTGTTCTGCGAAGGGACGGACTGGGGGTTTGAGGCAGGAACCATTTGCACTGCAGAGTTTTGAGTAGAGAGATGTTTCCTTCAGGTTCTGAGCCTTTTCCGTGGGTTCCAGCCCAGCCCCAGGTTTGGGGACTGGACACTCCAACAGGCCTGTTTCTCAGAGTGCTGGAGCCACAGCGTCTCAGCTCTCCACCAGTCGGGCCCTGGCAGTGCACTGTCCACTACAGGACACGGGACCTCCTTCCTACACCAGTCACACGTGACTATTGAACACTCAAAATGTGGCTACTTTGAATTGAGATGTGTTGCAAATGTAAAATACACATTGGATTTCTAAGACACAGTATCAGAAAAGGAATAGAAATCATCTTGCTAAATTTTACATTGATTACATGTTGAAATGATACCAAATACTTTGAGTATATTGGGTTAAATAAAATACACTATTAAAATTAATGTCACCTGTTTTCTTTTACTTTTAAAAATGTGGCTACTAGAAAACTTTAAGTGTATGTCTCTTGGAAAGCAGTGCTCTAGAAACTCAGAACAACAGAATAATCGTGTCAAAGAAAAGGGAAACAGAGGAAAAAATTAAGCGTGTTTGACTTTTCTTCCTCCTTTAGGTCCTGAAGGATTTAGAGAAGAAAAAAAAAGATCTTATATCTTATAATTTTAGAGTTAGCAAGGTCATTAGGAATGACTGAATCTGGTATTTCTCAAACCAGAGAACCCAGTGGCCTCTGAAAATAATTCCTGGGTATGGAGGAGTCCTCAGACCTCAACTCCGGAAGCAATGACAGAATCCAACAGACTCATTTTGTAGATTAGGAAACCAAGGCTCAGGGAGTCTAAGTGACTTAAGAGCACCCGGCTGGTTTGTGGAGGTCTAGGACTAGAAACCAGGTCCCCCTCGCCCAGTCTAGTCTCTATTACCCCCTGGAAATGTTTATACCAAGAAAAGGTAAATTTCACTCTTTTGTTTCTAAAAACACTGGATATATGGAAAAGTGATATTATCCAAATTAATGTCAGGTTCAGTTCACCTCCTTTCCCTCACCTGCTATGACATTTCCATATTTCCTTCTTTACCCCAAATATCTCTAAGATCCTCCTTTGGGTTTTATACTTTAATTTCTGCCACTCTGATGAGCATTTTTTTAAACACTTATTTTGACATCTGCTTCTGATCCAAACATGATTTGAGGGGATGAGGATGATATTTCCTTCCAAATCCCTCTCTTTTTCAAATTAATGTTTCCTCTTAAAAATAAATACCAGCTGGGAGTGGTGGCATGAGCCTGTAGTCCCAGCTACTCAGGAGGCTGAGGCAGGAGGACCGCTTGAACCCAGGAGTTTGAGGTTATCGTGAGCTATGATGATGCCACTGCACTCTAGCCCAGGAGACATAATGACACCCTATCTCAAGGAAAAAATACACACACACACACACACACCCTCTACCTACTTACTCAGTCTTTTCTTTAGGATCACTGTTAGTAAAACGTGTCATGTAGTGACAATGTCTACGGCCTACCCACAGCTAACTCAGCTCACTGAAAGGCTGTCCCCAAATGGTACACTCTGGTAAACTTCTTTAGTTTCCTTCTATAGTAGTATCATATTTCCTTAAAAAAAATTGAACATTCCTGGAATGTTCCTATTCTCTGTTCAGATGTGCTGAAGGGCTGAGTCTTTACTGCACTTTCCCGCTCAGCGTAGATGGTGCAGTACCTGCATGGCGCCTCTGCCACAGCGTTTCCTTGGTCTGAGGAGTCCAGCCTTGCACTCGAGTTCTTGGTCCCTGGGGAAGTTGTGAAATTGACTTTAATGATTAAACATAAAGATTCTCCACTTCTATCTTTGTCTACTCTCAATGCTAGAAGGTCATTAAATGTGAATATTAGGACTGCCAATGGTCTTTAAGAAAATCTCCCTAACCCACCAGCACTTTCTTTCTGTGTGTACTATTGAAAGAAAAATGAGATTTTGGAGTCTTTGTGATTACTTTCCAGAGGAAAGATATTATGAAGAAATAGTCTAAAGAACTGACTCATGCCAGGGCAGTCAGTGTTTTTGTTCATTTGGTGATGACTAACCGCACTCATCTGGCTGGTAAGTGTAACGATTTAAAATTATTATATTGTGTAACCAAAAGATGGCAGTGCTCCCTCTTCCTGTTTTCTGTTTTAGGACAAAATGGAAAGGTCATCGTGTTCTTATTACATTTTTCCTTTACTCACCAGGAAATGAAAATAGTGAGTAAAAGTTACATAAGCAAATACATGAAATATATCCCTAATCTCTTTAGTACAACGCTAACAATTTGATATAGATTCATCTATGGCAGAGGAATACAAGACATTTTCTTTTCTTTACTTGGTTTACTTTCTAACAGTAGATGGTTGCTTCTATTTCTGAACATTTAAAACAGTGACACCAAAAACCTCCAGAATACTTCTCAAATGAGAGAGAACATGTTAAGTTCCACTGAATGGTATCTTACATCTATACATGTCAAGAGAATACTGGACAAAAATAAAATTCAGAATAGTGATAGTTTATTTCTTGGTCATTACATTTTCCCCAAATTATTACCCCACTCACCCCATCCCATCTTTTCTGAGGCATCTATATTATTTTATTCTTCAAGTCTCAGCAATCTTTTTTCTTTTATAACTTTCCTTTCTTGTAAAATAGGCCACTAAGTGATTAAAGCAAAGATCCAGTTATCTAGAGTATTTTACTTGGACCAAAAATCCCTGTTTAAATAGAAAACCATAGTCTGGCATAGCCAATAAATAATTTGGCTCCTATGAGCACTGAACTCCTTCAAAAATAATGGTTCTAATTCATCTCTTATAGGTGGCTGTATGAAATCCGGTAGCCCCATACACAGCAAACCTGCAGACATCTGTGTGTCGCAGTCAGGCCTGAATTCGCATCAGATCGTGCTAGGCACTGTGATTTGGAGCAAGTTACTCAACTTTGGGCAAGTTTCTTCCTAAGGAAAAATGGGAATAAAATACTCAGTTTGCCGTTTTGTTGGGAGAATAAGGTGAAATGATATCTACCCGGGGCATAGCAAATAGTGGGCACTCAACCAACCTAAGCCTCCTTCTTTCCTATTCAGATGACATACACGTGTATCTGCTATTACTGCTGGTTGGCCAGTAGAAGAAAATAAATGGTAGGATTGTAGGTCTACAAATATTCTGTTTCTTTAGGAGCAAATATTTAACTGGTTTGCATGTTCCATATGGGCTGTTGTTTAATCATTCATTCAGCAACTCATATAGTAATAACCACCATTCATCGAGTGCCAGGGCCTAAGTGTCTTCACATAGATTAACTGCTTTAATCCTCGCAGTATCACTATGAAAAGATACTAATATCCTCATTTTACAGCTGGGGAAATGGAGTCACAGGCTGTTAAGTAACTGTCCAAAGTCACGTGGCTAACCAGATAGAAACCCCAGGATTCAAACCAAGCAGTCTGCCTCTGGAGGTGGGGTTCATGACCATTATGCCACTCTGCAACTGCATTTCCCTGATAAACGAAGGGGGTAAGTGCGTTGGAAGGAAGTTTCCCCTCTTGCTTTTTGGAGAGTCTAAGGGAATGGGTTAGGTTAGGGCTTAAAAAGAAAGCATAGAAACCTCTAGGCTAAAAGAGAAAGTCTAGAAAGGTTTCCAAAAAATACATTTAGGAACAGCCAGGAGTGACATTGATTGTTGAGACAATAACTCAGTAGAGAAAAAGGGATAGTGGGCTAGTAGGAATATGTTTAAAAGTGGCAAGGGCAGCAAAGAATTATTTCAGAAATGCTGGCAATCCTGCCCATCCTGAGGCTGTACCTCGGATATTCTCTTTGTCCGCGGAGGAAACTGTGGGGCGTTTAGTATTCTTCAGAAGCCTCAACTCCCCATTTCTCTGTGGGCAGTTATTAGTTCCATGAAAAGGTGAACCTTCAGGGCAAACAAATTCCTCCTCTTTTACAGCTGGAGAACCAACTTTTCAGGTAGGAGATCGTATGACATTGTTCCGTGTTCTATCTCCTGCCCTGAGTGACAGCTAGTGAAGGTAGCAGACTTCCAGGATCCTTCAGACTGGGAACATTTGTTGGGGCCCCAGCCTGTGTGGTCACAGGTCGTCACTCTACCAGTTTTATACTGACTTGAGGAAATGGAACCCACCGTGTTTGACCACGTTCTGCGCCGTCCACAGCGCCGCCCCTCCTGGGCTTTCACTCCCTCCCTTCCCCAGCCTCCACTGCCTGTTGTCGCTCTCCTTCCCAGCACTTTCCACCGGGTTTGCCGGAGTCCCTATCCCGTTGTGAATTCTTCCCACCCTGTCATTTCAGTTTTAGCATTTTTAAAAAAAGAAACAAAAAATTAATTTAGTCAAATGTATTAACTTCTTTTCTCAGTACCCCCCGCCCCATTATTTTTATGCTTAGGAAGTTGGTAGACCATTTTGAAAATCTCCTTACCCTTATTCTAGAATGGTTTTTCCCACAGTGGGTAGTCTGAGTGGTTTTAAGAGGCAATAGTGACCAGAGCTGTGAAATTCACAATATGTATTTAAAGTTGACTCTTAAGCAATTGTTACTATTTATGTAGTAGGTCTAAATGTTCATATGAGGCTGGGCACAGCGGCTCACGCCTGTAATCCCAGTGCTTTGGGAGGCCAAGGCAGGAGGATCGATTGAGGCCAAGAGTTGGACCAGCCTGAGCAACATAGTGAGAACTTGTTTCTACACACACACACGCACACACACACACACACAAAATAGAAAAAATTAGCCAGACATGGTGGTACATGCCTGTAGTTCCAGCTACTTGGGAGGCTGAGGATCACTTGGACCCAGGAGTTTGAGGTTATAGTGAGCCATGATGACGCCATTGCACTCTAGCCCAGGAAACAGAATGAGACCCTGTCTCAAAATAATAATAATAATAATAATAATAAAATAAATGTTCATATGGTAAACCAGGCTATATGAAGATATAGACCTACTTTATAAATAATATCTTTACTGTTTATAACATGCCTTTACATACATCAACCCAGTTGACCTTCACTGTGGTCTCATAGGGTAGATATGGGTGGCCTTATCTCCATTTTAAGGACAAAGAAACTGAAGTTTAGGGAAGTAAAGCAAATAGGCCAAGGTCACTCACAATCTGTGAGTTTAGAACACAAAGCCATGTGTTTTGATTCTTATATGTTATGGCTGTATACACTTCTAAAACTAGGCCAACTTAATGCAAGATTTTAAAAAGCAGTAAAATAAGACTAGTTCTGCGTTCTTAAATGCTGTTGGTGGGAATGTAGACTACAACATTTTAAGGGGACAACTTGGCACTACCTGATGAAAAATTGAATAAGTATATGTCCTATTACCCAATAATGTCACTTCATAAAATCTATCCTTTAGAAATATTAAGGTGAGCTGGGTGCAGTGGTACGAGCCTGTAGTCCCAGCTTCTCAGGAGGCTGAGGAAGCAGGAGGATCGCTTGGGCCCAGGAGTTCTGGGGTGTGCTATGCTGATAGGCTGTCCATGCCAAATCTAGCATCAACATGGTGACCTCTGGGAGCGGGGGGCCACCACGTTGCTATGGAGTGATGAACCAGCCCAGGTCAGGCACCTAGCTGGTCCAGACTCCTATGAGGCTTAGTGGTGAGATCATGCCTGTGAGTGGCCATTGCACTCCAGCCTGGGCAACATAGCGAGACCCTGTGTCTTTAAAAAAAATAAAAAAAAAATGCTAAGGTGAATGTATGAGCTATGTGTAATAATCTTAGGAACCGTTGTATTTACATAATCCTTACTATATGGTATACACTATCAAAACCTTTATGTGCATTAAAGCTGCGGTCCCCAACCCCTGGGCTGCGAACTGGTACTGGTTCATGGCCTGTTAGGAACCAGGTAGCACAGTAGAGGTGAGCGTCGGGTGAGCAAGCGAAGCTTCATCTGTGTTTACAGGTGCTCCCCATCGCTCGCTTCACCGCCTGAGCTCTGCCTCCTGTCGGATCAGTCACTGTCTCCCATCACCCCAGATGGGAGTGTCTAGTTGCAGGAAAACAAGCTCAGGGCTCCCACTGATTCTGCATTATGGTGAGTTGTATAATTATTTTATTATATATTACAGTGTAATAATAATAGAAATAAAATGCACAATAAATGTAATGTGCTTGAATCATCCCCAAACCATTCCCACCCCTCAAATGTGTGGAAAAATTGTCTTCCATGAAACCGGTCCCTGGTGCCAAAAAGGTTGGGGACCGCTGCATTAAAGAATCTTTCTTCCCAACCACTCTAAGAGGGAAATATTATTAAATCTCCATTTTTAAGGATAGGGAAATGAAGGCACTGAAAGATTCGTTGTACAAGGTCACCACAGCAGATAGTGTTTTCCAGGAACGGTTGCAACGATATTTCCCATCACATTTATCATACATGCTCTTCTGGAAACTTACCATTTCCTCATCAAGAGGTGGAATGTATCACTACTGGGAGACAGTTCTCCATGGGTCTCTAACATTCCTGAACGTCTTGTGAGCATAAGCACTGACACTTTTCCTCTGACGCTCTTTTCAAGGATCTTGGTGGATAGAGCAGGGGCAGATTTGTTTGTTGTCCAGCATAATAAAGACTATTTCTTACTCTGGGGCCAAGGTCCAGTATGCTTGCTTGCAGCTCCGGGCTCCTTAGCTGTGAGGTGAACTCACTGTGTGTGTAATATCCACTTGGGTCCGTCTGTGTTTCCCCTGTGGAACTTGGTGAGTGAGACAAACTAATGCAAACCTGAGGCTCCAGCTGCCTGCTGTGCTGTGAGTAATAAAGTCCTTTGTCTCTGGCTCAGGGGTCTTATGTCTCCGTCAGCATCCACTTGTTAGCTTGCAATCAGAGTGAAATCTCAGACTCTTCCCAGTTCTTCCTCTTGTTTTTTTTCTTTAATTTTTCTTTCTTTTGTTTTCTTTCTCTTTTTTTAGAAATGAAGTCTTCCTATATTGCCCAGGCTAGACTTGAACTCCTGGTCTCAAGTCGATCCTCCCACCTCAGCCTCCCAAGTAGCTGGGTCTACAGGTGCATGCTATTGTGCCTAGTTTCTTCCCAGTTCTTGACAGTTTGGGTGATGAAGACAGGATTCTAATAGAATCATGGCTTTCTGGAAGGGGAATGAGAAAGGTCCATGGGTTAGGTTGGATAATACGAGAAGACTCCTGGGATTTGATAGATAGTGTTCTTGCCCAAGAGGTGGTGGCTGTGGCATAAGGGTCTCCCACTTCTTAGCTCTTAATGAATGTTTAGAGGCTGAGTGGCAAGACTTGAAACAAGCCTTCCAAGTGGTGATTTGGTTGTTGCTCACTCTCCTTCAGGGAGGAGGGAGGGATGGGTCAAACACACCTGTCTAAGTATGTTGAGGAACCTAGGTGATGGGCTAGGTGTCACTGTCTCCCATCACCCCCAGATGGGAGTGTCTAGTTGCAGGAAAACAAGCTCAGGGCTCCCACTGATTCTGCATTATGGTGAGTTATATAATTATTTCATTATGTATTATAATGTAATAATAATAGAAATAAAATGCACAATAAATGTAATGTGCTTGAATCATCCCCAAACCATTCCCACCCCTCAAGTCCAGGGATAACTCAAACTCTTATGGCTCTGTTGAATACAGGCACCAAAGTGACCATCATACCTGGTCCTGTAGGGGGAAAGGCACAAGGATTCCACTGACGGGGTTTGGACAGGGTTCCTACTGGAAAAAGAAAACTAGCAGAAACTTGTGGATGGGGCCCTTTGTTGTTGGACCTGGTTTGAGTTGGATTGCTCTCGGTGTCCACGCACACTCAGACGAGCTAGTATTGTGTGTGCGTCCACCAAGTTGGAGGTGCTAGGAAACCTGTGGGACTTTTGGGGTCCTACAATCCTAATGATCTCTTTGAGCTCCAAGTCTCTGTGACTGACTAATTTTGCAAATTCAAATTTCTGGTAAGGGAAGCTAACCCTGAAGGTCCTAAGAGCTCCATAATTTCCAGTGGGATCAGCTGAGGCCTCTATTGCAAATGAATTGTCATCAAACTTCTCCCTCTGCCCACTTGCTCCCCCTTCCTCCTTACAGATGGTGTTTCCCAGTAAACTCCTGCATGAAAGTCTCTGCCTCAGAGTCTTTCATCAGCGGGGGAGGGTGGCAGGGAGTGGGAAGTCAGGGTGCAGGGTGGAGAGTGAGAGATCAAGGGGAACTCGACCTTTGGCACCGGCGGTATAACTGCAGTGTCTACACCCCTAACCATTATTCTTTACGATTTCCATTTTCCAAGTGCCAGCCTTAGTTTCAGTAACTGGGGAGAAATACCTTAAAATCACAAACTTGAAAGAGTCTCTGCTGGGGATTATGTTTTAAGGCATGAAAGGGCTGGGCATTGGCAGTCATTGGTTCAGCACATGAGAAGCCACTGTCTTCTACACGGCAGGATGGGGAGGGGGAGAACTGAGCTAATTTTTCAATTCTGTTGAGTAAGGAGTTGCTTGTGGGGTAGAGAGGAACAGAGAGGAGGTCATAACTGAAGTTTCATGAAATTGAAATCAATGTTCTAGAAACATTTGGAAGCAACTGTAATGAGGGCGATGCAGCCACCATCCCTCATCTGCCCAGAGCTCCCTCTGCAAGCCAGCTAGTGACCTGGTTGCCATGACAGCAGTAGTAGCCCTTCACTGCAGACTCCAAATAAAAACACACTCCTCTGAATCTCATTCACTTTTTCCCTTCGTGTTTTGAAATAAGCTTTTGAAGTAAAATATTCAGTCTGGTCGCCTTCCTTTGGTATGTGGTAAAGCAAAGCCCTTTCTTGTATCCTTTCTATTAATACATACGTCAAACCAATACTTTAATACTTGCAATTTGTATAAAATTTTTAAAAGAGGGTTTTAGGTAGCTGTGGCCAAATAATTAGGTGAATATTACTGCGTCACAAGTATTGAAAAGCTCCTTAACTGTCTACTCTAGATAATTGTAAAATTGGATTTCCTTTGGCATTTCAATCCAAAGACATTCATTTGTTTATTAAAGTGTTACATGTCTTATTTCTCCTGGCACCATTAACAAATTTTTAATAAATAATTTTTTATTAACTACTTTGTTTAAATAAATCATTTGAAGTGAGAAAGTGGAAGGAATTAAAATGATTATAAATCAATACAATTTGCTATCTGGTTCTTATGTGGATAGGCAGGGACATAAATAAAGGTGTTTTTAAAAAATTTTCTTATAGGGAAGAATAATAGTGACACAGTAATTACCATTTATTGAGAACTTACTCTGTTCCAGGTACTTTGCTAAACACCTTCATACAACATTTTAATTTAATTGTCAAGTTAAATTTATTAGATAGATGTTAAATCTCCATTTTACAGAGGTGGGTTTGGCAGATATAGTATTTTTGCTAGGATGATGTGAAATTTTTTTCTACGAGAAGGCCTATGAGTGTAGGAAATGTCTGTGTAACACAGTGTCTACCTAGTTTACTATCCGTGTTTGTTTTCATTTTCTCCACCAGGAAGCAACCTACGGAGATTTGACATTTTTCAGCAACAGATCTCTGAAGAGGGAAGATGCGTTTAGGTCTCATGCTGATGCTTTTTCTTTAAATATAGGTATGCTAGGTGCTTATTTCTTTGAACTGGAACTTGATGCTAATGCAAGTCAGCAGACGTTCATTCAGCACCCACTGTGCCAGGCGTGGTCATACGGACCAGGTCATATAACAAAATCTCAAGACGGTGCTTCGAGTGTCCTGATGTGGTCTCCAAAGTCCTATTTATTCTTTTTTAAAAAAACAGCTTTATTGACATACCATACAATTCATCCATTTAAAGTGTACAATCAAATGATTTTTAGTATATTCACAGATATGTGGAACATCACCACAATTGATTTTACAATATTTTTATGACCTTAAAAAGAAATCCCTTACCTTTGAGCTATCACCCTTCTAATGGTCCATCCACCTCTAGCCAGAAGTAACCACTAATCTACTTTCTATCTCTATAGATTTGCCTAATCTGGACTTTCATGTAAATGGAATTATGTAATACGCAGTCTTTTGTGTTAGGCTTTCTTCACTTAGCATAATGCTTTTAAGGTTCATCCACACTGTAGTGTGTCTCATTGTTTCATTCTTTTTTATGGCTGAAAAATATGAATATGACACATTTTGTTTATCCATTTGTCTGTGGTTGGACATTTGGATGTCAATTTTTTGACTGAATAGTGCTGTTATAAACATTATTATACAAGTTTTTGTTTAGATATATGCTTTCATTTCTCTTGGGTATATAGGAGTAGAATTGCTGAGTTATATGGTAACTCTATCTTTAATTTTTTGAGAAACTGCCAAACTGTCTTCCACAATGACAGCACTATTTTATTAATATATTCTCACCAGCATCGTATGAAGTTCTGATGTTGCTACATTCTAGTCAATATTTGTTATTTTAATTTTTTTGATGCTAGCCCTCCTAGTGGGTTAGTGGGTAGGAAGTGGTATCTCATTGTGGTTTTGATGTGCATTTCTCTGATGGCTAATGATGTTGAACATCTTTTCATGGGCTGATTGGCCATATGTATGTTTTCCTTGGACAAATGTTTATTCATGTATTTTGCCCATTTTTTAATGAGGGTTTTGTTGGTTTTTGCTCTTGGTTGTAGGATTTCTTATATATTCTGGTTATTAGCCCCTTATAAGATAGATGATTTGCCAATATTTTCTATATTTCTATGCATTCCTTTTCACTCTGTTGATTGTGTCCTTTGATGCACAGAAATTTTTAATTTTCATGTAGTTCAATTTATCTGTTTTTTTCTTTTCTTTTGTTGTCTGTGCTTTTTGGCAAGAAATCAATGCCCAAGCCAATGCTATGAAGCTTTTCCCTATATTTTCTTCTAAGAGTTTTGTAGTTTTAGGTCTTAAATTTAGGTCTTGGATCCATTTTAGTTAATTTTTATAGACAGTATGAAGTAAGGGTCCAGTTCATTCTTTTGCATGTTGACATTCAGTTATCCCAGGATCATTTGTTGATATACCATTCTTTTTCCATTGAATGATCCTGGCATCTTTGTCAAAATTCAATTGACCATCAATGTATGGATTTATTTCTGAACTATTCTATTCCATTGGTCTATACGTCTGTCTTTATGCCAGTACCCACACCGCCTTGGTTATCATTGCTTTGTGGTAAGTTTTGAAATCAGGAAGTGTGAGTCCTCCAACTTTGTTCCTCTTTTTCAAGATTGTTTTAGCTAGTCGGGCTCCCCTGAATTTCCATATGAGTTTGATGTATCATCATTCTGCCCCCAACAACATTCCTACTGGTCCAGTTTGGTCAAGAGAGCTCTTTGCTGGAGCCACAAGGTTACAGCTTTTGAAATTCACGCTCACATGCTACAGTCATTCTGCAAACATGGCACCTAAGCCTGAGTCACCCGTCTATACTACCCCTTCCCTCAGGCCCTTCAGGGTGCTTGGTGTTCTTTCTTGCTAGCATTCATTGTTGGGAATGCCTTTGACCTGTCAAAACTATTCTAGCACTGAACATTAAAAGGGCAAGGGCCAAAACCTTTCCTCCCAGAAGACTCCATGGTCTCTATACAGTTTATTCACTGCCCCTCCCCCACCTTGATCAACTTGGTAGACAAGCTGTTCTAATACAAAAGGCAGCTTTTGATCAGGCATAGAGAACACCAAAGTGATTTTGCCTAAAATAATAAACATTTTCTCCACAGTGACTTATAGCTTCTGTCTCTAAAAGTAGATACGACCAGCATCACTTGTAAGCTCCGCTGCATCAGGGACCGTGCTGCACAATAGCGAGTTCTCCCCCCCATAGCAGGGCACAGCTTTTCTTTTGCGTCCTTTAGTAAAGAGGAACCTCAGCGGGGTCTCATCCATCCTTGTTTGATTTGATGAGCAAGCTGATGGGTATTTAGTACGTTTGCTTTTGAGCCCAGCTGTGTGCTAGAGGGAGGAGGAAGTAAGAGAGGGCGGGAGGCAGCTGTGGTTCCCTGAGGGGCAGAATGGCTGCTTCTCCAGGCCTTCTACTAAGGACCCCTGATTTCACAGATCCTGAGGGTGTTCAGTTGCAGGCACCTTCAGAGAGCATCTCAGCCGTATTCTCTTCACTTGACACTTCGCAAACACATGCTTCCCTTTGAAACGACTTTTTCTTGAGCTGAAACTGTCCAGGTAGCTTAGTGAGGACAATAGCTGACATCTAAAGAGTGCTTATTAATGCCAAGTGCTGTGCTAAGCATTTTAAATGGTTTATTTCTTTTAATGCAACAAAATATTATCGGCAAGTCCAGTACTATTTTTATTGTCTCCACTTTACAGCTGAAGCTGTTTCCAAAGGTCACCTAATAAGTGCACACTGCCTTGTAGGGCTCCGGGGCACCTGACTGCTTCCAGGCCCGGTGTCCAAAGGGAAGAGGAAGGGACCTGAGACACTTCTTGCCTCCCTCATGGTTTTGCCTAGGACTTGATCTGGAGCTGCGGCTGCTTCTGGATTTCCTGATTTGCCCAATACAGAGAGGTGAGGATTAAAGATAGATTAAATCCCCCGGTGAGTGGAGTGAGCCGCTTCATAGACTTGAAATTTCACAGCCCCAGTGAGCAGACTCATCTTTCGATTTATACTCCTGTGGATCCTGGAGACATCGATGTTTGTGCTGAGATCTGTGCTAGTGCAACAGAGATTTTCAGAGTCTCAAGCAAAATATCCATGTACGTCTGAACTGTGCTATTTTCTGGGCCTCGTTAACCTGGATGTGTCACCTGCCATTTCCTGATAAGTGTGTTCAAATCCCTTGCCTTTTTCTCTTAGTTTATCTTGCTTTTCCTCCTTACTGTGTTTCTCTGCTACACTGGTCCTAATATAAAAATGAAACATATTTTAATTTATATAATCAACTCAGTTGTACATTTCTTTTTATAAATATAAAAAGCATTTATATTTTATAAATATAAAAGTCTCTCATAAAAGTGGGAGATTTAAGAGATTTTTAAAAAATCTCTTAAAAGTAAAATTCCTTAAAACAAAGCAGAAAAACAAAACCAGGTGGCTTGTAACTGATTTTTTCTCTTTCTCTCCCTGTGGATTAATAGTTCTTAATTTAAAAAGAGTTCTCCAGGCCTACTTTAAGACACAGTTAGGCCAGGAGTTGTTTTCTTCCTTCATCTCATACCTGAGAGAATTCAGAAGGGCTGAGGGAGAGATTGTTAGGATCTGTTAATTAGTCCCAATATTTAGAATAATTCTTATTTAAACAGAATATCTGAAAATGAAACCCCCAGACAGTAAAAAAAGTTATTAAATATTCAAACTTGGAGAGTCTAAGACCCTACTTAGTTGGTGATTAAGAGAAAAAAAACATTAGAAAGATATTTAGGAACAGGCACTATTCAATTTTACTAATATCACCAAAAGCTGTCCTATCAGATTTAGCTCCTGTATAGAATTAATTGTATATGTTTCATTCTGAGAGTTTTCGTACTGACAATTCAGTACTGAGAATTTTTCCATGTAATTTGGAATAAAAAGCCTAGAACATTTAGATGTATGTAAATTTTGTTTCCAAGTGCTTTTACATGTATCCTACCCTATTTTCTGTCTATATCATTACAAAATTTTTGTTTCTATTTTTTCTTTGATTGTGGCAAGAACACTTAACATTCGATCTACCTTTTCAACAGGTTTTTAAGTGTACAGCATGGTACTGTTATCCGTAGGCACCATGTTGTGCAGCAAATCTCTAGAACGCATTCATCTTGCATAACTGAAATTTTATACCCAGTGGTTAGCAACTCCCCATTTCCCCTCCCCACTAGCTGCTGACCACCATCATCCTATTCTCTGCTACTATGACTTTGGCTATTTTAGATACTTCGTATACGTAGAATCACAAAGGATTTGTTCTTCTGTGACTGGCTTATTACACTTAGCAAAATGTTCTCAAGGTTCATCCCTGTAGTCACATATTGTAGAATTTTCTTCTTTTTTAAGGCAGAATGATATTCCACTGTATTTTGCATCCATTCCTCCACTGATGGGCACTTAGATTGTTTACATATTAATATCTTGGCTTTTGTGAATAATGCTGCATTGGTAGTGCAGATCTCTCTTTGAGATACTGATTTCATTTTCTTTGGATATATAACCAGTAGTGGGATTGCTGGATCATATGGTAGTTCTATTTATAATTTTTTGAGGAACCTCCATACTGTATCCATAGTGGCTGCACCATTTTGCATTCCCACCAACAGTGTACAAGGGTTCCAATTTCGGACTATAGATGCATGCCATCATGCCTGGCTAATTTTTTCTGTTTTTTAAAGTAGAGACAGAGTCTTGCTCTTGTTCAGGCTGGTCTTGAACTTCTGACCTCATGTGATCCTCTTGCCCTGGCCTCCCAGAGTGCTAGGACTACAAGAATGAGACATTGTGCCCAGCTTGTAACTTTGTAATGTATTTTGAAATCAAGAAGTGTGATGCCTCCAGGTTTTATCATTTTCAAAATTGTTTTGGCTCTTTGTGATTCCATTTGAATATTAGAATTGTTTTTCTATTTCTGTAAAAATGCTCTGGGATTTTGATAGAGATTGTATTACATCTGCAGATTGCCTTGGGTAGTATGGACATTTTAACAATATTAAGACTTCTAATCTATGAACACAAATGCCTTTCTATTTCTTTATGTGTTCTTTAATTTCTTTTGTCAATATTTTATAGTTTTCAGTGTACAAATCTTTCACTTCCTTAGTTAAGTTTATTCCTAAGCATTTTATCCTTTTTGATGCTTTTGTAAATGGGATATTTTCTGATTTCCTTTTCAGATAGTTTGTTATTAGTGTATAGAAATGCAACTGATTTTTGAGTGTTGATTTTATATCCTGAAATTTTACTGAATTTGTTCATTAGTGCTAACAGTTTTTCTTTTATATAAGATCATATCATCTGCAAACAGGGACAATTTTACCTCTTCCTTTCCAATTCGAATGCCTTTTATTTCTTTTTCTTGCCTAATTGCTCTGGCGAGGACTTCCAGCACTATGTCAAGCAGAGGTAGCAAGAATGGGTTTTCTTGTCTTGTTTCTGATCTTAGTGGAAAATCTTTCAGTTTTTCATCACTGAGTATGATCTTAACTGTGGGCTTTTCATACATGGCCTTTATTATTTTGAGTTATTTTTCCTCTATTCCTAGTTTGTTGAGGGTTTTTACCATGAAAAGGTGTTGAATTTTGTCAAATGCTTTTTCTGCATCAGTTGTTCACATGTTTTTCTTCTTTATTATGTTGATGTGGTATATGGTACTCATTGTTTTTTGTTTACTGAACTGTCTTTGCATCCCAGGGATATATTCTACTTGGTGATGGTGTATGATCCTTTTAATGCCTATTGAATTTGGTTTGTTAGTATTTGTTGAGGACTTTTGCATCTATGTTCATCAGGGATAGTTACCTGTGGTTTTCTTTCCTTGTGTTCTTTGTCTCACATTACTATCAGAATAATGCTGGCCTCATACAGTGAATTTGGACGTGTTTCCTATTGTCTCTGCCATTTTGTCATTAACCTTTGTAATTTGATGTAAACAAGAAGAACAATGAAAAAATTGTATTGATGCTGAAAGTTACTAAGTAAAACCTGTCAAAATGGCACTTGGTACTGTTGCCATGGGGATAGGCTGTGGGAAAGGAATGAATGTAGCTTAAAATCCTAGAAAGATAATATGTGACTTGCTCTTCAGTAAACTTGTGATAAAAATATCTTACATTTGTACCTTTGGTTGCTATTTTTTAACAAAACAAACAAAAAAATAGCAGTGGTGATGACAAAGAAGAACATCACCAAATTTCCAAATCAAATAACTTCAGCTCAGTTGACCTTTGATTTGTGTGTGGCCTTTGCTTATGATAATTACCGAGGTTCTTCTGCAAAGCAGTGAGCCTGGGAGCTGGGACATCTGACATGATTGCAAATTAAACCCCCACTCCCACCCCAGCCTCCCCAACCTCTATTCCTGAAGAAAATATGGGATTTTCCTCATGTTTATTCAAAGATTACATATTAAACTAGAAGACAAAAATGGGATTTTGCATGCTAGGTGTCAGCTGCCAAAAGAAACACATTTCTTCTATCAGAAAATGTTTCTATACTTTACATGATTTCTTGCCTGTCGGGCCATGCTATTTGTTGATGTCTTTATTGAAACAGTTGCAGGACACTAAGCTGGGTAAATTGGGTAATTTGGGTTATGGTCATGGCTTTGCCACTGCCATTGGCATGGGAATTTATTTGAGCATGAGGGGGCACACATAGATTCATAAATAGCTGTAGTTCTCAGCCCCCTCCTTCCAAAGAGGAAGGGTCCTTTGCTCTGCAAAACAGGCTGGAGTGTGTGTTATGTAGATCAGCAGGAGGGCACAGTCCAGGGAATTGGATGGAGCTGAGGACAGTCAAAGCAATCTACATTTGAAGGGAACAAATTGTAATGTTCCTCAGAAAGGAATGGGTCGAACAGATGGAAGAAGTAAGAGAGGGAAGCAAAAGGAAGCTGACTTGGAAAAAGGAAAAGTAGGGAAGAGAGAATTTCTTCAAGCCTACTTTACTGTAGTATCCTTCACATACTCGAGCACACCCATTATAATTGCACTATCCCAGGAGTTTTGACAATCGTATTGTTAAAGTTTTGGGAGGTCATTGTGTTAGACTGAGCTCCTACGCTAGACCCCAACAGACCAGACCAGACCAAAAATAATACTGCTACGAACATTCGTGTACAAGTTTTTGCATCAACATGTGTTTTCATTTCTTTTGGATGTATACCTAGGAGTGGAATTGCTGGGTTATATGATAATTCTACATTTAACTTTTTTGAGGAACTGCTAAACTGTTTTCCACAGTGATTGCACTGTTTTACATTCCTACCAGCACTGTATGAGGGTTCTAATTTTCCCATATCTTCATCAACACTTGATATTTTCTGGTTTTTTAATTATAACCATCCTTATGGGTATGAAGTGGTAGCTCATTGTGGTTTTGATTTGTGTTTCCCAGACAGTTAATGATATTGCATATCTTTCATGGGCTTATTGGCTATTTGTATATCTTCTTTGGAGAAATGTCCATTAATCTTTTGCCCTTTTTAAAATTGTGTTAGTTTATCTTTTTGTTGTTGCATTGTAAGGGTTCTTCATATGTTCTGGATACTAGGTCCATATCAGATATATGATTTGCAAATTTTTTCTCCCATTAGGTGGGCCATTTTTTAAAATTTCAGCATTTTATGAGGGTACAAATGTTTAGGTTACATGTGTTGCCTTTCCTCCCCTTACCCCCCAGAGTCAGAGCTTCAAGCGTGTCCATCCATCCCCCAGATGGTGTGCATCGCACTCATTATGTATGTATATACCCATCCCCTCCTCCCCCCTCCCATCTGCCCAATGTCCGATAAATGTTATTACTATATGTGCATTTAGGTGTTGAGCAGTGAAACCAATTTGCTGGTGAGTACATGTGGTGCTTGTTTTTCCATTCTTGG
>VBSM01003157.1:3099362-3112689 GCA_008086735.1 Cheirogaleus medius
ATAGTTTGAAGTCTGGTAAATTGATACCTCCCATTTTGTTTTTATTGCCTAGGGATGCTTTTGCTATACCGGGTCTTCTCTGGTTCCATATGAAGCGTAAAATTATTTTTCTATATCTGTGAAAAATGGTGATGGTATTTTAATAGGGATTGCATTGACTCTGTAGATCACTTTGGGTAGTATAGACATTTTAACAATGTTGATTCTGCTGACCCATGAGCATGGTGTGGTCTTCCACCTGTTTGCATCCTCTGCTATTTCTTTCCTCTAGGTGGGCCATTTTTCACTTGCTTTATAGTGTTCTTTGATGTGCAAAAGTTTTTAATTTTGATAAAGTCCAATGTTTGTATTTTCTTTTGTTGCTTGTGCTTTTGGCGTCATATCTAAGAATCCATTGTCAAATCCGAGGTCATAAAAATTTACTCCTATGTTTTCTTCTAAGTGTTTTGTAGTCTTAGCTGTTACTTTTATGTCTTTCATACATTTTAAGTTAATCTTTATAGATAATGTGTGGTAAATGTCCAACTTCATTCTTCTGCATGTGGTTATCCAGTTGTTTTAGTATCAATTGTTAAGGAGACTATTCTTTCCACATTGAATGGTCTTGGCACCCTTGTTGAAAATCAATTGGTCATAGATATACAAGTTTATTTCTGGGCCACTTGATTCTATTCCATTGATCTGTATGTTTATCATTATTCCACTACCACACTGTCTTGATTACTGTAGATTTGTAGTAAGTTTGAAATCAAGAAGTGTGAGTCCTTCAAGATTGTTTTTCTTACTCTATGTCCCTTGCAATTACTTGTGATTTATAAGACTAGCTTTTCCATTTTTGCAAAGAAAGGCAAAAGGAATTTTGATAGAGATCACTATAGGAGTGTTGCCATCTTAGTAATAGTAAGTCTTCCAATCCATGAATATGGGATAACTTTACATTTGGTTAGGCCTTCTCCAATTTCTTTCTTTAATCAATGCTTTATAGTTTCAGAGTACAAGTCTTACACCTCCACTGGTAAATTTATATGCGAGTATTTTATTATTCTTGATATTATTATAAATGGAATTGTTTTCTTAATTGCCTTTCAGATTGTTCATTGCTAGTGTATGGAAATACAACTGACTTTTGTATGTTGATCTTGTATCCTGCAATTTTGCTGAATTTATTACTTATAATACTGTTTTTAAATAATTCTTTAGGATTTTCTATATATTAGATCATGTCATTCACAAATAAAGATAATTTACTTCTTCCTTTCCAATCTGGATGCCTTTTATTTCTTTTTCTCACCTAATTGCACTGGCTATAATTTTTAGTATAATGTTGAATAGTTGTAGCAAAAATGGAATTCTTGTCTTGTTCCCAATCTTGGGGGAAAACTTTCAGTTTTTCACCATTACTCTTCACATTTTTGAGTGAGGACTTTCTAAGTTCTGTGAGCCTTTCTAGGAGATTATTGACCTGTGGAAGGGTTATGGGAACCCCTGGTTTATAGTTGGTGGTAAGAAGTACAGGTGGAACCTGGCACTTGCAACTGGTGTCTGAAGTTGGGGCAGTCTTGTGGGACTGAGCCTTTTAACTTGCAGATCTGATGCTAACTCTAGGTAGATATTTTCAGAATTTAATTGAATTATAGAACCTCCCATGAGTCTCCACGGAGAATTGCAGAATTCCTTAGTGTGGAAAAAACCCCACACATTTGGTCTGAATAGAGAAACAGTTTTTTCTTACAAACCTGTACCTACTCTTGCTTTGCCTTATGTTTCAAAGATTGATAACTCTCTCTTGTTATCTTGAAGATAGGTGACAAATAATAGGCCCATTGCTCCAAAAGTTCCCATTTTTTCAAAGTATTTTAGTGTACTTAGAGCACTTTGGACTTATGCAGTTGAATGATTAATAGACAAGCATTTTAAAATCTAGTGTCTGTAACCAGGTATTATAAGGATTTTCATTTATGCAAGACAATTTAATTCTCCAACCATATCTAATATAGCTGTCACAACTATGTGCCCACATGAGAAATAATTTCATTACGATTTTAATCACTTCATTGAAAATTAATATGTTACGAAGAAGCAGAGGGTACTAATTTTTACAGAACAGGAAATGGCCATGGTAGTACAATTATCCTTTGGCAGAGCTCTAGGTACTCAAGGAACAGTTCTTAATCCCTGAAGAATTAGGGATATGTATATAAAGTTCACAGAAATTCCCAAGTTTGCTCTATAAAAATAGCAATCCACTGCTGGTTGGGAAGCCACCATTTCTCTCTTTAGAGCCTCAGTTTTAACCCAGACATCCAAAGCTGGAAATGTATTAAGCACTACATGATAGGCCATGCCGTGCACAGTTAAAGCAATATGCTTAAAACATGGTCCCTTTCAAACAGGGAAAACATTCAAGGAGAGTAAAGTATTGAGGTCCAGTGCTCCATGTCTGGACCATGCTCAGTAGCTATGGGAAGGGATATCACTGGGGCTCTTTGCAAGCATAGTTTTAGGGCCATGGCGGGAACATGAGCCATGTCATGCAGGGGCGAATGTGGGGCTGCTGATAAAGGGTTGAAAATCTAGATGTAAATGTCAAGAGAGATGGGGTGATGATGGGGCTCCAGATCAAGGGCTGTGTCTGGAATAGGAGAGCTTGTTTATAGCTGAGGAGATAAGTAATGGTTAGGGAGAGCTGACAATCTGGGAGCAAGGGGAATAACTGATGGGCAGCATCTTGGTGTGGTTGGGATAAATGCACTGGCGCCTATGTTCAGGCAGTTGCCTTCATTGAGGAAAGGCGCCTCATCCTCTGAAACTTGCGGGAACTTCAGGGAGAGATATTACAGCTGTGCTATGAATAGGTGACAGGAGTGCTATTAAATAATTGAATCTTTCTTGAGGAACATCTTCTACTCCTTTTTCTTTGTTTCTTTTCTTCCTCTATTCTAGTTTTTATTTTATCTACTGTTTCATTTAATTTTTTTGCACAGTGCACTGGTGAATGAAGATCATCACATGAAAAGGGCTCCCCCGCCCCCCGCCTATATATCTAATAATTCAGAATGTCTGTGACAAGGTTGTTTTCTCTATTTTCCTCTGAGAAACTTCCATAGAGGGAAAGTGGGAGTTGAGCTTTTCACCTGCAGATTCACTTTTCTCTTTGAGGGTGGAGGGGACAAGGCTGTGTGCTGGCTGTACAGAGGTCAAGTAGGGGCTTGATGATTGGGGAAAGTTTGGAATAACCACTGAGGAGTGTGGAAAAGGAAATGGGCCAAAGCCAGGGAAAAGGACGGAGGAGCAGCTGTAGGGGTCAGAGTCAAATTTGGAGTTTCACAAATCTGCACAGTTGTGCAGCTTTCTTTAGCCAGTTGGGTATAGAAGTCTATGTTGTTAGCATTTGAGGGGGCCTAATGTGTAACATCCTCTAAGACACACAACAAAACAGAAAGGAGTGCCAAAATACTACCTTCATTATAGGTAAAACTGATATTAGAGATGAGGCTGATACAATCATTGAGTGGACTTCCAAATACTGATCTCAGAATTAGACACACCTATCAGCCACAGGCATCGTGGGAGCACTTCAGCCATCCTCACTCCCTATAACAGGGGGATGTGGGGAGCAGAGGCCACACCATCCAAGAAGACCCCCCAAGTCATGAGAGTCTCTCTCCACAGGACCATGAGGGTAGAATGGAATAACTAGTGTGCAGTTGTTACTGAAAGCTTGGTACTTGTGCCAGAGGCCAAATCAGAACGAAAAATGAGGACAAGTGGTTTGATGAAAAGGGAAGAGAAGTTTATTAATCTGCCAGCAACTGAGGAGGGCAGCAGACTAGCATCTCAAAAGACCACCATCCTGCCTTTAAGCAGAGAAACAGGGCTTTTTAAAGCAGGGTGGTGGCAGCTAGGCTCAGGTCTATGTGACCAGTGTCTGTCATGGCTTCACATGGTTTTGGTCTTGGGTTATCATGACTTTATTTCTGGTGGCGATGATCTTGTGACCCTTGTCTAGACAATTCTGTTGAGCCACCTCTTTTGGTTTAAGATAACAGAAAACAAACAGCAAAGAACGTTTTTATGCCTCTTTGATCATTGGTCTTGGGAAGGAATTCAGGTTTTAATTCTCAAAAAGGGTGGGGGTTTAAAGAAACAACTCGTAAAGCATTTTGTTACCCTTTTTCAGATCTTTACCTCTGTTACACAGTCACTCATTCTTTGTTCACAATACTCAAAGAAATGTCTCCTCTCCTGTCTTAGATGTGCCTGGTATTAAGCACTCAGTTCTGTTATAACATGGAAAATTAAAGTGCATGCTTTTAAACCAATACACATGCCCCATGAAGGATGCCTTTGAAATGTAGGTAATGAATATGTTCCAGGTACCTGTTTGATGAAGGCTTAGCTGATCAGAGCTGTCCTTACAGGCTCCAGAGTGAGTCACTCCCCAATTCTGCCATGAAACTACTCTTACATACTTTTCTAGCACTGGGGGATGCCCCACAATGAATTAAGGTGCCTTATCGTTATCAGAAGTATCCAGACACAAGACGAACAACCTACTGTTTCAGATGTTATAGAGAAGATTCCTATGAACATAAGAGATTTAGAACTATAACCACCAAGGAATTTTAAAATTCAAACACCCTGTGATTTAAGGGAACTGTAGTTTTTCTGAATTGAAGCATAAAGCTCATGTCCCAATCTCTCATCATGATGTATGCTAATGCTGTCATGAACAGTCCATGGAGCAAGATGATAGAATGTCTATACATGAGTTTACTGGTTAATCTAGCACTTGAAATCTACTCACTAGGAGCAGTCAGATGGAGAAAAATGATTATGGTGAAGAGAAGACCCCAGAGAAAGGATTTTTCTGCTTGAATAAATGAATGTCAGAATTAAATTACTTCCATTGGTGAAAGCATATCAAATTCAAGAAGTAAGGAGCCACATAATAAGACGTGGAGACTAACTCCAGCACAATGATTCTTCAATTTTTTAAGAACTGCAATCCAAAATACATTTTACAGCATAATATAGTGTGCACACATGCACACCACACCTACACACTTACTTCTAACTATAGCAAAAGCTTCACAAAACAACTTACCCTTATTATGGGCAATGCACTCTGACATCTATTATGGTCTTTGTTATTTATTTAAAAAATAATTTGTAAAAAGGTTTATTCTGAGCCAAATACGTGTGAGGTTCTCCACGTTGTAGCATGTGTCAGAATTTCCTTCCTTTTTAAAGCTGAATAATATTCCATTGTTATGTACACACCCCAATTTGTTTATCCATTCATTCATTGATGGACATTGGGTTGCTTCCACCTTTTGGCTATTGTGAATAATGCTGCTTTGAACATACATATCCAAATGACATTTTTTTAAAAAATGCTAGTTGCCACATATTAAATTCATTTTCTTGAACTTGAAAACACTGGTGTGCTAGTTCATAAATTGAAATCAAATATATTCTAACCCTTTGAGCCAGATTCAGCTAACCAGGCCACTTTCAGACACTTCATTTTTCAGATTTCTTGAAGTGTTAATATGTGCCAGGAGGGATAATGAAGGAGTGGAGTTTTTCCCTCTAACTATGGAAGTTGCCCAGCAGTAAATTCGATGCCTCATGAAGAGGAATCCCTTACCTCGTCACCCTTCTGATACACACTGAGCCTTCTGCTGTCTCTGGGAAAGTGAGGCAGGCCGGTGAGCTGGCCAGTTTCTTGGCACACTCAGGGTCAAGGTGTGGATCAGTAGTTAGGACACCTACTGCGAAACACAAGACTGGCTGAACGGGACTTGCTCGGAAAACTTCTGCGAGTCCACAAACTGCTCTAAAGTCAGTTATTTGCTTGTGATGACTAACACAGTGTACATCCTTTCAAAATAAATCTCGTAGAGAAACTACTTCCTTGAGGTATCAGTTGTCTCTTGTTGCATAATAAATCACCCCAAAGCTTAGCAGCTTTAAACCACAGCAGGTGTGTGGGTTGGATAGCCTGGCGTTCCTGCTCGCTCTCCTGGGTCACGCTCGCGGCTGCAGTCATCGACCAGCTCCGCTGGGGCGGATGGTGCACGATGTCCTTCCTCACCCGGCTGGCTGTTGGCTGTGCCTCTCTCTCCAGCTCTGCTGGTCCTCAAGGAGGCTTGGCCCAGGCTTCCTCTCATGGAGGGAGAGACAGGGAGCTGCACGGTCTTTGGAGGCTCGGGCCTGCAAGTCCTACAATGTCACGTTTGCCACATTCTACCAGCCAAAGCAAGTCACGAGCCAGTCCAGATTCCAGGGATGGGGAAGTAACCTTGACCTTTAATTAATGGGCACAAAAACACACTTAGATAGAAGAAATGAGACCTGGTGTTCGATAGATCAGTAGGGTGACCATAGATAACATTAATCGATGGTACATTTCAAAATAGCTAGAAGAGGATAATTCAAATGTTCTCAGTGTAAAGAAAAGATAGTGTTGGACATCCGAATTACCCCGATTAGATTACATGAATGTATCAAATTATCACATGTAACCCCAAATACGTACATCTAATATGTATCAGTAAAACTAAGCAAATAAACTCAACCTCTTGATAATAGAAGCAGCAAAGTTACACTGTAAAACGGTGTATGCAGAGATGGGAGGAATTATTGTAGCCATCTTTGCCAACAATCTACCACTCCCTACTACAATCTACCAGCAATCTATGACACTATTCTTGTTTCTAAAAAATAAGGTTTTGATCCAACATGCCCATTTCCAATAATGTACTTACAGGTCTACCTACACACATATGAAACAATATATGTACTAGGTGAACCACTGTAGCACTCTTCATTGTGGGGAAGTGTAGTTGAAGCAGGCCCTAGAGGAGATCAGCTGCTTCTCCCCACGGAGCCAAGTCCCTAAGATAGGGGTTGCCACAGAGGATAAGGAAATTGATAGGCAATAGAGAGAATAAAAGAATACACAGAGACTAAGGTATAGTCTATAGTTTTATGTAAAAAGATCAGATGTAACACAGCAGGGCACTCAGGAGACTGGCATATCCCCAGGAACGCCAGCCCTATGGTTAGATTCATACAGGTTTTTATAATCACAGACATCAATTACCAGTTGTCAGGGTAACATATTTGCATATCAAGGAATGCAGTTGCTAGGTGATACAGGCAGTGGGTTAGGGTCAAAAGTTCTCTCAAGGGGCTTCTAATCTATCTAGGTGAACAAACAGGTACAAAGTCTTTCAGAGGCTAACTTCTAAATTCTAAGAGGTAGTTGTCAATTAACAAAGGTATAACAAAAGAGGTATAGTGACTCTATATTTCTTTGATTAGTTATGGTGGACTTAAAGGTAGACAGACAGGAGAGAGCAGGAAGCCCATCTCTATAAAACAGGTTGTTTATAACCACCAGGGCGCATCACTGGGCAAAGTGGACTTATTGTCTCCGGCTCCCATCCTGTGGGCCATATTTGCCTGGTCTTGTCTTTCAAGACACAGGGAAGCTCACAGATTTTGAGATACCGGGAAGCCTTCCTGGAAAACATCCCTACCGGAGATTTGAGAGCTCTCCCATGATAGCAGCCTCTAATAAGTGAACCATTGAGTCCACACATTCCTTCAGGGCAAAACCCTGCAAACTCCTGTTTCTGTCTTTAATATAGCAATATTGGGTTATACAATAAAATAATGATCTTATGAACCACATTTCATTAATTCCTCAATCATATTTCTCAACACTTCATAATTGGAAACAACCCAAGTATCCATTAATAGGGGACTGGTTAAATAAATCATGGTGCACCAACATGAGAGGACACTGTACAGCAGTGAAAGAGACCAGAAAGCTTTCATGTATTGACACAGAAACTCTAGGATAATTTTTTTTCTAACAAAAATCAAAGTGCTGAACAGTGCACACTGTGTTTCTAAAGTCTTAGTGCAATTTTAAGCTTTTACAGTGTTAGAAGTACAAATGCTATAAGCATACAAAACACATGATTTGAAAACTGAATTGTATACATTTCTTATTCACTTATTTAGTCTTATGCATTTAGAATAATACATTTTAATTTTAATGTTTTTGTTTCATCACTATTTGCTACCTTCAGAGATACTAAAACAAAAATTAAAATGTATTATTTAAAACTCACATAACTAAATAAGTATAAAAGATATTTAAATAATAAAACTTCCAAGTGATGTTGTTTGTAAGTTCGCAGTATTTATAATTCCGAAGTTATCAATGCCTTAAACTGCACTAATGCTTTTAGGACACCCCATACAGTGTATGCTAACTTTTGTTTAAGGGTATATACAACCATAATGAGTAAGATGTGCAACGTATGGGGGATGGTCATGCTTGAGGCTCTGCCTCGAGGGGGGAGGGAGGCGTGGGCAATATACATAACCGTAATATTTGTACCCCCATAATATGCCGAAATTAAAAAAAAAAAGAAAAAGGTGAAAACAGCTGTGTTACTTTCCTACTGTTTCTGTAACAAATTACTATGAACTTAATGGTTGAAAACAATGCAAATTTATTCTCTGCTAGTTCTGGAGGTCAGAAGTCTAAGGAGGGCACATTCCTGGAGGCTGTAGGAGGGACTCCGTCTCCTTGCCTTTCCCTGCTTCTAGAGGCCACCTGTGTTCCTTGGCCCGTGGTGCCTCCTCCTGCCTTCAAAGCCAAAAGTGCAGCATCTTCTAGTCTCTTTGTCTTCTCTCTGACTCCGGCCCTCCTGCCTCCCCCTTAGAAGGACCCCTGCAATTACACTGGGCTCACCCAGAAAGTCCGGAATAATCTCTCCATCTCACGATCTTCAATTTAATTGTATCTGCAAAGTCCCTGCTGCCATGGACAGTAACAAATTCACAGGTTCTAGGGACTGGAACGTGGATGTCTTTGGGGGGCCATTATTCTGACTCCTACATAAGTACATTCATTTTGGTTAGGATTTGCATAATGGTGCACTGCAAGGATATGTAAGAAAGTAATAAAAGTGCTTACTTATGGGGGCAGAGGGGAATGGGGCTGGGGAGGAAGTGAGAATTCTTAATGTATATCATTTTATACAGATCTGATATCTGAACATGTGAATGAATTTTCTCTTCAAAAATAAAATTAATAATAATTATTTAAAAGATAGGGTTTAGTTTCAGGTCTCTCTAGCCAGGGATACCTAGATTTTTAGAAACTCAGATGTCATGATGATAAGATAATTTTTCTATAATGGCTGAATCGATTCTATAGAATCAGAGTCACACGTTTTGACTTGCATGCGGTGAGCTGTAAATTGTACACACAGCAAGTTCTGGACTCTGTCTTCAGTTCATTCTCACTAAGGAGAGGTGAGAATCCGTGTGACTAACGGCACAGCTCTGGTTTAACCTGGGACACCCTAATGGGCGTGCCTCTCTGCGTGGGCGCGGCTGTTTCCTGCCTCGGGATTTTATGGCGCATGGCAGCAAGTTCCTGGTCTCTGCTCCGCTGGTGCGATCTGCGTTTTAAGCCTTCTCTCTGACGGTGAAATGAACCGCGTCGACCCAGGTGTCAGGATTTGCGCCCCCAGCCCACCGAGATGCGGGATGCGGGAGGGAGGATGGGGTCTCATATACTCACAGCACTTGAGTCGCTGGGGCTGCTGCGCAGGTTTGCGGTGAGCCAGCCCTGAGTCACCGACCCAGAGGGGAAAAGCTGCCACCGCGGACGTGCGAGGCCCGCAGTTACGAGGGGACCTGAGAGAATCTGGGGCAGATGCAGAGTGCCAGCCTCCCTGCGCAGCGTGCCGGGCGGGCACCTGCGACGGGGAAGGTTTTCCGCTGTCACGGCTGTTCCCAGTGGGATTCAGGCTTGGCGGGTGGCCTGCGTGCGACCCCTCAAGTGTCAGTCCTTCCCCCTCCTCCTCCTGGTGTGTTTCTCTTTGGTTGCGTCAGAGGGAAGCTGCGCTTCGAGGAAGAAAAAACGACTGCGCTTGTTTAAGGGGGCAGGCGGATCGGAGACTGTTTTCTGCAGAAAACAAACCGGCGTGGCAGCCGCTCAGCGTGACTCCGGCCGCCGCGTCCCGCGCGTCTGGGGGAGGATGCGTCACTCCCGCCACCGCCGCCGCCTCTGGGCTGGGGGGACCCCGCGGGGCGCCCGGCTGCAGCTCCGCCTCCGCCACAGTGTCCCCAGGCCTTGCGGCCTCTTCCCCACACACCCATGGGTCTCAAGGCCAGGTCAGCCAGCGGATGTGGGTGGTTACAACAGAAGTGCAGACGAGTAGCCAACGTAGGAAGGAATGTTTGTCCGTTTCTGCCGCCAGAAATGACTTCACGCAGCCCCTGACTGTGTGTGCGTCTGAGGGAAGCTGTGAAGACAAAACAGGATAGAGCACACGGCCTGCGTCCCTGGCCTGAGTCACTGTGTCCCTTAACAGATACAAGTCCTTGCCTTTCCCTACTCCTGGGCTAACTCCTGCCGGGGCTAGTGATTGCGCCTCTGCCATCTGCTCCCAGAGGTACTCGCACACCCAGGCCTCGGTGAGATTCTGCCTGAGCGTGACTCTGAGCGAGTCTGATGTGACTTTGCAGGTACCGAGCACCGCGCCCCCATGTAGGCTGTGGCTAAGACACCGTGCCAGAGCGGTCTGACAGAACCTCCCTGAAAGAGTCCTCCCGGGCTGGAGGCCTTGGTCTCTAGTCCTCAGAAAGACTTCTGAGCAAAACTAACTTGAATTCTCAACGTCTGCATGCCTGAAATAATCATGGTAAACGGTATTTCTTACCAGCCACAGCCCTCTGTCCCCTCCTAAGGAGAAGTGACCCCTTGCTTGGCTATACCCCAGTTCTCTCTTGGAGGCGGAGGGAAGGAGGTCATTCACATGAGAAAGGTGTATAATAAAGGGAGAGCTGGAGGCGGGCAAGGAAAGTTAAGAAGAGGTCAGCTCTAGTTTAGTGGGAAAAGGCTGAGAAGGAAGGATTTTGAGGGACTGCAGGCACTAGAGGGAAATTCAAGCAGCCATGGTGAAGGCTGGGGCTTTGGGGAAGAGAGATATCAAATGAGAGATTTAGGGATTTTTTTCCATATGCTACCTCTCTTTGGTATCCAGTTCTGTGAAGACCCAATCGTGTTCCAGGGTGTTGGCACCTGGGTTGTGTTTACAGGCGCAGCTGTAACATGCAGGCTGGCCCAGGAGGCCTTCAGCCCAGTGGCACGTGTGGGCCCAGGCTCAGCGCATAGCCCTGGCATGCTGGGCGGTGGGAGGTGGGCGATCCCACCGTGTGGAGGGGAGAGGGGAGGGCGCGGAGGTGGGGAAGCAGGGAAAACAGATAATAGGTGGCGCGGAGCAAAGCTGCGACAGGCTCACAAGGAAGAGAGCAGCCATACACGGGACATTTGGGAGAGGCTGTTGCTCTTGGAATTGTCCGGGGGGAGGGGGGGTGAGTGACCAATTTACCTGTGGGCTCATTCCCATCTCTTAACTCTCACTAGTCCGTGTTCCCTCCTAGGGGCATTATCTCCCCCAAGTTTCTGAGCGTGTTACTCCCCTGGGCAGCCCGAGGGGCAGACAGAGCCTCTGGGGGTCTGTTTGGGTGACTCGTGGGTGCTGGGGCCGGGGCCGTCGTGTTGAAGCCCAGCCCTCCTCTGCCAGGGGAGGCTGAGGCAGGCGGCAGTGTTGGGGAGTGGTGTGAACAAGCAAATCTGGGAGGTGCACCAGCTGGTGTGGCACAGTAATTTCATGCTAATGGGAAAAGGCACATCTTTCTCAAGAAATTGTATTTCTATTTGTTGGAAAAATTACCATAATATACTGATTTTTGGTAGTAGAAGATTATACTGATTTTTGGTAGTAGAAGATATGTTGCTTCCATCTGCCAGAAAATTATCATGATAAATAGACATATTATGTCTACATTGTGAAAAGTGCCTCCTTAGGTGTGACGTCCTTGTGCAGCATACAACACGTATGACTGTTCATGACCTTGACCTGGCCTCACGGGCACAGAACAAGAGTAGGCTGGCACAGGAAGGCTGCCACGAAGTTCATTCACATTCTATTGGAATAGTTGATTTGTTAAAACTGAACACAAGCCTCTTCAGGTTTGACACAGTATTATGGAAGATGAATCTCCAAGTGGGAATAAATAATGAATGAATGAGTAAATGAATGAAATAGTCCAGTCACAGAGGTGCTTTCTCTTTCCTGCTTCTCCCTGTCACCCAGGAACAAGGTAAAGGATTGTTTCCTTAAGTTCCGCTGTCACGGTTAACTTGACGACAGTTCTGCGAGGTGGTAGGTCTTATTTTTCCTGATTTTACAGATGAGGAAGTTGAGGCCCTGAGAGGACAGTTTGATTTCCTCAGGTCACACAGCACGTGTGTGAGTACAACCACGTTTGGAGGCAGGTCTTCTGACTCTAAATCCAAGCAGCGAGAGTTACATTAAGTCAGCCTTTCTCTTGAAAAAATAGCTCAGAACTCAGTCCCTCACTCTGAGTCAGTCATGTCATCCCTTTCTGTGGTGTCATCTCCCTACTTAAAGGTTATCTTAGCTGGGGGCATGAGTCTGTAGTCCCAGCTACTCGACGGGGCTGAGGCAGGAAGATCCCTTGAGCCCAGGAGTTCGAGACAGGCCTGGGCATCATAGCGAGACCCTGTTCCCCCCAGCCCCCCCCAAAAGGTTTATCTCAACAATCATGTCACATTTGAAGGTATGCCCCAGTCCTCTAGTTTTCACTTGTTAATTCCTTCATTCATTTACTTACTTCACATGTGCTATGGTTTGGATATGGTTTGTTTGGTCCTGCCAAATCTCATATTGAAATTTGGTCCCCAAGGTTAGAGGTGGGGACTGGTAAGAGGTGTTGGGTCATGGGGAGTGGATCCTTCATGAGTGGCTTGGTGCCATTCTCCTGGAAGTGAGTGAGATCTCACTCTTCCTTCCCATGATAACTAGTTGCTGAAAAGAACCTGGCACCTCCTCCCCTCTCTCCCCTGCTTCCTCTCATCATGTGGTCTCTGCGTAAGCGCACTTCCCTTCGCCTTCCTGCCACGAGTTCCAGAAGCAGAGGATGGTGCCATGCTCCGCTTGCTGCCAGCAGAGCCCTGGGCCAAATTAACCTCTTTTCTTTGTAAATTACCTTGCCTCAGGTATCTCTTAAGGGTATCACTGTTTTTATGACAGAAATAATATGGAAATCATAGGCTATTCTTCTTAGCCAATGAGCGACAGAATAGACAAAAATATTACAGTGAAAGAACTTCATTGGTGGTTCCTATTTTTATTAGTTTTCTGTGTTGAGGAGCTGGAAGACGAATTTCTTGTTTCTTTCTTTTCTTTCTTTTTTTTTT
>VBSM01003157.1:3115375-3125407 GCA_008086735.1 Cheirogaleus medius
CCAGAGCTTGGAGAATCTCCTAGCTACAGTCACTTTGTTCTCTCATGGTCCATGCAAGTGTGGGAGCCTCTGCTTCTCAGGGACTGTGACTCACTGCTTCTTATCTCTGCCCTGCAGTCCTGGAAGCCCCAGGTCTCCTGGGATCAAATCCTCACGTGGCTTGATGCCCACGGATTAAGAGTAGGTGGTTCCTGGGCCCATTGTTCTGCCGGACGTGCCATGGAAAGCAGTCAGCACCCCTGGCTGCTCTCCACAGTCAGAGTGGAGGAAAAGGAATAACAGAATCAGGTCACATTTGGCCTCACTGAATTTTCCTCCATCCATTTGTCGGAATTAATTATGTTTAGCTCTGATTTCATGTACTGAAAAGAAAAAGCAATGCTGCTTTCCAAGGTGTTAGCTTAAGGAATAAGTAGAATTAGTGATTTTTTTCCCAATCCATATTTTGCTTTTTAATGGAGTTTAGAATTAAAGAACTTTCATTCAGCCCTTTCCTCTGCTCCCAGCTCTCTCTTGCCTGCTTCCTACCTGGCTCATGGGCCGTTCTGCAGGCGAGCACAGCAGCACCGTGGCAGCACCAGCTGCGTCAGAATCCACAAAGGGTTCCGGAATGCACGGGCCAATTTATAAAAAAAGGTACTCGTGTGAGGACCAGGAGCTTGCTAAAGGCCACCAGTTTCAAAATCAAGATAGACTTAGCTAGTGAGGCTGGTGACAACTTAGTGTGTTCAACTTTCCATGCTTTCTATACTTTATGCAGATAAGTTAATAAAGTGGGTATTTCCTGCCTGAATTCTTCTCTTTTCTTTATATGAATTCTATGATTTCAATAATTTATGCCTCTATCTAAATTAATATACCTGGAAAATTCTATTAAAGTTGTGTTCCTTATTGTTCTTATGATACCCTGTGTAAATCTCTATTGACATAATTATAAAAAGATTATGTTAAATCTATAGATCAGTTATATATAGATACTAAGTGCCACCTTAATTTCAAGATCAAGTTGCTTAAAACCAATAATAATTTTAAAAATCTTATAAGCAGAGAAAAAAGACACATTACATACAGAGTAACAAAGACAAGAATGACAGCCAAGCAACTTCTCATCAGTAAAAATGTAGGCCAAAAGAAGTTGGAACAACATCTAGCTGGATTTATAAATGGGGTCTGGGAGTCTCTGTATTTTAATAGATAAATGCAGTCCATTTACATTTATGTTGCTTACTGATACGCTGGATTTTTTTCTAGCTTATTCTGTGGTTTCCCATTTGCCCTGGTTCCCCTAACCCCTTCCTAACTTCCACTAACTTGACTGGGTTTTTCATTATTTTTCTTTGCCTACCCATACCATTAACTTAAAAATTACCTATTTGTTATTCTCAATTTTCAATACCAATATTTACTTAGATTTTAAAGTCAATTAATATTTTTGTCCTTTACCTTAACAATTTAAATCAACCTCCTATCTTCTGTGTTGTCATTATCTGGTACTGTAATTCCATCATGTTTTTACCCCTGACCCCTACTTCCTTACTCAGTATTATTATCTTCTACAGTAAATGCTCATTTAGATTTAGCAATGCATATGTAACACATGCTTCTTCCGGACCACTCAAATTCATTCTTCCTGGAGTAGATTTTTAACTGGCTGTTTCAAGGAAGTCTGCTAGTAGTAAACTTGCTTGTCTGAAAACATCTTTATTTTACTCTCACTCTTGAATGATAGCATAATTGGGTCTAGAATTCTAGAGAGACAGTTATTTTTTTCTCAGAACTTTGAAATATCATTCCATCGTCATTTCAGTTGTTGAGAAGTCTTCTCCAGTATCACTGACATTCTTTGACACATAACCTGGTAGATTTTGAGACATTGTTTTTTGTTTTTGATGATTTGCTATTTCATTACAGTATGTTTAGATGTAATTTTTTTTTTCCTGCTTAGGAAAAAAAATAGGCTCCTCTAATCTGAAGACAGTTTCCTTCTTCTATTCAGGAAAATTTTCAGCCTTTAACTTTCCAAATGCTGCCTTCTTTTTTTTTTTTCTGTTGTTTCCTTTTGTAATTGTTCCAACACATATTTACAGGATTTTTTTCATTCCATCTTTCATGTGTCTTAGCCTCTCTTTGCTCTTTTCATCTCTATGCTCAGTTTCTGGGTTTTTTGTTGTTGTCATAGATTTATATTCACTAATTTTCTGGTCAGCTGGGTCTAATATGTTGTCTTCTCATCCATTATATTTTTAATTTCGATAACTATATTTTTTATTTCCACAATTTATGTATGGTTCCCTTTCAAAAATATGTATTCTTTTCTCATATTACTTTGTACTTGACTTATGTTTCCATGCTTTCTTTCATGTCTTTAAATATTTTGTTTTATTTTTTTAGAGACAGGGTTTCTCTTTGTTGCCCAGGCTGGAGTGCAGTGGTGCAATCATAGCTCACTGCAGCCTCAAACTCCTGGGCTCAAGTGATCCTTCTGCCTCAGCCTCCCCAGTAGGTAGTACTATAGGCATGTACCACCACACCAGCCAATTTTTAAATTTTTTGTAGAGAAGAGCCTTGCTATGTTGCCTAGGTTGGTCTTGAACTTCTGGCCCCAAGCAATCCTCTTGCCTTGGCCTCCCAAAGTGCTGGGCTTACAGGTGTGAGTCACCGTGCCCAGATATGCCTTCAAATATTTTAGACAAACATTTTGTATTACATTTCACCATATTCCATTACCTTTGGTTTTGGGGAGTGCAAATTCTCCTGCTTGTTTTTCTTTGTGACTCTCCCTTTCTTTGTGAAGTCAAGAAATTTTTCTTGTGACTTTATCTTCAATGAGGGGCCCCAGCCTGTGATGTACCCCAGGGTATCTTAGTTTGCTAAGGCTGTCATAACGATATACCATGAAGTGGGTGGCTTAAACAAAAGACATTTATTTTCTCACAGTTCTGAGGTTCGGAAGTCAAATTTCAAGGTGCTGGCAGGGTTGGCTTCTCCTGGGACCTCTCTCCTTGGCCTGCAGATGGCTGTTTTCTTGCAGTGTCCTCACATGGCCTTTTCCCTGTGTGCACACAGCCCTGGTGCCTCTTCCTCTTCTTATAAAGACATCAGCCGTTATGACCTCATTTAACCTCAATTACCTCCATAAAGGCCTTATTTCTAAATAGTCATATTGGGGGCTAGGGCTTCAACATAAGAATTTTGAGGTGACATAAGTCAGTTCTTAACAAGAAGTAAAGAAGTGTCTCTGTAGAACATGTACCTCTGCTGTGTTTCTAGTGGTTTCACCCATTCCAGAAAAATTTTTATATTAATTTCTGAGCTTGGAGATTTTCTCATCATACCACCTTGTAAACTCAGACCTCACGCCTCCATTTTGATTTATTGTGGGTGGCTCTTTTTTCCAGGGACCAGAGTAGACAGCAGTCTTCTTCTTTCTTCTCCACCTAGGTAGGAAGAGTTTTTCAACTTATATGTTTTTGAAAGGGATGGAATTTAAGACCCCTGACGTTATGCAAGAATCTCCTTTCTGATGGCCCTGAGACCAACTCTCCTGTTGCAGTTGGTGTGTTAAAAACCAACTCCCAGCCAATAAGACCTTCATGTGAGAATGACACCCCCTGGGGCAGCCCACTTCATCTCTTAATCGACACTCTGGCTTTTCTTTTCTTTTTGTTTTGGGCCCCTTTCCTAGAATTTGTGAGCGGACTATGCATTTAAATCCATTCTTAGGGGCTTATATTTGATCTCAAATGTTTATGTGTTTAGAGAAGGATGGTGGGAGGAGGGCAGTGAATCCCGTCCATGCCATGCAGCCCACTACATTGATGAAAATCATTCTGGAAAACAGCCCTTCAGTGCTAAGTCTCATGTTCTCTATTGGACATTCCACTACTTTCCTGTGTCCTGAGAGGCACCTTTAAGTCTTAGTTAGCTTACATGGTAGAGATTATGGATGAATGAATGGCCAAATTATTCATGGCCATAATTCTACATCCCGTCCCCATCTCCTCCTTGGGAAGATCTATCAGGTTCTTTCTTCTACTTGCCTTCCGTGGGGAAATTTTTCCCCCCACATCAATTACCTTAAAATAACAAACCCAGTGAAAATAACTGCCACCAAGGGAAAGGATTTTATTCCCTTTAGGGCCATTAAAATGTGGCTGGTCATGTTTATGAAAAACAAAAAAAGATAAAAAAGACACCAAAGTGTGGGTGTCATGTCTGAGATGTTTTTGTAGGTCAAAAGAGTCATGAAATCTCTAGGTCAAGCAGAGCTAGAATGGGCTGGCAATAGCACTGCTAACCAAACTCTTCACGCTCACGTCTCCTTTCTTTTCCGGGCAGATTCTCAGCGAGGTCTTCAGGGAGCTCCAACTGACAGCACCAAAGAGCTGATCGATGGTGATGGAAAGGTGGCCCCCGATGGGATTCGCATATTAGAGAACTTCACAATAGAGGAAGAGATAACAATAATTACAAAAATGAGAGAAATGCAAAGAGCTAATGGATTTCTCAGTTCTATTTTCAGCAACACAGGTAGAATTATGTTTTAAGAAATTTGATTCTGTGCAATTTAAAGATCTCCTGCTGATTTCAACATTTGGGGTCTCCTGTAGTTGTTCTGTCTAATCAATTCCTTCTGGAAAAAAAAAATAAAAGATGACATTTTTCTCCCTTGCAAATTACTTAACCTGGAAAATGTTCATTTAGAAGCTAAGAAATATTCTACTGTTTAATTGCTTACCATAACAAACAACCTAAATGGAAATCTACTGGACCATAACAGCCTCAAAGACATTCTGGTTGTAGCTAAAAGTGACGAAAATGCCACAGGTGAACTTCAGTACGGAAATGGACAGTGCTTGTATGACATTCTGTGCACGTAAGTTTTATTCTTAGGTCAGCTCTTTCCACAAAAGAATCGTGCTAGATCTCTGACAATACTGACCCGTGCTGTTCTTCTCCCCTGTCACAGGACAACAGTAAGGGTAATGACTGCTTTGATGACTAGGATGGATGGCAAAAGTCCCAGCTCTATCTCAGGTCTCCTGTGTCACCTTTACTTATGCTCTCTAAGTTTAAAAAATATGAGGGAACCGCATTCCAACCTACAGAGCTAATGTTGGGAAAAAATCAACCCCAAACAGGGTACAAAGAAGCAGAATTCACGAGAGTCTGACAGCACACAACAGCAACAGATGCGTGGGAGCCGACGCAGTGGATTGGTGGCTGTGTGGGTTGGGGCACTGGGCACTAATCTGGGATTCTAGAAACTGGGGCTGCAACTAAAAGATAATACACGTTTCACCCTGTAGTAGTTAAAATGCTTTTAAGCAGCACAGATATAGAGGCATCTGCAAAATGAGGGCATCCAGCCATCTGCTACCATCCCCGATCAGCTGTGCAGTCCTGCAGCCTGGAGGGGAGCCGGGCTGAGGGAAAGGAGGGAGCAAAGGAGAGGTGGTTTCCAGAGCATACTGGACCCCTCTGTGCACGTACAATAAATATTTCTGGCAACTTCTGGATGAAACAAGTTAATACTATACTCCATTTTCCTGAAGACTGAGGCCAAATATGGCATTGGTCAGGAAATGCTTTACCTACCTTTGGCCAAAAGTCACTTATCCAATCAACTAATATTTATTGAACACCTGTTTTATGTCATGATGGGGAGGCAGATATAGATCTAAAAGATATCCAAATAAAATGCTATGAAGAAAAATAAAGCAAGAAAAAGGGGGTAGTAAGTGGCAGGAGATCTATCCCATGGTAGAGAGATGGATTTTATTTGGAGAAACATAATGTAGACAGTGAATTTGCATGATAGTGGTGAGGGAAAAAACTATGATTTTTTAAATGGTATTCAACTTTTTGTACCTTTATTCCAACAATCATTCTATAAAAGAATCAGTTTCTCCTATGAAAAGACATAATATACTATTTTCAAGGATAATGTATTTATGCATAGAGATATATATGTGCTATATCAATTACTAATTAAGCAATTAAGTTCCAAGGTGTCACAGGTTGAGTACTGCAGAAACATGCTGAGCGGGAGTTTGGTGGGCAGGGAATTTATTAGAGATCAACACCTGTGGAAAGGAGATGAAGGAAGCAGGGTTTCCTTCCTTAGGAGTCAACATGCAAAAAAATTTAATATTGCAATTACACACACACATACATACTAAGGAAGCACCTGCTCAAGAAATTCACAAAATAGCCAGGTGTATACAAAAATTTCAATTTCATTGATCTTGAAATTATATATAAATCAAAGTAATAAAACAATGAGATACCATTTTCTATCATCACATCAGACAAGGATAAAGAAAAATTATAGAACTTAACAAGAGTAAAGATTGGGAAAATGAGCACTCTTATGCAACTACTGGTGGGAGTGTGAATTGGCATAATATTTCAGGAAAGCAATTTTGCAATCTATGTGAAAAGCCTTAAAATATATGTGCCTGACAAGCCAGCTGCATTGCTGTGTAACAAATTACCCAAAACTTAGTTGCTCAAAAATAATAGACATGCATTATCCCATGGTTTCTGTGGAATTTGAGAATAGCTTAGCTGAGTTGTTCTAGCTCAGGATCTCTCGTGGCTTGCAATGGAGACGTCAACTGGGGTTGCCATCATCTGAAGGCTGGACAGGGGCTGGGAGAGCTGCTTCCAAGATGGCACACTCTCACGGCTATTGGCAAGGGGCCTCAGTTTCTCCATGGCTATTGGCAGGAGGCCTCAGTTTTACTATGTGGGCCTCTACACAGGCTGCTTGAGTGTCACTAGACATGGCAGCTAACTGCCCTCAGATGAGTGATCCAACAGCAAGATGGAATCACAATGTTTTTTATAACCTACGGCCAGAAGTCATGCTCCATCATTTACACACATTCTATTCATTAGAAATGAGTCACCAGGTTCACCCCACACTCAAGTGGGAGGAAACCAGCTGCACAGAAGGGAGGCTGATCAAAGATTTTGTGGACCATTATAAAAACTACCAGTTTGCCCACTGACCACAAATTATTTACATTCCCTACATGCAAAATAAGTTCACCCTCTGCTAAGATCTCCCAAAATTCTCATGCGTAAACAGCATCCAATCAAAATGCAGGATGTTGATATCTAAATCAGCTCCAGGGGACGAGGCTCCTCAGGTATGGTCGAGGAAGCACAGCTTCTCTGGCACAGTGGCTCTTGGTCTGAAGACACATGAAGCAACTTTAAAAGCATCTCTGGTATGCCTCTAAAAAACCAAAAACTGTTCTTTTCCAGATTTTTTTTTCCTAAATAGGGCAGATCTGCAAAGATGGAAAGAAGAGGAAATACTAAAAATAACTTTCCCCAACTAGTGAGAACCGAACACATATGGTAAGATGGAAATAGTTTTAGATAGCCCAAAGTAACACTGTGATGCAAAATGAACTCCCCAAGCACAGGGAATAATTAGAAACAGCCACAAAAACTTACTCAAGACGTTGTGGGAACAACTGCTGACTATGATATTGAGGGCAGGCAGAAGACCCTGAAGAGGTGATTATGGTCTTGCAACTTTTGGAACCTGTAGAAGTTGAGGAACCGGCTCTGAAAGCGTTCCTATCTGATCTTTTTCATGAAGGTGCAGGTGCTGGGTTCCTTCTTGGAAAGCTGGGCATTCCAGCTCTCTTACTAGAAATTCTAGGGAGGGTAGAGGATCAGAGTCCCACATTTCATGAAACCCAGAGGCAAATGACTCAGCAACTCCTTTTCCACTGGCAGCTTTGTTTTCTCTATGGCATGCAGGGAAGAGCCACCTGCGGGCTGTGGCCTGCTGCGGGGCACAGGGACTGCTGAGACCAGGCTGCGAGCCTCATCCCTCTGGGCTCCGGGCCAACTGACCAGCTGGCCACCCTGCCCTGGACATTTGGGCAGCCGTCAGCCGGCTGGACAGGTTCTCGGTGCCAGGGCCGCCTTCCCCTGAAGTTGGGTCAACGCTGAAGACCAGAGGGGACACAAGCCCTGCCACGATGGGGGCGTGACCTCACCTGGAGGGCAGCTCCTCAACGCTGTGTCAGTTTCCCTTTTGTTATTGACTGGCTTCCGTGTCCTTGTATGATCTCACGTATTCGAGTTTCTCTCCCCTCTTTCCTATGCCCAGTGCAGCCATCCAGCCGCCTGTGCCCGGCGGGAGCAGGGCCGGTTATGGCACTGAGCTGCTCTGAACTGGTCAGGAGCCAGTGCCCTGAGCCCCCGCGTGCCCACTGCTGCCGGACACCTCCCCAGGGCCCGTCTGCCTGCTGGCCTGCCCGTCCCCAACAGCTGTTCAATATTGTGAACTTATCTTCTGTTATTTCTTTCTTTTCCTTCCATCCACTGATCCTTAATTTCCCACCTACTCACCCCAAACTCTGCTATGGGTCACCCCATTCATCCCGCGCTCTCCTTAAACAACCTCAGGGCCAGGACTTCCTTCTCCCTTGGCCTTTCCCACAGTGAAGCTGAGGGCCCTGCCTTCCCCGCAGTCCTGGCAGCGTCCTGTGGTCAGATGGTGCTCAGCTCCCCGCTGAGGAGTCCGGTGCAGGATGGAGCAGACAGCCCAGCACACAGGGCCCAGGACAGCCTGTCACTCGGGCCACAGCCAGACTCCCGAAGGTTGTTGAGAATCAGTAAACCAGTGATGTTGTTTTCTGTGGTGCCTCTCCTCAGCCTGCTCCAGGATGGAGGGGAATTAACCTCTTGCTCCCTGCTTTGCTAACCAGTTTACCAAAAAAATGGAAACCGAGACTCCCTGTTCCCAGGTGGTCATGCTCGCAGACTCTCCCCTCGGCCCCTCCCACGTTTGCCTTTGTTCCCTGGTGATATTCACTGGACGATCTTTCCTCCCAGGAGAGCATGTTTGTATGCAAATAACTAAAGTTCCCTGGCTTATTCTCTGACACCAGGGATCCTTAGATCCCGCATTGGCAACCACGAACTCAGAACCAACAGGGGAAATTGAACAACCAATTGAAGCAGCTGCAATTTCACAACTTCAACGAATGAACGAATGAACACACCTTTGTCGAGTGACCACCACAAGTGAGAATCTGTGTGCACGAAGACAACATAGTAGAGGACGGTGCCCATCGTGGAGTTGGAGTTTCTGGTTTAGAGAAAGAGATAATATAGTCTAAAGGAAGGAGTAGAAAATAGCATTAGGAGGCAGAAACAAAATGCTGGCAGAGGATGGAGATAACGATTTGGCTGAGGACATCAGGGATGTGTGATGAGAAGAGGGTTGTAGGCCTGGGGAGGGGACAACTGGGTTTGAATCCCAGCTTTGCCAAGGACTGGCTGTGTGACATCACCATGCCTCGGTTCCCTTAAGTATGAAATGGAAATAATCATGCCTACCTCATGAGATTGTCATGAGAATTACACAAGACCATGCTCCTAGAGCTGCTGGTGCGTGGCCAATGTGGAATGACATTAGCTACTGTTTTTGCAAGTTGCATGGAGGAGATGGCATTTGACCTGGGCCCTGACGCCAGGGTGCGATTTGGGCACATGCACATGGAGGGTACTTGGCAGCGTCAGGGACTCAGACAGGAAAGGGCTTCTAAAGCAGTAACAGATCCCCTTCTTTGGGGCTGAGAAGACTTAATGGTGCCAATCTTTAGTGATACCAGTTTTTCAGAATTTCTCTTTAAACGTAATAGGCCTTGCAAACAACTGGTAAAGGAAACTGCTAATGAAAAAAAGACAAAGCACGTAGGCACACATTGCAGGAAAGGTCCAAGGTGCCCAGCTGTAGGTAGGCGAACAAACTTCCGGGGGATGTCTGGACAGACTTGCCAGAGAGGGCCATTTCTCGCCGAGGTGGCTAGGTGGCGACAGAAGCACGTGAAAGCCCCAGGAATGTGCCTGTCCCAAGTCTTCCCTGCAGCTCACAGGCTGCTCTGGGGCCTGCCCAGCTCACCTTAGCTCGCTTTCCCTCCCCACCCCACAGCCAACACCATACCCCACACCCCACCCCACATCCCACACCCCACCCCACACCCCACCCTACACCCC
>VBSM01003157.1:3133207-3151611 GCA_008086735.1 Cheirogaleus medius
CCTCGGCCTCCCAGAGTGCTAGGATTACAGGCATGAGCCACCACACCCGGCCCTTTTCATTGTGGTTTTGATTTGCATTTCTCTAATAATTAGAGATGTTGAGCATTTTTTTATATGTTTGCTGGCCATTATTCTGTCTTCTTTGGAAAATTTTCTGTTCATTTCCATTGCTCACTTCTTGATGGGGTTGTTTGATTTTTTCTTGTTAATTCTTTTTAGTTCTAGATAGATTCTTGTTATCAGACCTTTATCGGAAGTGTAGAGAGCAAATATTTTCTCCCATTCTATAGGTTGTCTATTTGCTCTGATGATAGTTTCCTTGCATAAGCACAAAATTTGAGGACAGCTGCTCAGGAAGCACAGATTCCAAGGAATGGAATCCAGGATTTCAAAATATAGAAGTTTGGGATCATTTACATAGACAAAGTTTAGGGAAGCGTAACAGAATTTCAACATCTTTCTATGTAAGGCTTAATGTATAGTTACAATGATCTTATTAGTTGAGGTGGTCTTTTTCTCTTTCAGGAAAGGTATATTTCACATTACACACGGAAGATGTAATAGTCATGGGGTATTTTGGACCATCTGGTCTTAGTTAGCTGCAAGACAATAGAGGAAGCAGTTGATCTATAACCAAGATCAGTGATTGGAAGGGGGAAGGTCTAGTCTCTGGTCTCTCCTAGTTATTTATGGAACAAGAACAATGAGGAAGAGAGTTAATCTATAAAAGGAGCAAAGAAGCAGAAGTTGCAACTACATGCTATGCAACTCAGATCACAGTCACATCTTTCTCAAGGCGTAAAGTGTTTTTGAGGTTCCAACAGTTTGTAAATTTTATTACAAGCTGATTATTAAGTATGAAATATCTGATTTCCTTAAGTACTAAATTTGACAGTTGATATCTCTGACATTTCATTTTGACACTTCTTTTTTTTTTATTGTGAAGGTACATCCTCAGTTTCAAACACATGGTTTGGTTTGTGATTATCTTTCAAATTTTTTAGAGCAACTTTTGTGAAATCATAGATAAGTCAAAAATTTGTGTTATTTTCAAATGTGAGTTTCATCGTGGAATCAATACAATGCAGATAGCCTGAAATATCAATGAAGTGTTGGCTAATGAACACACAGTACATTGATGGTTTGAGAAGTTCAGTTCTGGTGATTTTAATCTTGAAAATGATCCACGTGGGCAACCTGAGACCAAGGTGGATAATGATGAGCTAAAAGCTGTAGTGGAAGCAAATCCATCTCAACCTACATGTGAATTATCAGCAAGGTTTGATGTTGCTATTCCAACAATATTGGACCCTTGGAAACATATTGGCAAGGTAAAGAAGCTGGATAGATGGAGTCTGCATGAATTAAATGAGTATCAGAAGAGAAATCGTCTTGAAACTTGCCTTTCTTTGCTGTCATGACATAGAGGCCAACCATTTCTACACCATATTGTCATATGTGATGAAAGATGGATTCTTTTTGATAATCACAAGCATTTGGCACAATGGTTGGATAAAGATGAAATGGTGAAACACAGCCCCAAACCAAATATTCATGAAAAAAAGCTGCTGGTGTCTGTTTGGTGGTCCAGCACTGGTATTATCCGCCTCAGCTTCATGAAACTTGGTCAATCGATTACAGCGGATGTCTACTGCAACCAATTGGAGGAAATGATGAGGATGCTTGCAATTAAGCAGCCAAGACTGGTCAACAGAGACAGGCCCATCCTCTTGAAAGACAACACTGGACCACATGTCCCACAAACAATGCTGCTCAAATTAAGGAGGCTGGACTTGGAAACTCTCTGTCATCCACCATATTCACCAGACCTTGCACCAACTGACCACCACTTCTTCTAGGCTTTGGACCACTTCTTGCAAGGAAAAATATTCAATTCTCAACAAGCTGTGGAAAAGGCCTTTTGCAATTTCATCGCCACTTGCTCTCCAGGCTTCTTCGCTGCTGGCATGAACAAGCTACTGTTAAGATGGCAAAACTGTGTGGATAGTTTAGGCGCATACTTTGATTAATTGTACTGCTTCTTGTTTGAGATAGAATAAACTACGCTTTTGATTTGAAATCGGACATTTCATATTTAATGGCCTCATGTTTATTTTCACAAATATCATCCAAAGCTCTCCATTTTTATTTTTATTTTTAGAAAGGCACTCAATTAATCTTTTATGTGTCCTGTGAGGAAGCAGTGATTTGGAGATTTTATACGGTTGAAGCCACCCGTGTGGCTTTCACCTGAGTGAACTCACAGGGCAGCTTTGGGTTTCTCTCCACCCACCTTCATGAAGGAGTTTCAGTTGGGTGTGGTCAAGGAATCCATGTTCACTGTGAGAGCTGTGCTCTTGGAACACCTGGGAGCACACCGGTGCCACCTGGGGAATCACACTTTGCAGTTTTCAAGGCAAACTTACGGGCACTTCTCCTTTTCGTCACTGGATTTTCCCATACAGCCGCTGGCTTCACGCATGTCCCAGTCACATCTGTCAGCAGAGGACCCATCTCTCACCTCTTCTCCCATCCTTCCTGCCAGCCGCCTTCCAAGATGAACCCGACTCTGTGATTTGAACACGCTTATTTGTGTGCCTGTCTTGTGCCATTTTTCTGTATCCTTCTTCTCTAGGGTTCTTCTAGAACTTTTCTAGATCTCTGTATGTGGGAATCCACGTCTCCTTCAGTGCTGTCTTGCATAATGGTTCCTTCTATTCATATTGTGTAGTTCTCTATTCATGTTGTTGGCTTCAAAAAACTCCACATACCTTCTCTCAGACAACACTCCTATTCCCCCATGAGGTTGGTAGGACAGGTATATAATTATTGTCATAGTTTACAAATGAGTAGTCTGAGATTCAGGCAGGTCAAGTGCCTTTTCTAAGGTAACAAAGTGAGTAAAAGGCAGAACTGGGACCAGAACTCAGTTCTAGGAAGATTGGCCTCCAGGCCTTTCCTGCTGGGCACCTTGGTCCTTCCTCTAAGGCTGGACTACCCCAGCTGTGAATCACGCACAGTGGCATGCACAGCTGGGTGCTTAATAAATGCTTTGTAAGGCGGGTGTCTCCCAAAGCTGAAGTAATGGTCCATGCAAACGGGATAAAAATAATCGAACTAAGGGAATAAAAATATAAGCCAAGGCAATCAGAGTCTGAAGGTATTGTGTGACACTCACTCGAGAAATAAATAGTAGATCAAGTGGAGAAAAGATAAATTCTGAGCATGAAAGACCAGGGACAGACCAAGCAGGGAAAAGAAAGCCTCACGTTGGTGTAGTGTTTTTCACTTTCAAATAAATTATCTCTTTTATTCTTCAGACCAAACTTGTGAGGTGGGTGTTAGTGGAGTCTCTGTTTAATTGAAGAAGATTTTGCATGTCAGAGTTTAGTGCTTTTTTTCCCCTCCAATACTCAACTAGTCATTGGCAGAGCCGGGATTGAAAGCAGCTCTTACTCTAAAGACTCAATTCTCTCAAGGGCAGAAATGAGATTGTTTTTGTCCCCAAGAATGCTAAGCAAGCTTGGCTCCTTGAGTTATAGCTATATTGTTCTTCTATAGTAAAAACGGCCACCTTCTTGGTTTCTCCTTTTTTAGAGTAGGTTCTAGAAGGACTTGTAGTACACTTCAAGGATAGGAGTTCAAATCCCTGCTCTGCCACTTAGCAGCTGTGTGAATTCAAGCAAGTTACTTCCCCTCTCTGTGCCTCAGTTTTGCCATCTGTAAAATGGAGATAATGTATCTAGCACATAGGATTGTTGTGAGGATGAAATGAGATGTATACAAAGTGCTCGGCACGGAGCTTAACCCCTAGAACACCCTTAATAAATATCAGTTGTTGCCATTGTGTTGAATAATAAAGAATTTCTGTGGTTTTTGTCCCAGGTTCCTGGGACAGAGCTTCTAAATTCTTGGAATTTCCTGAGTAATTGGAGTATCTTTGTTATTCGTGGTGGGTCCTTGGACCACACCTGAGTTTATGCCAGTGAGGTGACTCAGGATGGGGGCCAGCCTGTGGAAAAACCAACAACGTGATTACAGGGTTGGGGCTTTGAGTCATGTAATTTCAGCCCAACGTGCTGACCTCTGGGGAGGGACATGTTCAAGGGGACATGGGGGAGGGACATGAACTCAACCCCTGGGGAGGGGGTTGAGTTCAATCACACAGTCAATGATTCAATCAACCATGCCCACCTAATGAGACCCCAATAAAAACTCTGGACACCTGAATACATCCGTGTGCCAGGAGGGTGTTGTGCGCTGATCCCACAGGGAGAGGGCGTGGAAGTTCTGCATTCGGGACCCTCCCAGACCTCTTCCTGTGCATCTCTTCACTTGTCTGGTCCCCATTGTTTGCTTCATAGTAAAACCGTAAGCCTAATTATAGCACTTTGCCAAGGTCTATGAGTCATTCTAGTGAATTATTGAAAGTGAAGGAGTCATGTGAACCCTGAATTTATAGCCAGTTGGTCAGAAGTGCAGGTGGTTCAGGGACCCCCAAACTTGCAGCTGCGGTGTGCTGTGAGGGCTGCCTTGATGGGGATGGTGCCCTGGGCCTGTGGCATCTGTGCTGACGCTGTGTGGTTAGTGTCAGACTTGAACTGTAGTGTTACATGCTATCATTGGATGAGACATTGGCTGGCTGGCAAGAGAAACTAGACTGTTATGAGAAAGAAATACCCTTGGAGCGCTGGGTTCTAGATTGCAGGGGCAGGAAAAAGAGGCCACGTTTTAGTCAGAAATTCAAATGCCATGGAATCAAGTCCTTGGCCTTCTTTGGACGAAGAAAGAGGGTCTCTTGTTGGCTGTCTCTCTGAGTGGAGGTGCGAGGCTGGGACACAGAGGGGATAAGGAATGATAAACTTAGAACTGTATCCCAGTTTCATTTCCCATTTGGTTTGGATATAATGTAACATTCTGTAATATTCTGAGGACACATCAATTTTTTTCTGGGATTAAAGTAAGAGTTATAATAACATTACTATTACTAATAAAACATTCCAGATCGTCCCCAAAGTGGCTCATTGAAAATTGACTGTGTTTTGAACAATCTTTATTTTGCTGGGGTATTGGGGATTCTCTGGGCTCTCTCATCTCAAAAGCAGATTCTGTTACCAAATGATGAGCTCCGCTTCCTGGCGCCTTCCAGATGCGCCAGCTGTGCTGTTTCTGGGGGTGCTTCCCTGGTGGGCTAGGCCCATCTGTGCAGGACTGGCCGACACCTGGCCTGCCTTCCAGACCTGCTCTCAGTTCCCTGCCGCCCTCTGACTCTCCCTGTGGAAAGAGCCTCCTGCAGCTCTGGTGCCCAGGTTTCCGCATTTCCTCTAAGCTCTGCCTTGGGGCATAAATCTTTTCTGAAGTCTTTTATGGAGATTTTCTTGCCAGAGTCTTCCCATGATTTGTAGCAACTCAACAGTTGTTTTCTCTCCCAGATCCATCTTGGAGGAAGAGCGGCAGCATGCGCCTGTGTAGGAAGAGAAGGAAGCACTGCCAAAGGTAGCATTTATTCCTCCAGTCCTATCATAACAAGGAGGTTTTCCTTGAAGACAATGATATGATTAAAAACGAACAAAATGTGCATTGTCATTCTCAGGCCAATCCCTGTTCCCTGACCACCTGGCGTCGTTCCACCCTGCAGGGCAGGAGTGGGGCTGCTGGGAAGACAGTTGCCACCAAGCAAAGGAGGTCAGATAACGGGGTGCCCAACCTCAAGCCCAGGACACAGATGCCTCCGTTCTGCTGCAGAAGAATGTCCCAGTCCTTGGGTGCACCCACACTTGCTTTCAGTGTGACCCAAGCCTCTTAGCTTTAATTGTGTAACCCATTTGGACCTGGTTGACAACAGCACTTTTGTGGCAAAACCAGAGCAAGGACCAATTCCAAAGAAGACTTTACAATCCTGTCCTCAAATGACCAAATGATACCCTTCCGAATCCCACCTTATTGGAGGAAAGCCTTTTCCTTTTATCCTGAGTCTAGCCTTTCTCTTTTGACTTAGGGAGCCTTGCTAAATACAACCTTGAGTGAGTGAAGCAGCTTTTCCTTGCTCGGGAGGGGACTGACTTGGCTCTGCTTGCTGAGCCCTCGCTGCGCCGGTGCAGTTTAACAGCTGTCTGTGCTGTTGAGCTCTGTGACCTTAGGTGACCTTCCCAAGCCTCAGGACTCTCAAATGGGGATAATGGTAGATAGTACTTTCCTCAGAGAATTATTTGAAGATTAAATGAGGGAAAGCACTAGACACAGTACCCGGCATGTAGCATTTAAATGTTAGTGGAGAAAGAGAAATAGACAGGAGCCCCTAGAGTGGCTGCTTGCTTGGCTTCCACACCTGTTATCCCTAATAATCCACAAGTGCATGATGCTCAGTTATCCACTGAGGCATTTGATCCTCCTGGCACCTGTCAGGAAATTCAGAGTAGGCATGACCACCATCATCCGACAAGGAGGAAACTCAGGCAGTGAGAACTTGCAGGTCTTACCCTGAGGGCCCACGGGCAATCAGGCACAGGAACCCTCTTGCCTGGTGTTGCCACTTGAGACCTCAGGATTTCACTCTCAGACTCTGCATCAGAAACTAGAGACTGAAAAATCGAATGTCTTAGTCCATTTTGTGTTGCTATAAAGAGTACCTGAGGCTGGGTAACTCATAAGGAAAGAGGCTCATCTGGCCCGCGGTGCTGCAGGCTGTATGAGAAGCCTGGCGCCAGCGTCTGCTTCTGGGGAGGATGTCTGGCTGTCCCCACTCCTGGCAGCAGGCCAAGGGGAGCTGCGTGTGCAGAAGTCACTTGGTGAAAGAGAGAGAGAGAGAGAGAGAGGCGGGTCCAGCCTCTTTTTAACAACCAGCTCCCACAGGAACCAATAGAGCAAGAGCTCACTACCACACGGGAGGCACCAAGCCCCTCATGAGGGATCTGCTGCCCCCATGACCCAAACACCTGCCATCAGGCCCCACCTCAACACTGGGGATCAAATTTCAGCATGAGGTTTGGAGGGGACAAACATCCAAACTCTATCACTGAGGAACAAAAAAGTGAGGGTAATCAGTATGGAGTTGGCTCAGCAGGCTTGGGTTGTTCAACCCCTGCACATTCCAAAGAAAAGTCTTGCCTTTGACTGGTTCCTGGGGGATAACCTCTAAGCCCTTGGAATATCCTGCTTGACAGGAGTGTCTTTGTTAACCTCAGGCCTTGGGCCATGCTAGATGGTCTATGCTAACAGTGTCATTTATGGTGGGGGCTTTGGGCCACACCATGTCAGTCTGACTTCTGGAGGGTCTGGAACCCTGGTAGCCAAGGTCAGGAATGAGGGCACCCAGGCCTACATGATGGACCCCATGAAATCCCTGGACACCAAGGCTTATGCGAGCTTTCCTGGCGGCCAATACTTTGTACATATTGTCACACACGGTTCCTGGGAAAACTGAGCACTATCTGCGCAACTCCACTGGGAGCTGACAGCAGGAAGCTCACTGCTGGGACTGTCTTGGCCCTGCCCTATGCTTCTGTTTCCTTTGCTGATGTCAGTCGATGACTTTGTACCGTAACAAACCGTAGCCATGAGTGTAACAGCTTTTCTTCGTTCTGGGAGTCCTCCTGGTCAATCACTGAATCTGAGGTCGGTCTTGGGACCCTCACACAGAGGGGACCCGGGGATCTGCTGCCTCGTGCTAGGAGGAAAGACCTGGCACCTGGACACTGCCTTTCTGTTTGGCGCCACTTTCCTCCTCCTTCAGCAGAAGCCTCCTCCCTTGTCCCCCCACTCTGTGCCATGCCTAAGCCACCACCATTGTCCCAGTGTCAGGCCAGAAGCAGCAAGTCTGAGACACAGCCCTGGGAGTGTGGCTTTCCTAAGTGCGGCCACTTGCGAAAGGTGCTGTGCTGGGCTGTGCCTTTCTTGCAGCATATTTGGTTTCACTCCAGGAAGTGGACTAAATCGAATCTGGAGGACGTATTGTATTTGATTATTGAGTCAAACCCTAAGCCAGGCTTGCAAACATGGCATTTATTAATATTTTCCTGCTCTTTGCTCGGGGTGGGGCACCTGGCTCTGACTGGACAGGTATAGCGGAGGGTTCGGAGGCTCTCACCCCATGGCCTGGCGACCCTCATTCCCCGGATGAGGGACAAACTCTGCAACCCTCGGCTGTAGGGTTTTTATCCCATGAATGACTTTACTCCTGGGTAGGGCCCAAAAAACAAGCTGAGGAACCTGTGATTAGAATCTCACTTGGCAGCTTCCTTGGCCAGAACAAGGATGGGAATGGGGACTGGGAAGGGGCTGGAAGGGAGAAAGGGAGCAAGGGGAGGACGGTGTGCCGTCGGGCAAGTTTGGAAAGTAGTTACTCAACCAGCTTATTGACTTCAATTCACTTAGATGCTAAACATAACTGTTAAATTCTTGGTTTTGAACAAGTTCATTCATAGGAGACACATCTTTCCCTTTTTAAATTCCCATTTCCTTTTTAAAACACAAGGCTTTCCCAGGCAGCATCTGTTTTTTAACATGATCCTGACACTCTGAGAAGGTCCTCCCTGCCCCTCATCTGGCTGACTTCTGCCACTAGCCTGTGGGCCTCAGTTTAAATGTCACTTTCTCCTGGAGACCTCCTCTGACTCCAAGTCCAGGTTAGGTCCCCATCTACAGTGGCTTTAAAGTGTGTGAGTGAGGCTAGGCAAATCTGCAGTTTCCTTGTGTGTTTCCAGTCACGGTGAACCACCAAAGGGATTCTTGTAGGAGAGGCGGTGGGCATGGAGCGGAGCCCCCTGGGGCTACACACGAGGCTCTCCACTGTGGCTCCCCCTCCCCCACCCCATGAGGCTGGGCTGGGCCTGTGCCACTCAGCCCTCCCAGGGTGCTCCTGCATCATCTCGGACTCTGGGGCCAGGTGCGTGTGTTTCGATCCATGATGAACGACACTGGCCTGTGCCCAACGCCCACACCAAGGACAGAGGCAGTGAGATGGATGTGGGTGTCAGTCCATCCTGGTGGGCTCCAGCGGTGTTGTGGCTTCCAGGTTGCTCTTTCTCCCCACTTTGCACCATCTTTGCTCCCCACTGCCTGCCCTGTGCCTGTCAGGATGCAGCCTCAGACTGAAGTGACGCTGCTTGGCCAGCTCCCACTGCACAAGGCCCATCCCTGAGATTTAGAAATCTATCAGAATCTGTCTGTCTGTCCATCCATCCACCTATCCACCTACGTACCTATCTCTCTGTCTACTATTGGTCCTCCTCTGATGGGTGCCTGATACGCCATCCTAATCGCCCTCTCAGCGATCCAACCCCTCCCAGTCACAGCCTTTGCAACGCTGAGCTGCCACTTCCTGCCATTCCCGTCACCGTGCTCTTCAACTGTGCCTTAGCGTAGCATCCTGCTTCTTTGTCTGGGGGCAGCACTCATGCAGGCAGGAATGATACTTGGCTTGTTCTCTGCTGTAGTCCCCTGGGTCAACACATAGAATAGATGCTCAATAAATATCTGATGCACAAAAAATTTAAGTTTTGTTTCTATTGAATCTTTTTTTCACTTGTTAGTAGGAATTTGTTTTGACAGCTAGGAGCTGGAAAACAGGTTCATTTCTTGTGCACACACAGGGTGAAAAGGTCGAAGTGTGGCAATTGTGGGAAGAAGTAAGCATTTGGTTCTGGAAGTTTTTGGCAAACTAAAATGGCTTAAATCATTCTATTGTACTAGAATCTCATGCAGAAATTATTCCCATGCTTCTACCTTTGGGCAAGTAAATGTACCCATGTGCACACTGCTTCACCTGCTTTGCTCTCTGCTTTTGAAGCACATTATGGAGGACATATCTTGGGTGGGAAGCAGAGTTTAGTGGTCACAGGCCGCTTGAGCCTGACTTCCTTTGTCATGTGGCCTCACTCAGGCTACTTGAGCTCTCAGTTTCCCCTTTTGCAAAACGATCAGGTAGAACCAGTAGATTTCTGATATGGCTTAGGACTTCCTGCTTCTGCCACCAGAAAGTCTATATTTATTTCCTCAGGCTGGACTCTTCTACCCACCCATGTGCCCACCCAGAAGAATAACATAATGTGAGAAAAATGCTCGGTGCTCACGAATAAAAGAGGATATTTGAGGGCAAAGTCTAAATTCATGCTCTTGTGAGTTTTTCTCCTTTTTATTATGGTAAAATATTCACAGCATAAAATCTGCCATTTTAATCATTGTTAAGTGCACAGTTTAGTGGCATTAAGTACATCCACACTGTTATACAACCATCATCACCATCCATCTCCAGAAATTTCTCATCATCCCAAGTGAAAACTCTGTACCCATTGAACACTGACTCCCTATTCCCTCCCCCAGCCCTGAAAACCCCCATTCTACTTTCTATCCCTGTGCATTTGACCATGCTAGGTACTTTGTGTAAGTGGACTCATATAGTATTTGTCTTTTTGTGATTGGTTTAGTTCACTTAGGACAATGTCTTCAAGGCTACGTTGTAACATGGGTCAGATTTCCTTCCTTTTTGAGGCTAAATAATGTTCCACTGTGTGTATACACCATATTTTGTTTTTCCATTCATCCATCAATGGTCAGGAGAGCTGCTTCCCCCTTTTGGATCCTGTGAATAATGCTGCTGTGGACATGGTGTGCAAATATGTTTGAGTCTTTGCTTTTAATTCTCTTGGGTATGTACTCAAAAGCAGGATTGCTGAATCATATAGTAATTCTAGATTTTAATTTGGGGGGGGAAAAGAGTCTTGCTCTGTTACTCTGGCTAGAGTACAGTGGCATCATCATAATTCACTGCAGCCTCCAACTCCTGGGCTCAAGTGATCCTCCTGCCTGGGCCTCCCAGAATGCTGGAATTACAGGCGTGAGCCACCATCCCCAGCCTCTATGTTTCATTTCTTTAAGGAACTGCCATACTGTTTTCCACAGTGGCTGGACCATTTTACATTCCTATCAGCAATGTACGAGCATACCAATTTTTTAGTATTCTCATGAATATTTGTTATTTTCTGGTTTTTTGATCATAGCTATCCCAGTGGGTGTGAAGTGAGTTTTTTTTCTTTTTAAATTCTGTGATACTCCTAAGTTTCCAGAGATACGAGCAAAGATGAGCAGTCAGGGTCAAGTAAACCCTGGCCCTCCAAAGCCTACCTGCCTGCGAGAGGGGCTCTCGCACACCCCTCTTGGACGGGCCGCAGCTTCTGTTTTTCGTCTTTGCTAGAACCACCTTCTTAGTCACACGCTCATCTTTTCCTGGCTTGTTAGTCATTGCATGAGCCATGACAACTTGCAGCTGTTCACGAAGCAGATCTCAGATAAAAGATAGTTGCTCTATTCTCAGACATGCATTTGGAAGTCAAATTCATTTATATTTATATTTCAGTAGAGGCAGAAGAATCAGCCCCTGTACTTTAGTGGCTCATTGTTGGTCTTAATCCTCTTGACAAGGGGACATGGTTTGCACAACACTATTTCCTCTACATTTCATTTCAAATTTAAACAAATATGCCAAATACCTACTTTGGGCCACTGTGCTAGATGCTGTCGTATATATTATCTCAAGGAATTCTCTTATTAAAGAATGGTTAGTCTCATTTCTAAAAGAGAAGAATGAGATTCAAATGTGTTGTTTCCCAAAATGCCTACATCAGAACCCCTCGGGAAGTGTGTTGTGCGAATGTGGGGACCAGAAGCCCCTGTGACTCTCGTGCACTTGGGAGCGTGAGAACCACACCTGCGGTGGTGTGTGGGGCTGGGACCGAAGCCCTGGTCCATTCCGAGACTCATCACCTAGAGAGGGATGTGGTTAGCGATACTCGGTGGGAGGAGAGGCCGCTGGGAGACACTGTCAGAAAGGCAGCCGCTCGGGGAGGGAAGGAAGGGACACCACTGAGCAGACCCCTGAGCAACCGCCACAGAGAGAACCTCACAGTGAAGAGCGGGTATCAGAGTCGGGCAATTGTGGGGCAGTGGGGACATTGTCACTGCTGCTGTAGTCACGAAGCTGAGTGGAAGGGCATTGCAGGGTGGAGCTGTGGAGGGTCTTGGGTCGAGAGGTCAAGTACACAGTCTGGACACGCAGGTCTGGGAGAATGGCTGGCAGAGGACAGTGGTGTCTCAGCCCATGCAGGTCCCCCTGCAGAGAGAGCTTGTCCCCCACAGGTCGTAACTGACCATTCATGGGTGAATGTTTGCAGATTTTTTTCTTTTCTTAATTTAATGCCTCTGTAATGCACAATGCTCAGGGTACCTGCAAGTGTGCACGTGCCCTGCTGCTCAGTCAGGTGTATTTTTCTAGGCTTCTGGGAAGGGTTTGACCCAAATAGGCTAAGGCAACCCTCTGTCCAGTGGCCCCCATTCCTGTGCTAGACGGAGCCTCTAAGAGCTGCATCTGGTTCCATGATTTTGTCTAAAACTCTGGGCCTGGAATTCCTGATGATGCCAAGAGGATATGTAACATCAGCCACATTCATTAACAGGAGGTTAGGATCCTAATCTGAAATTTTTTTATTGTGGTAAAATATACATAACATAAAATTTACCATTTTAATATATATATATATTTTTTGGAGACAAGGTCTCGCTCTGTTGCCCTGGGTAGAATGGAGTGGCATCATTCTAGCTCACTGCAGTCTCCAGTTCCTGGGATCCTGCCTCAGTCTCCTGAGTAGCTGGGACTACAGGTGTGTGCCACCATGCCCAGCTAATTTTTCTCTTTTTAGTAAAGACAGGGTCTCACTCTTGCTCAGTCTGGTCTCAAACTACTGAGCTCAAGCGATCCTCCCGCCTCGGCCTCCCAGAGTGCTAGGATTACAGGCGTGAGCCACCGGACCCAGTCCCCATTGTAATAATTTTTAAGTGCACAGTTCAGCGGTATTAAGTGCATTCACATTGTTGCGCAACCATCACCACCATCCATCTCTAGAACTCTTTTCGTCTTGGGAAACTGAAACTGTGCCTGTTAAACACTAAATCCCCAGTCCCTCCTCCCCCTGCCTGCTGGCAACCACCATTCTCCTTTCTGTCTCTGTGAATTTGACTACTCTAGGTACCTTATATAAGTGGAATCACACAGTATTTGTCCTTTGGTGTCTGGTTTATTTCATTTAGTATAATGTCCTCAAAGTTCATCCATATTGTAGCATGTGTCACTCATTTTAAGACTGAACAATATTCCATTGTATGGACAGACCACATTTTGTTTACCTATTTATCTGCCAGTGGACATTTGGGTGGTTTCTATTTTTTGGTTATTATGAATAATGCTGCTATGAACACTGGTGTTGAAGTATCTTTCTGAGTCCCTGCTTCAAATTCTTTTAGGTACATACTTAGAAGTGGAATTGCTAGGTCACACTGTAAGTTTATGTTCAATTTTTCGAGGAAGGGAGAAACTGTTTTCCTGGATCCTAACTCTTTGAAGTCTACTGTCTCAGAGTCTGATCATAGGGGCAGTTAGGCTACTGTCAGAATTGACTTACAGACCCAGGCCAACTTAGAGAGCGGGGCAGTAAGTGTTTTAGAACAGACTTGGGTTCAGACCATGGCTCCATGACATCCCAGCTGGATGATCCTGGGGAAGTCACTTGTGCTCTCCTCACCTGTAAAGTAGCAGAATACTTCACTTCCCAGGTTGCTGAGGGAATTAATGCAGATGAAAACACACAGAAGGCATTTTGTGTAGGGCCTGGCATACAAGAAGGGCTCAACAAAGGCCACTCCCCTTAGCCTCCTGCGTTTCATGGCCACAGATGTCCACCCCTGCCCCACCCATCGCCCCCACCCCCGTGCACCTGTCCTCTACTCCTCTCTAGAAAACCCACCTGCCTGGGCCTGTCTCCTTTCTTTCCAGGGCTCCTTCTCAGAAGATGGCGCTTGGATAGGAGCTCCTCAGTGCACGCCAGCCGAGGGGTTAACAGTCCATATTTCATATGTGGGGCTCCCTGGGGCATTTGGCTGTTCACTGGACTCAAGCTTTCAGCCTGAGGCCAGATCTGTAATGACAGTGCTTTGGACCCTGGGACAGACGCTGGGGGGAGTGATTGAGCAGCTGACCTACACTGTGCATTTTCGACCTACGCCAGCCCCACCGCCTACCTTCCTGGGCCGGGGATAGTGCCGGGGAGACGAGACAGCAAACCTGAGACACTTAACCCTCCCCGTCCACGGGCGGAAACTGAGAGGCGACACACATTTCTGACCGAACTGCTCAGAGGCAAAGTGATATTTCCAGGCCTGAAATGTTCATCTCCTCAAACCCTCAAAATATGCTAATTACTGGTAAGCTGCACCAAAACCTTTCTGCCGAAGAACAACGACACCACTAAGTGACCCGGGGAGATCACATTCTGAAATGGATACTCCAGACTAAGGTGACTCGACACGCTGCCCTTTTGGCCAGAATTTGCCGGGGCAGAAATAAACTGTATCGTCATATAGTTTGTGGGCACGTGAATTTGTTTCAACCAAACATGGAGGCACAGGTTCTCAAAATGAGTCTTTGTGTTGCTTCCTCGTGTGAAAATTTTTCTGATGGGTACAATTTGTATATTAAAATATTGGAATTTCTGAGGCATTTTGATGTATTCCAGAGGCAAGTAAAATAATAGAAACTAGGACGGTTTCAGAAATGCTAGAACATATGTTATCTGTCCTTGTGAAATTCATTGCCAACACCGGAACCAAAAACAGTTTGAATTTTTGGTGAGGTAAATTTGGAGACAGTGCCAGAAAATGGACTCTTCCTGTCTCCACCCCTGCCGCCTGCAGTCTCTGGCCAAATGCTGCCATAGATGAAAAACAAGGTCTCCCAGGAGGGTGCTAAGTAGATGGCACCATGCAGCGGGGCGGGTTTGCCTGCTGAGCAGACATGACAAGGCACATATGGTGCTCATTCCTGCAAATGTCAAATCCTCATGTCAAAACCTAAAAATGAAATAAGTGCATTTTAAACATTTATGCACAGATCAGTCAAGAATATGGCTCCAAGGATGAGTATGGTGCTGTGAGGCTGTGGTCAGAGCATGTTTTGCATTTCACCTTGACAATCAGCCTTAGCCTAGCTGGCAGTGCAGCTGGAGAACTGAATCACGGTCCTTGCAGGGCAGCGTGCCTTTCGGCTCACATCAGTGAGATGCTGCAGATTGGGTAGTCTTCTTCAGGGGCTTTAAAATTTTAGATCCTGCCTCACTCATATAGTGAAGCCACACAATAACCAGTTTGGACAAGAAAATATTCTCAAGAGCATTTATAAATTTTATAAAATATGCAGCCTTGTTCAATGGTCATTGGCTGTGTTAGTCAGGACAGGCTAAGTTATGCTGCAGAACAAAGAGACCCTGGAATCTTTCGACAAAGGTACATTTCTTGTTCATGGTATTTATCCAACACAGTCAGCAGGTGTTGGGGAGTAATCTGCTCCATATAGTCACTCAGGAGCCCAGGCTAGCAGAGGTTTTGCCATCTGTAGTGTGGCAGGTGGCCCAGGCAAGAGAAGAACCTGCATGGACAGCTCACATCTATGGTTCAGATCAAAAGTGCCACATATCACTTCTTGCAGTCCATTGGCCAGGATGAGTCACATGGCCCCATTTAATAGCAGGGAGGTTTGACATGTCATCTTTCATGTGTCTGCAGGAGAGGAGGCCTGGATGTGAATGCTAGGAATGTCTACTAGATTTTAATATTTCATTCATTCATTCTTTCATTCATTCACATCATGAGCCTGTACTAAATGCAATTCTAGACCTGTGGTGGATGTAGATGCATATAAAGTACATTTGTTGCCCTCAAAATCAGAAGATACCATATCTCAGGCTGGGAATGGTGAGGTTTTGAGGATTTGACCACTCATATTCAATTATATCATTTGGAATATCTTTCTGCTAAAAGATGGAGAATGGTTGCCTAGAGGAAGGGCAGATGAGACAGTCCCTGACATGCAAATCTAGGAATTACAAATGACCCCCACTGTCCAAGGACTTCATCACCCTCTCCCTATATCTGCCAGAGCCCCACTCCTATGCCCTGGCAACCAAAGTGGGTGGGGGTGCAGTGTTCACAGAAGTGTTGGAAGAGAAGAAGAGGAGGATGTGAAAAGCAAGGATACCTGGGTTGATGATTTATCATGCAGCTCTGAGGTAGGCTGGATCTGCCATCGCGATGGCTTCTCTGAACCCTGCCTTTTGATTTTGTTAGTGTGCCTGAAATGCAAGTGATTTGAGATCCATCTTGGTTATTGAGCAGCTTCTTTCAGAAACATGCACATTGCCCAGAGGATGCTGAAGATAATAGCCCTTGAGTGTGGACCCTTCAATTGGATATTTTCCCCTCTAACACCTAGCTGAACTTGGGGATAAGGGTCTTATTGAGGGCCAAAGGATGGCAGGACTAGTTCAAGTACCCCAGTGAAGGGTGTAGGGCACCAATAGTGGATTGGGGACCTGAGAAAGAACACTCTAATCCAGGGATGGCCAGAAAGTGGCCCTCGCCAGGGACTAGGTCTGCCAGCATCTTGATATTGGAATTCCCAGGCCAGTTTTTGATTTGCAGGTGGCTCCTCCTTGTTGTATTGTCACATGGTGAAGAACAGGAGAGTGGGCAAGCCCTTGTGGCTCTTGCTATAGGAGCATTAATCTCATTCATGAGGGCTCTACCTTCATGATCCACTTACCTCCCAAAGGCCCCACCTTCTAAGAGCATCAGTCACATTGGGGGTTATCTTCCCTGGATGCCACATTCCTTCCACTCACTGACCTCTTCACCCCTGGCGTCATGGTCTCCTGGTGTCCAGAGATGACTCAGTGCAGGCCTCTAAGACCAGAGTTCTCTGATCTTGTAGTCAAATGGTCCTTGATAGGCCAGCTCAGAAATCTCTCTTCTACAGTTGATATGCTTCCTATGGCAAAAGGTTCACTGAGCTGCAAGTCGCTTGCTCACAAATGCATTTGGGGAAAAATCCAACTGCTCATGAAAGCCTGCTCATGTGATTAACTGCTTAAAGATAGCCAAGTAGTCTTTAGGTGTTATCATAATAGACAGTTCTGGGATATGTGACTGTAAAATATGTCACTCTTTATTCTCAACTAACTTCTTGGGGTGAAAAATTTGGAGTCTGACTTAATGAATATTCAAACCCTCTCCTTTTTTTGTGTTTGACAAATACCATGTTCTTTCTACAATAGATTTAGCTGGTTCAAGTCTTATGCATGTTATCTATTGAAATTGGCTGGGAGGGTCATTGTTTCTGAAATAAAATGTCTTCATTCTGTGCTCTGAAGTAACATAAAGTATTATAATAAGTAGAGATCATTTTTTTTGGTTACAGTCTGCAGGTAGAACATCTGGAGTCCCCTGGGTTCCTTCTAAACTGGATCTTCCACCAGTCAGCTTATAATTGATGGGGACATCATTTAACCTGTCTGGGCCCCAGACAGTCTGACTCTCAGTCTGAGAAATGAGTACAGTGAGCTGCAGGGTTCTGTTTGCTCGGCACTCTGGGATGCTGTGAGCTGGGAATGGTGGGTGTGAGAAGACTGCTCAGGAAGAACATGAGGTTTTGGGTCTTTTAAATTAGGAGATGTGGTGTTCTGGCCAACTTTCTGCTGCCGGGTGGACATCTGGCATATTACTTTCCATTTGTCACCTGTTCCGGTGTGTGATCAAATATTCTAGACAGAATAATTTCTCAGAGCAGCACAAAGTCTGTCCTTGGTTCTCCAGGGTCTTGGAAGGTAACAAACACAGGTGCAGAAAGCTAATAAACCATTTAATGCTGTCCTGGCTTGTTCTTTGGGAGGCCCTGATCTCCGTGACGTGGCCTACTAAAGTACTCTTTTGAGGGCAAAGCAGTCACAAGAAGGCGACCTGCTAGCAACTGTCTGTGCAAAGAAGAGACTCAACAAAGGGCTCCTTTCATGAGGGTCCAAGAGCTTCAGGGTTACAATGAGGATAAAAATTTGATGCTGCTGATGTTTCTACACCTACACTTCAGTGCTTTTGCCTTGCAATCTTGGAAGTCTTCCTGTTCAAAGATAAAACCTCACATGCTACTTGAAATTCCTTTGTTTTTCTATGGCTCCTTCTCTTTGGTCAGATTCAAGATGTTTTGAGATACCCAAACTATTGCTTACTGAAGTCAATTCAATAATTAAGAAAAACAAGTCATACCAATTATTTGGCACCATACAAAAAAAAAACAACCTACTTATAGAGCACTTCTACCATTTCATAGATGAAATGGGCCCAAACTGGACACTTGCCTTCTTCCAACCTTAGGTAAAACTGAGAGTGGGAGTGAACAGACAGGGAGAAATTTGCTCATGCATCATGTGGCTCAGCTCCACAGTGTTCGACACATACCACAGGGAAGTACAAATATATCCTTCAGATTGCAAAAATATTTTGCTCTTTTGTTCCTTTTCTTTCTTTCTTTC
>VBSM01003157.1:3151711-3170047 GCA_008086735.1 Cheirogaleus medius
GCCGTGGCGTCAGCCTCGCTCACAGCAACCTCCAACTCCTGGGCTCAAGTGATCATCCTGCCTCATCCTTCCGAGTAGCTGGGACTACAGGCATGCACCACCATGCCTGGCTAATTTTTCTATATGTTTTTAGTTGTCCAGCTAATTTCTTTCTATTTTTAATAGAGACGGGGTCTCACTCTTGCTCAGGCTGGTCCCAAACTCCTGAGCTTAAACAATCCACCCACCTCGGCCTCCCAGAGTGCTAGGATTATAGGCGTGAGCCACTGCACCTGGCCAAGAGATGCACTTTTATGTTCATTTTCCCATCCCAGCCGAAGTGCGGACCCACCCCGTTCCTTGTGCTCACCTCACCTCAGGTTGGTTTTTCTGAAACGTTCTACCCAATGAGCCTCCCAGCGCAGGGAGGATGGTGCTGAAATATCGAAAGAGATAAGCAAGGGCTGGGGGCAGAAAAACACCTGCAAAAGGTAGAGTGCAGAGGAGAAGAGTAGAAGATAAGGCTGGAAGGATAAATAGGGATCTGAGTTTAGAAAATTTGAAATTTCAGCTTAAGGATTTTGGACTTTCCTCAGTAGTCAATGGAAAGTTTTGATCAGGGGAGTAAAAAAACCCAAAATAGTGTTTTAAGAATAGGAACGCCCTGAGTATATTTAAGCATTTATTTATAGATTAGCTCCTGGGCAGAAAGTCTTGGGTCAGCAGGAAAGAGACAAACAGTCAAAGCTACAGGGTTAGCAGCCAGGACAAGGCCCCTTGTTGACTGGCTGCACATTTGGCATCGATCACCTACGCTTTGGGATTATAATTACCTTCCCACGTGCACTGAGAGCTGAGCCAGACAACTAGATTATAAACTCTCTGGGGTCAGTGGGTAATGAATGGTAAATGCTCAGGACCTATTTCTCATTAGAAATGATGACAAGAATGGAAATTATAATGGAAACTAACAGAAAAAACCCCAGATTTGTGAACCCTTGATTTGTACTCAATTTAAGGGAGTGTCTATAGAGGAGGGAGTAGAATTTGTGCATAATTTGCACATATTTGTGCAGAATTTGCATTTGAGATAGAAATTGTATACATGAAAAGGTGTGCCTATTTATATATGAGCATATTTTTAAACCCATAAAATACATTTTAAAATCTGATCATGAATAGCAACAACTACATAAATCTTTTGGTAGGTTTATCTCCTTCATTTGCTAGAGTAAATATAATGATTCCTAAATGACCAACTTGAACAATGAAGCCTCTTTTTAATGGGGCCAAAGTCTGCATCCATTAGTGGGGACATTCCTATTAAAATCTGATCTTTCCTCCAAGCATTTGAGCAGCCCAAGCATAGTAGATATTGTTCTCATATCTCCAAAGCAGGCATTACAGATTTGGCAACTATTTCAGAACCTGAAAAGGCCAGCCAGAAGTTAGCCATTAACTAAGCAAGATAAACCTTAGTCAACTGAATAAATGCAGGATACATATTAACAACATTTGAAGTAAAATAAGCAAGGTAGAGTCAACCAGGAACTCTTACAGGAGTAATCATTAATATTAATAATAAGCATTATTTCCTCTCTCAGGTGAGGCAACAGCTATTTCCTTAAACCTGAAATGCGAAGAGCATTCATTTCTGTATTTCCTGATTAGATTTCATTCTCTGATAGTTGTTTCTTACATTTTCTCTGTTGAGAAAGGGGACAGATTGGAACTGATTCAGGTCAGACACATCACAGGTGAATAAAGTGAAAGAACGGTCAGCGCCATGGTGAGAAATGTCTAATATGTACATTTGTTCTATGTTACTATTATTCTTGTCTATTTTGCGTCGATTGTTGTCGTTCCAAAGACACCACCAGAAAACCTGTTGATGAAGCAGAGCTGACTATATTAAATCCACAACAGTAAGAGAGAACACCACATTGCCAGCATCTTAGAAGTGTCTTGAAACAGAGATGTCAGGAAAGAACGTATGGAGGGTGCTGTGGCCTGGACTGGGTGATGTTAAGGTATGTGTCCCGCAAGTCAAGAAATGAGATGAGCCTGGGCAAAATCAAGATGCGATAGGTGTGAAGTGCTCAGCACAAGGAGGTGAGCATGCTTTTGCTTTTGATAAATGACTTTAATTGGTTCACATTCTCATCTCCCAGGAGCAAGAATTTGATGGCGCAGGTGGCTCAGTGTCGCTCCCCATACTGTCTAGTGCAGGGCTGTTCTCACTTCCAGACTCCATTCCTCCATCTCCTCTTCTAACGCTGAAAGTCTTTGCAGCACACAAGCCTGCAGCCAGGAGAGGATGAGGGGTAGCTCCTCAGGGAGCATCTGTGCCTTGGGAGGTGGGGACATCCGCAGCACCTGCCAGCGTGGTGGAAGTGCTAGATTGTGCTTAGGCAGGGTGGGCCACCTCCACCAGCCCAGAGGGTCTGGGCGGAGTGTGGAGTCAATATCCCCAGGGGCAAATGTCTGCATGTCCCTGTCCCATATTTAGGATCCCAGGTTATGTCCACAAGGGCCCTGACCTTTGCATAACACTCCTGCCTTTGCTGAGCATTCAGACCTCTGCAGCTCTGTGACTCTAAGTCTCAGGTCTGCAGTCTGCACCTCAGCCTTGTGTCTGTTCTTTCTCTGCGGGAGATAAAGCCCCTTTGTCAGCTGTCGCAGAGCCCACGTGAGCAGGCCTGCATCTCTCATTCTTCCTCTGCTGCGCATCCGGGCAGTGTAGCGGGTTCTGTAGGCATCTTTCTGTCTGCGTTCTTAAAATGCCTGCGTCATGGCACTGCCTCTTCGTTCCCCTCCACCGGAACGTTTTCCAGGTCACTACTGGTGAAGTCTTGAGCAACTGAGCTGCTGCCTTATGCCAGGGATTCCTGGTGCTCCAGCTACCAGCTGGACAGCAGCCACTTCCCCTGCTGGGAGGTGGGGGGGACCAGTTTCAAGCCCCCCACTTAGCGCCTGTTTTCTCAAACCGTTCCTTCCCCTACTGTGTTGTTCTGGGTCCTCCCAGAAGCAGCTGGCAAGGCAGAATTAATAGTGCCAGGAATGTATTAGGGGACAGGACCGTGAGAGACAGTGAGTAGGAAGCTGGGGAGCAAGGAAGAGCCACCAAGCTGCAAGGCCTGCCTGGCCCCGTGTGAAGGAGGGAGGAGGAGGGGAGTTGAGACAGATGCTTCCACCTGATCTGCAGCTCTCAGGGAAGCTCAGCAAGGCTGTGCTCCAATCTTTGCTCCAAAGGTGCCCATTGGACCGCCAGCAAGGGCTGCCTCGTTCCCTGCGGTGCTCGATCACAGGCCGGCAGCAGGTCTTGACAAGTAGGGTCCGGGCGCAAACACAGGGATGGATTTCAGAGCACAGCAGGGAGTGATTGCTCAGTCACTCTCCCTGCAGCTGCGGATGGGAGGGACACCTTCCCACAGCTGCCGTGCACACACACACGTGCACACATACAGGTGCACATGCACAGATAAACACACAGACACACACACAGACACACAAATACACACACATCCACACCATAGGCACAAACACACATAAACACACACCCTATGCACAGCATAACACACACACCACACTACACATCCCACACGCACAGACACGCATCCCACACCAAGCACCCACACGCACAGACGTGCATGCACACACAGACTCACAACAGGTAGATGGATATGTAAGAAAGTTTTCTTGTGATTTCTTGCTGTCATTTAAATAACATTTTCACCTGAGTAAAAAGCATGAGATTTAAGCTTTTCTGAGAATGTACCCTACAGTTGCTAAATTGGTGTTGAAATATGAGTAAACCCTCCTAGTTCCAAATTCAATTTGGAAACAAAATATGCAGATTATAAATTTAAAATATTACAATTTCCTTAGCTTAATGTTCAATGTTCTCCATAACCTGGTCCCAAACCACCTTGTCAGTTTCCTTACGACACTGGCCTGTGACACCCACACTGTGAAGCCACACAAGTCTGACTGTAGTCACCAACCGGCATTCACCTCATGACGCGTACCGTCGCCTTGCTCTTTCCCCTACATGGAGCCCTTTTCCCTCACTCTCTACCAATCCACATCCCACTCAAGATCTGGAGGAGGTGCTGCTCTCTCGCTCCTCTGACCCCTGAGTTGCGACGAGTCACTTCCCACTGGGAATGGCGTGTCCCCGGAGGGCAGAAGGGAGGCATTCACCGGAATTGCACTGGCCACTGTCTTGGTCTGTTCCTGCTGCTATAACAAAATACCTGACACTGAGTAATTTAAAAAGAACAGACATTATTTCTCACTGTTCTGGAGGCTGGAAGTCCAAGGTCAAGGTGCCAGTAGGTTCGGTGTGTGGTGAGGGTGGCTCTCTATTCACAGATGGTGCCTTCTTGCTGCATCCTCTCATGGTGGAAGGGCAAAAAGGACAAACGGGAGCTCTTTCCACCTCCTTTATAAGAGCACTAATTCATTCTGAGGGCAGAACCCTCAGGACTGGATCACTTCCCCAAAGGCCCCACCTGGTAACACTATCACCCTGGGGTTCCAACATCTGCATTTTGGAGGGACACAGACATTCAGACCATAGCAGCCACTTTCACGTATCTTGTGTAGCCCTCACATCAACCCAGCAAAGCAAACGCTGTTTTCCTTATGTTTACATATTGTATTAGTTTTTTATGCTGCATAACAAATGACCATGGACTTAGTGGCTTAAAACAACACACATGTCTTATCTGAGTTTCTGTGGGGTAGGTGTCTGGGCACAGCCTAGCTGGGTCCTCAGCAGAACTGCAATCAAGATCTCAGCCAGGGCTGAGTTCTCATCGGAGGCTCCAGTGGGGCAGGGTCTGCTTCCACACTCATTCGGGCTGTGCTGGATATGGAACTCATGGGGGCTGGCTCCTGACCTCCCAAGGAGAGCAAGACTCTAGACCAGGTCTGCTAACAAGACTGAGTCTTGTATAACAATGTACTGCTAGGAGTGACAGCCCTCGCCATTGTCGTCACTGATGGTTAGGAGAAAGTCACAGGAACCAGGGGGCCACCTTAAAGTCTATGCCACACATATGTAGAAACTCACACTCTGTCATTTCTTTCTCTACAGTTAGATGTCATGAAGGGATGGGGACACTGTGATGCTAAGGAAGCTTCAGTTTTGATGTTCCTCATTTGCATGTCCTCTTCTAAAGCCTGGTATGTGGGGGCGGGGCATGGGCGGATCCAAGTTTTGTGGGCCCTGAAGCTTGTACATAAATGCAAAATAAATACAAAAATTGCCAGGCCCCTTCCAGGGCCTGCAGGTGAGGCCCTGCAGCTCAGGTTGCATGTCTTTACTGTCACTAGGCTTTCACTGGGCTTGTTTATCTTTGAGTCTATTACAGGGTCCAGGAAATAGCAGTGATTCGAAAACATTGCCCATCCCTAGATCAGCAGAGGTACTCTCCGAGCGTGACCTTGTCTCTGCAGTTGGCCCGTTCACCTGCCCTCCATCCCCACCATGAGGGCTCTTGGCCCACCTGGCTCCCAGTAGCCTCTGCTGCTCCCACTCTACCTGTTCTCGCCTTCCCTCCTTCCCCTCCTTCCTCTCAAACCGGTGAGGCTGTCACACAGCCACCTCCCAGCTCATTTGTGTGTGTGTGTGTGTGTGTGTGTGTGTTGTGTGTTGTGCTCATCTAGCAAAACCCCAATCATAGATGAGACAAGAAATATTATGTATATATGTGCGCGCGTGAACACACACACACACACACACACACACACACTTTCTCTCTGCTCTAGAAGAATCACAGAGCAGACTGCTCGGGTCCCACCGTGCTCAGGTGATCATGGGCCGTGGAGCCCAGTGCTGCCTCGCGCTGCTCTCTGGCTCTCAGGTCGCCGCACCCTCTGCTTTCCAGAAGAACGTGCCAAGCGTTGCCTCTGCCTGGTCCCAGCCGCCCGCTCCTCCGCCTCCCTTTCAGCAGATGCCTGAGCATCCCACTTCCCCGAGAAAATAGCAGCCGCCAGATGGCTGTGCCCTGAAGTCCTCCCTGTGCCCGCGAACCCACTGCGCCCTCACGCCCCCCAGCTTCCTCTCGGGCCCTGCCGCCCCCACCCGGGCTGCGCCCTCCGCCCGGCCCTGCGCACCGTCCCAGGAACCGCACGCTGGGGATCACCCCTTTTTTCCTTTGAATGATCTATTTCATCCTTTATAGTCAAGCCCTCCCTCTCCAAGAGCTTTCTCATCAGTTTTTAAATATCTGGAAACCAAACCAATCCAAGTGCGAAGAAAGGAAGGGAAGCGACGCTAGGTCGCCCCTCCACACCCAGCCCTGCTCCCCTCGCAGCTGCCGCCTATCTCCTCCTACTCCCTGCGCCACATTCTCAAAGTACTTCGTTATACTTGCTGTCCGCATTTCCTTACTTTGCATTCACCCTTCAACTGCTCCAATCCTGTGAATGCACCGGTGGGCTTTGTTTAGGTGCTCTGTGATCACTGCATTCCAGAAGCGTCTCGGCTTTCGTGGTCCCTGTTCTCTCAGCGGCACCCACACTGCCGGCCTAACCCTCCCCTCGCAGCGCCGGCCTTCCGTGCCTGCTGAGGAGGGTACGCGGGCTGGCGCACTCAGCAGTCATTCCATGCCCCCCGAACATGCCTTCCTGGCAGAGGGGAGAAAGCTAAAAACGACATTTTCCATATTCCCTTGCCACCGTTTCCAGATGAGATTTCAGTTTCATGCATCAGACGTCATCTCTAGGACTGTCGTCTGAAACTGAGACCAGGGTCAGGAGCAGGGCTGGAGGCATCCTTTTTGCTGGGGTGCATTGCAGACGGGGCAGGAAGGTTCTGGAGCCAGCAACTGAGTCATAGCTTCCAGAGCAATGACTCCCTGGTGATGGCAGAGGCAGCAGCTCCTTTGAGCGTTATTCCTGGCACCATCTGTGTCCTTGCCTTTCCTAACAATTCTGTAAGTTGCTGATGACTTTTAATCACTGTCTTTTATTTAAATTTGCTAGAGTAGATTCTGCCATCTGAGAAGAACACTGGTCACACAGGGACCGTCACACAGCACTGTCCTCAGCTTCCTTGAGCCTCCAGCCTCCTTCTTTCTCCCTGGTGGCTCCATCAGGCTGTGCGATGAGACAGTCCCCACAGCTGGTCCCAGCCTCCTTCCTCTCTCGTGCCCTTCTCTCCCTGCACACTCTTACCTCGTCCAGGGCTGTAGTCAGCACCTACGAAAAATAAAGCACAGATATGTCCAGCCAGACCACGTTTCTGGATGTAACCAACATATTCGTTTTCTATTGCTGCCCTAACAAATTACCACCAATTTAGTGGCTTGAAACACTGTACATGTGTTATCTCACGGTTCTGTAGGTTGGAAGTGTGGGCACAGTATGGCCCAGTGGGGCCTCAGCTTAGAGTGTCACGAGGCTGCATCAAGGTGTCAGGGGGCAGCATTCCATCCGGGGGCTCTGGGGAGAAACCAGTTCCAAGCTCAGTCAGGTTGTCAGTAGAATTCAGCTCCTGTGGTTGCAGGACTGAGGTCCCCGTGCCCTTGCTGGCTGTCAGCTGGAGCCTCTCAGTCCCATAAGGCCACACCTCACCGCCTTGCCCTCTCCTTCAGGCGGCAGTGTTGTGTCGAGTCTTTCCCATGCCGGGAATCTCTCTTGCTTCTTCTTAAGCTTCATTTGTTTTCTGATTGCAGTTGCAGAAAGTTCTCTGCTTTTTTGTTTTTTTGCTTTTTAAAAGGCTTTTAATTTGAAAAATTCAGATAAAATTCACATAACATAAAATTCATCATGTTGAAGTATACACTTCAGTGGTTTCTAGTGTTCACAATGCTGCACAACTATCACCACTAATTCCAGAACATTTCCATCACCATAAAGGGAACCAAGTGCCCATTAGCAGTCACTCACCCTTTACCCCTCTCTCCCTTTTCCCTGGCAACTGCTCATTTCTTTTTGGTCTCTATGTATTTGCCTATTGTGGACATGTCATATAAACAGAATCATATAATATGACGCCTTCTGTGCCTGACTTTCGCTCAGCATGCTTTCAGCATTCATCCATGTTGCAGCATCTATCAACATGTCTTTCCATTTACGGCTGAATAATATTCCATTGCGTGGATGTACCACATTTTGTTTATCCACTCATCAGTTAATGGATATCTGGGTTGTTTATGCTTTTGGATATTGTGAATAATGCTGCCATAGACACATTCGTGTACAAATTGTTGTGTAAACTCATGTTTTCAATTCTTTTGAATACATACTTAGGAATGCATGTGCTATGTTTAACTTTGTGAGGAACTGCCAGACTGTGTTCCCAGCAGTTGCAGCATTTTATACTCTTACCAGAAATGTATGAGGATTTCAATTTCTCCACATCTTTGCCAACACTTGTTAATTTCCTTTTAAAAAAAGCTGATAGTCATCCTAGTGGTATATCATTGTGGTTTTAATTTGCATTTAATGACTAATAACGTAAACATCTTTTGATGTGCTTACTATTTGTATATCTTCTTTGGAGAAATGTCTTTTCAAGTCCTTTGCCCCATTTTAAATTGGGTTTTTGTCTTTTTATTGTTGAGTTGTAAGAGTTCTTTATATATTCAGGATACTAGACCCTTGTCAGATATGTAATCTGCAAATATTTTTTCCCAATCTGTGGGTTGTCTTTTTACTTTCGTGATAGGGTCCAATGATGCACAAAAGCTTTAGCTTAGATTAAATCCACGTAATCTGTTTTTTCTTTGGTTGCTTGTGTTTTGGTGTCACATTCAAGAAAAATTCTCTGCTTTTAAGGGCTCATGTGATTACATTGGGCCCACTCAGATAATCCAGAAACATCCCTTAAGGCTCCTAACCTTAATCACGGCTGCAAAGTCCCTTTTGCCGGGTAAGGTAGCATTCACAGGATCCAGGGATTAGGACCTGGACATCTGTGGGGCTGTTCTGCCTACCACAACCAGCTTACTCTTTGACGTCTCCTTTCAGTGTCACAAGCTCTTCTGATTCAACACATTGACAATATGTTCTCTTCTGGTGTTTATTATCCTACTGAAGAATATCATCTATCCTTTCAAAATCCAAAATTTTCAAAATCATCCTTGAAATCTTTATTCTCACTTTCTATACCCTGTTCATTCTGGTCCTCTGATTTTTGCCTCCTAAATTTCACACCTCTCTGTCTACTTTCTTCTACTTCCACCACTCTTATCCAGCACTTACTAGTTTTTCTGACTTAATAATTAACAGATGTTACTGAAACTATGACATGTCTCTAAAGCCTTCATTAGCATGCTGATACATAGTTAGCTTTCAGTAAGTGTTAGCTGTTGCGCTGCTGTTGTTAGTTTCTGGGCAGAGACAGAATTCCTTAACAGTGCCTGGGAGACACCATGTGTTCTGGCCTCTTGCTCTCTGTCAAGCTTCATTTGTCATTGTCCAGGCTCACCCTCCTCCTGACCCTTGTATACCCTGTGACCTTGGCCTGGACTTTCCTTCTCTTTCCTCTTCTCCACCTGGTCAACTCTCAACGCTCTTCACTTCCTCTGAGAAATCCTCCCTGGCCTCCTTGACCCGATTGACTACTTTCATAGCATGGCACGCAGCTCCTCATCAGAGCTGCAATTTTATATTTGTTTGTCTAATTATTGGTTTATGACCTTCTCCTTCATTAGACTGGAAACTTACCAAATATCTCTAGCATTTAGCACAGTGATTGACATTTAACTAGCTGCTCAGTAAATACTTGTTGAATAAATGTAAATTCTTATAGAATCTGTCAACCTGAAATAATCAAAAGGGTCAGAATCCAGTTTGGAAGAGTTTATTCAAGCAAAAAGCTGAGAATGACCATTCCAGGATACACAGACTCCAGAGAAATGGGGTCAGTGTTCCAAAGTTAAAGGTCAAGTTCTTGCCTCTATAGGAAAAAGACAAAGAAATTTAACAGGATTATAACACTTTCTATATAAGGCTGGTTTAAGAGTTACAACAAATTAATTCCTTTCAGTTTGTTTTCCTTTCTCTATATCTTGTTTTAATTTCTTTATAGCTGGTTTTCCTTTCCTTTATAATTAATAAGAGTGTATCTAACATTCTATCTTAAGACGATGCAATAACCATGTAGTCTTTGTGTGAGAAAGGTAAGAGAAAGGTTAATCTGTAATGAAAATCAACAGTGGAGTGGGAAGGGTCTTCCCTGGTGCCCTTCAGTCATTTACAACATTTTACAAAACAATGCATGTGAGGGAACAGACCTAATTCAGACAAACAAAAGCTTAGAGCTGCCTATCACGTGACTCAGGCTCCATGGTCATATTTCTTTAAGGATCAAAATGATGTAGAGTTCCAACAGCTTAGATTTTGAATTATCTATTTTCACAAATCCAAAAATCTTAGGATGACAGATCGATCATCTGGTCTATCCGTTTCTCATGTGGAGATAAAGACAAACCACCCAAATGGGAATGAGTGAAGGCTACTTAGAATTTGCGAGGGAGTCAGACACCATCACTTGCCTTTTGGCAGGGACTGAAAGGCAGGCAAAAAGGTGGAAAAACTTTCTAGTAGGAAAGAGGAAGGCTTTGGGTGTACCCTGCTTGGAGCCTGTTGCCATGGAAGCTGTAGGTGGCTAACTGGGAGCAGGGCATCCCATGTGATTGGTTGCAGATGCAGATATGGCTTTCTCTGATTGGTCCTAAGTTGGAAGTGGGGAAAAAAACTAGGGAAGCTGTCAGTTATTGATCAAGTCCTGGGCAATTGTCCATTTTTATATTCAGTCTCTCACTTATATATACAGGAAAAGGGCTTCAGGAATGTTAACAGACTTTTCCTATGACAAAGTTTCGTCCTGTAATCCATGAACCAGGGCTGAGGGTCATCTGCAGTACTCTTAAGACTGAGAAAGACTATACAATGAGACTATAAAACTTGTGAGCTGAGGTTGACAATATGGTCCTACTGTTATGAAAAACTCCACATCTTCCCTTAACAAGTGAGTTAGCTTTCCCCTTCCCCTGGCGTGGCGGTAGGGTGCAGACTAATTCATTTCAGTGCACTGTTTTCCTTAAAGTAAGTAAGACTTGAGCTGGCTGATGCGCAGGGCACGTCACCACATGTGCCTCTTTGGAAGGTAATCATGTTAGACGTGGGAATAGAGAACTATAATTTGTGGACATAAAAAGGATTGTTTTCAGCTTCAAGAAATTTCTCCAGGAAGCTCTTGTCTGGAATTAGGCTGACTGAAAGGCGAGTACATTGAAAATCTGCGTCCCAGCAATTAGCATCAGAATATGAGTGTCTCCTCAGGAGCCCCCGTGGAGTGGGACCCCTGTGCGAGCCTCAGCACTGGCTGTGCCATGGATGGAGCTCTGTGAGGAGCAGGGACAGCGTCCAGAGAAGAGGCTCCGCAGGACCATCAAGGGCGTGCCCAGGACAGTCAGGTCCCTGCTGACAACGCTGGCCTGGCCTGGCCGGCACTAAGGCCCAATGGTGATGAAACACCTCCAGAATGTCAATAGTCTCATTTTAAATTAAATATCCTTTAAAATTATAACTTAATTTATTATATATACAAATATAAATGAACATGTAATATATAAATATAAAATTTTAAAATAAGTATTTTAAACATAAAATAGTATCAGCTAATCTGTTAATGTATTTAAATGAATTGTGCTATCTGAAGGAAGTTTTCCAGCATAAAGGAAGAAGTGAGTAACATTGCAGAGGGCTGATCTGTAGTGGCTTAGAGGGGTAAGGAAGAGAACAAAAGAGAAGAGAAACCAAATGTCACTTTGCATAATAATGGGCCGGACACTTAGACGGTGGGGGAGGGGATACACTGGTGTTTTTGAACCATTTATGAAAAAGTTTCAAAAGTATACATTCTTCAGAATATTTTAGAGCAAGTCCCAGAAGTCATGTCTTCTCCCATATATGTGCACAGGAGTCTTACAAAGATCTCAAAGAAAAGGCCAGATAGTTGATGCTTTTATACCATCTTGAGATTACAAATAGGATAAGGGCTTAGACCACTGCACAGGTTATGGGAGGGAGAGAAGAGGAGGCCAGGCTAGCAAAGGGGGTCTTGTCATGCAGATGGAACCTCACAGGTGGCTGCCCTCAGAGAGAAGAGATGGTAAATGTTTCTGGCAGACCCTTAAAGCTGTCAGACTCCCAGTTAACCTTTCCTGGATCTGACAGGCAAGGCCCTCTGAGAAGCCTGGCTGATTTCTCTACAGAAGCAAATCTCCCCCACAAAAAAAAAAAAAAAAAGCAATTTTTCAGCTATTCTAGTATTTCTAGCCCCTCTGAATAGCCATCTTGAAATATGTCAAGGAGATATATTTTTGGGTGAAATATTTTGGTTTCCTTCCCCAGGTAATTGTCCCAAAGCCACACCTTGCTCCAGTCGGACTCCACGGTCTAGTGCTCTGCAAAAAGGAGCCTGACCTCCCAGGCTAAGCCTGCAGCCTGTGCCTCTCCCCAGAACACTTCATCTTCCCCTCCCTGCTTTCTGAAGTCCTTTTCTTTTGTAAAATTAAATAATTCAAACTCAAACTGTTGGAACTTTAAGTTATTCTGAGCCTTGAGAAGAATGTGACTATGTGGCCTGAGTCACGCGGTGTGCAGCTGCAACTTCTGCCTTTTTTTCCTGTAAATAATGAGGAAAAACAAGCAGTGCCAAAGATAAGGCCCCTGCAGATCTTTACCCCTTCTCACGGAGTAATAAAGTAATCTTCCTCGGACTGTAGCAAGCTGTGACCAATCACTTCGCGGTAACGTCTGCGCCGGTCTCCAGGGGAGTGTTGAATCCTGCTACAATTGCTCTGTTTCTGCTTAAGTGTAGCCCTAACTTCTCCACTTTGGGACGCTGATCCCACTTGTTTGGAGTCAGTGTCTCCTGGGTGGCTATCCTTAAGCTTTGCGCTCTGTTAAAAGGAAAATTATAGACAAATTAAATTTAACAGAGTTTAATAGAACAAAGGACAATTTTCAAATTGGGCATCCCCTCAAAGGAGAAGAGGTTTAGAGCAACTCTGGGGCTGCCACATGGACAGAGAGGATTTATGGACAGAAAAAGGAATGTGACGTACAGAAAATGGAAGACAGGTACAGAAACATCGGGCTGGTGGCAGCCTGGCCTTTGCCCTATTCTGACATGGTTTAAACAGTTGGCCACCTGAGACTTGATGGAACTCGGTGACCGGAGCAGGAGTAGGTTACAGTCTGTTTCCACATCCAGTTGGGTACAGTTCGCTAAGTACAGAGAAGCCTTTGTTACCTGAAAAATAAGGGTTTGTTCACCTGGTGAGTAACAGACGACTCTCCACGAGTGTGGGTTTTGATCAGTAGGAGTTTTATAACTTGTAACAAGCGAGGAGAGCACCCCCGATATTCTCCAAAGCAGTGTCTCCCAGAGGGGAAGTGGCCGTAGAGTTTTTATGGGACAATAGAGAAAGAAGACGTGTCATCACAGGTAGGGGAGGGGTTCCAGCTCCGCAGGTGCAGTGGGTCGCGCCAGCCCTTGGGTCGCATGGTATGGGAGCTAAGGCTCCTCCAGGGGCGGAGACTCATGGGAAGAGGTTCATCTATAAGCTGCCAGGGTCTGCCAGCTGGGTGGCCACAGGCCACACAGAGTTCTGAAAAACAAGCTGCAAAACAAGAAACTGCAAAACAGGCTGATTACTCAAGCTGGTTGAATTCCTGTGGTCCCTGTAGACCCTCCCTTTATACTCACACCTATAGACCAAACTTAAAATATGTAAGGAGGCAGCTTTCAGCTAAACTTAATTTAATAGCTTGAGTAAACTCTATACTCTTATATTTTCCAATACTTTTAAGACTTATCCTCTATCCAACATTCCTCACTCCCCTCTTCCCTGGCTATACTATTAGGTTATTAAGTATGAAATATCTGATTTCTGTAAGTACTAAGTTTGACAGTTGATATCTCTGACATTTCACTTTGACACTTTTTTTTAATTATTATTGTGAAGGTACATCCTCATTCTTTCAAACGCATGTTTTGGCTTGTGATTATCTTTCTTTTTTCTTTTTAGAACAATTTTTGTGAAACCATGGATAAGTCAAAAATTTGTGTTATTTTGGAATATGAGTTCCATTGTGGAACCAAGGTAATACAGACTAAGTGTTTGGGAAGGATGTGGCCAATGAACACACAGTACATGTTTGAGAAGTTCCATTCTCGTGATTTTAATCTTGAAAATGAGCCATGTGGGTGACCTGAGACCAAGGTGGATAATGAAGAGCTGAAAGCTATCATGGAATTGAATCCTTCTCAACCTACACGTGAATTAGCAGCAAGGTTTGACATTACTGTTCCAATAATATTAGACCACTGGAAAAAATGGGCAAGGTAAAGAAGCTGGATAGATGGGCTCTAGCATGAATTAAACCAGTGTCAGAAGAGAAATAATTTTAAAGCTTGCCTTTCTTTGCTGTCGTGACATAAAGGTGAACCATTTCTACACCGTATTGTTACACGTGATGAAAAATGGATTCTTTTTGACAATCGCAAGTGTTCATTTGGTACAATGGTTGGCTAAAGATCAAGTGGCGAAATAATAGTCCAAAATTGAATATTCATAAAAAAAAGCTATTGGTGTTTGTTTGGTGTCATCCACTACAGCTTCATGAAACCTGGTCAATAGATTACAGCAGATGTCTACTGCAATCAATTGGATGAAATGATGAAGATGCTTGCAATTAAGCAGCCAAGACTGGTCAATAGAGACAGGCCAATTCTCTTGCAAGACCACATGTTGCAAAAAACAATGCTCCTCAAACTACAGAAGCTCGACTTGGAAACTCTCTGTCATCCACCAGACCTTGCACCAACTGACTACCACTGGAAGGCTTTGGACCACTTATTGCAGGGAAAAATACTCAATTCTCAACAAGCTGTGGAAAAGGCCTTTTGAGATTTCATCACCACTTGCTCTCCAGGCTTCTTCGCTGCTGACATAAACAAGCTACTGTGAAGATGGCAAAACTGTGTCGATAGTTTAGGTGCATACTTTAATTATTTGCACTGCTTCTTATTTGAGATATAATAAACTAAACTTTTGATTCAAAATTAGACATTTCATATTTAATGACCTAATAGTATTCCACGCAGAAAGAACGTCCCAGTATCCTGGTCTGATCCATGTCCTGCAAATTCTGGTGCTTCAGGTGTTTGCAGAATTTCAAAGTCTTATTTCTCAACTCAAGAGATAGGTGAGATCTGTAACCATACCTATTTGTAGCATTTGTGTCTTTGGTTTCTTCATCTTGCAATAAAGACCTTTCTTCTGTCTAACCCTTGCAACGTGAAGTGTGTCCACACACTAGCAGCACTGTCTGGCCTTCCTGGGAGCTTGTTCAAATGCCATGGCTCAAACTCCACCCCTACCTACAGAATCAGAATTTGCATTTTAACAAGATCTCAGGAGATCATATGCACCCCAAAGCTTGAGAAAGTCTCCTCTAAACAAACAGATGAGACACAGAGAAGAAAGGCTGGAAGGAAATTAATACAGAACTCTCCAGCCTGCAGCCTTTAAATAAACTGCCCCAACCCACCCATCCTGAATTGCACCAGCCCTTAGCAAGTGTAATCTCCGTAAGGCTGTGAACTTGAAAGTCTCACACATCTAGCCCCCACTTTGGGGCCATGGGCCTGTTGGATGGGACAAGAACGGATTCAATACTCTCATCTTGAAACTTCTCTTCCAGTTGGCCCTTAATCCCCAAATGCCTCTACACTGATCTTGAGGAAGCAAACATCTAATTCTGAGAAGCATCAGTGTTTCAACTTGACATAGTTCATAGCGCACGCTTCCATGTGATTCTGGCTCCCTGGGGGCTATTTTTTATAATTCTGTGTGGCGCAGGTAACCGACAAAGAGGCAAATTATGTCCTATATGCTGGAGGTTCAATCTACTTCCCTGCCTGGCTATGGGAAAACCTGCTTGCCTCGATTTGCATGTTAATTTCAATACACCTGATCTATAAATTTGTTCTTGGGATTCTCTTTTGAACAGGCTATGGTACCTATCTGCTCCCCCATGAGTTATAGAAAATCTTTATCCTGGTCTATTTTTACTTCTGTATGAGAGTTGTGATTTTATCTGTTTCTGAAAATTACCTTTTAATGATGACAACCTTTCTTCTCTGAAGTTACAGCAGGGCTCCTCGACCTCGGCGCTGTTGCCATTTAGAGCCAGAACATTCTTTGCAGTGGGGCCTGTCAGGTGCGTTGTAGGATGCTTAGCAGCCTCCCTGCTCCTACCCACCAGTGGCTCCTGGCACTCCCCTCCCCCAAATGTCTCTTGGACATTGTTAAATGTCCCGCAAGGGGGAGGGCAAAAATCACCCACCCACTCCCTAGATGAGAAACACAGGTTGACAGTTAACAAACAAGAGAACACATGTCTCAGCACTATTGAACCGACACAGAAAGCAGTTATGGAAGCAGCACATTATTCTTTTGATATTTTCCTAAAAGTAGAGGGATGAGCGAATCTGCTGGGAATATCATGTTTCAGACGTTATGAAAGGTCATGAGCACATTGGGAAAATCACATGTCACTGAAATCCAAAACAGAAGCTAAGACATGTCTTTTTCTGGCAGAAGCCTTTGGCTTAAGGGTGACTTGGGAGGTTTCAGCACCCTGAGGTCCTGAGGTCCTGGCTGTGGAGGCCGTTGGCTGCCAAGAGAAGGTGAGTGTTTGTTTTTGGGCTTACTTGGAATTAAAGAGACTGAATGCCTGAGGTTGGTGCTGTGGGTGACTTACCTGAGCTGCTCTGTCTCCAGGCATTCCTACCCTGGAAGGGCCCTCTGGACAGCAGGTTGATTTAACATGCATGCATTCATTCACTTGTTTGCTCACTCATTCGTTCACTGACCACCATGGGCCAGGAGTTGGGTGTCCTGGGGGAGGGGAGAAAGGGTAGAGAGGCCGGACATACGTCCCCTTCAGGAAGGATTCCGTCTGCTGCTAGTAGAAAGGAGATGTCATCATAGTCATTGTACACGTCCTTTCATACAATGCTCATAATGCTTCTACGAGGCGGGAATGATTGTTCTGCTTTCTAAACGAGAAAACTTGGGAAAGCTAAGTAACTTGCCCCAAATCACACAGCTTATGACAGAGAAGGGACAGAATCCAGCTGTCCCTATGTTGACGCACGGCCTCCCTGGCACCCGCTGCTCAGTGCTGTAATAGACACACAGTCACCCCACCAGGCACAGAGCAGGCAGGCAAAGAGAGGACAGCTTCGTGAAGGAGGGGACATTCGAGCTGGGCCTTGAAGCATGAGTAGTCGCGTGCCTTGTGGTCATTCATCAAACATTTATGGGGCATCTTCATGGGCTCAAGACCCCTGCTCTGTGCATTGAAAACTAGGCTTCAGCTCTTTCAGGTTTTTGCCATTTAAAAATCCATTTCCTGTCCTTCATTTTATGTGTCACTTGCGTAACTCAAAGTTTCTGGCGGCGGGTGAGGTCTGTGGTGAATGATGTGCAAGTCTGTGTTCGAGCCCCTGCTTTCAGTCCTTTTGGGTATATACCCCAAATGGGATTGCTGGGTCATGGGCTCAGTAACCGCCTAACTGCTTTCCACAGCAGCTGCACAAATTTATATCCCCACCAGTAATGAACTTGGGTTCCAATTTCTCTACATCCCAGCCCACATTTATTTTCCATTTTTTTGATAATAGCCACCTAATGGATATGAACTGGTATCTCATTGTGGTTTCCATTTGCATTTCCCTAATGACTAGTGATGTTGAACATCTTTTCATGTACTTATCAACCATCTGTATAATTTTGGTGAAATGTCTGTTCAAGTCCTTTGCCTATTTTTTAATTGGGTTGTTTATTTGTTGATGTTGTTGGATTGTAGGAGTACTTTACATAGTCTGAATACTAATCCCTTATCAGAGAGATGATTTGCAAATGTTTTCCCTTATTCTATGGGTTGTTTTTTCACTCTTTTGATAGTGTCCTTTGATGCACAGAGGTTTTTAATTTCAATGTAGTTCACTTTATTTATTTATTTTCTGTTGCCTGTGCTTTTGATGTCATATTCATGATGTTGTTGCCAAGTTCAATGTCATGAAGCTTTTCCTGAATATTTTTTTTTCTTTTATTTCATCATATAATGGGGGTACAAATATTGTTAGGGTTACATACATTGCCCCTACCACCCCTCCCCCCACAAAATGCCAGAGCTTCATGCGTGTCCAATCCCCAGGTGGCGGGCACTGCACACATTATGTAACTATACACTTCCTCCCCTCTCCCGCCTGCCCTCCATCTGACAAAAGATTTTTTTTTTACATTTTGGATACAT
>VBSM01003157.1:3170147-3194145 GCA_008086735.1 Cheirogaleus medius
GATCAGAGGTGATGGGGCTGGATTATGAGCTAAAATCTGGAATTCAGGAGGGACAATCATTGGCAGATCTGGGGATATGTGCTCTGGACTTGTAATGTCAGCAGAGTTTGAGCCACCGGAGGCCACTGAGATGGTCCTCTGAGAAGTGAAATCTTCCCTTTTTCCATGTGACACCAGTGGAACTTGGGCCGCTGCAGCCCCCTGCGGAGGGTCCACGGAGGGTTATGCTCACTCTACCACTCTTTAGCCAGCAAGGCTGAAATGGCTGGGGACCTCTGACAGGTTACGTGGAGGGGTGGAAGGTTTGTCCCTTCCGCATGACCAGGCGGAGCTGGATCCACTGCAGCCCCCTGGGGAGGATCCACGGAGGGTCACGCTCGCTCCCTCTACTGCTCTCTCCCCAGCTGCGCTTGGGTCGCCTGAGTCCACCGGACCACTCAGTCAAATGAGCGATTTGTCTCACTTTTCTGTCCCTTCACAAGCTAGGCATACACTGCTGTTGTGTACAGATCTCCCAGCCAAGGAGACCCTGCACCGTGCCCTGTAGATTTCTAATTGCTCTCCGCTCCTGCGTACTCTCCAAACTGCCTGACCGCCCGTGTTACCTCTTCATGCTGACTTCAGGCACTTCCCTGCTTGCGTGGGTGTGGAGGTTGGCGAAGGAGAAGTCGTCCCACTGTGGCACGGATCACACAGTCCCGTTCGGCTAGCAGCTGAGCGCGGCCAGCTTGCACTCCAATCCCCGCTGTACCACTCGGATTTTCGGAACTTCATGGCAAATCCACTGCATCACTTTCCTCCTTTTCCTAGCACTTCTGCCCCTCGAAGCTTCCCTGTAATTCCGTGAAGCCGATCCTGTGGGAGAACTACCCCCTTGAGTGATTCAGGTCGCCTTCTTCACCTCCCAGCCTGATAGCAGAGAGCCAGGAGGTCATCCCTAATCCACCATTTCTGACAATCCCTGAATATTTTTTAAAGGAGTTTTATAGTTTTAGCTCTTACATTTAGGTCTTTAACCTACTTTTAGTTAATTTTTGTTTATGGTGTAAGGTAAGGGTCCAATTTCACTCTTTTGCCTGTGGATATTGTAGGGGGGAAAAGGTCTTTTCCTCTACCCATCTGTGTTCTCCAGTTGGAGTCCTGCAAATTAGACTGGCCAAAGACTGATTAACAAGAGAAAACCCAACAGAATTTATTAACATGTGCATTGTGCATGTACACATGGGAGCATCCAGAGATGACTGACCCAAAGGCATGGTTATGACATGGGTTTATATATCTTCTCAGACTAAAACAAAGAAAAGGGATTTGGGGATTCTTGGTGGGGGAAGCAAGTGGTGGAAAGGTGACTTGTAAAAGAATGGTTGCTTAGTAAGCTTTATTATGCAGATTTAAGTTGGTGTCTTCTCCATTAATAGGAGTCCTCCTCTTCCTGGTATGGGAGAGGATGCCATATCCACAAATTGAAATTTCCTTTATGAAAGGAAAACTTTTATCCTGTTTTTAGAGCTTTTCCTTTGTCTACTTGTTCTCAATGGACTTAACTCAAAAGAATCCATACGCTGAAAGGCATATTTTGCACTGATGTATTCTAGTACCCTTTAGCATCCAGCCTTTCCAGCACCATTTGTTGAAAGACTGTCCTCCCGTTCAATGACCTTTGCATCCTTGTCAAAAAATCAATCAACCATGTATGCATGGATTTACTTCTGGGCTCTCTTCTCTTCCACTGGTCTATGTGTCTGTTCTTATCCAATACCATACCGTTTTTTGTTTTTTAAGACAAGGTCTTGCTCTGTCACCCTGGGTAGAGTGCAGTGGTGTTATTCTAGCTCACTGCAACCTCAAACTCCTGGGCTCAAGCTATCCTCCTGCCTCAGCTTCCTGAGTAACTAGGACTACAGGCTCATGCCACCATGCCTGGCTAATTTTTTCTATTTTTAGTAGAGACAGGGTCTTGCTCTTGCTCATGCTGGTCTTGAATTCTTGGCCTCAAGTGATCCTCCCACCTCAGCCTTCCAAAGTGCTAGGATTATGGGCATGAGCGGCTGCACCCGGCCTTACCATACTGCTTTGTAGTAAATTTTGAAATTAGGAAGTGTGAGTCCTCCAACTTTGTTCTGCTTTTTCAAGATGACTTTGGCTATTCTGATTCTCTTGTATTTCCTCAGGAATTTTAGAATGGGTACCACTACTGGTTTTAATGGCATAATATCTAGAGTACTTTCTGGTATTCAAAAGTTTAGCTTCCATTTGATGCTTTGAATTCTCTCTACTAAGTCATTGTCAGGGCTCAGAAAATGCTACCTCCAAGTACTTTGAGCTGAAGAAGACGGGGAAAGCCTCAGAAGCAGAAGGTCACTCTGACCTGTCCTGCCTTTCTGCACGAGAGATGGCCATAGAGGAATAAAATGCCACCCTGCAAGATATCTATTTCTCCTAGAAGTGAAAGCAAGACAGATATTCACAAGGAGCACAAACATCCCTGACGCTGGGACCCGAGGAAAGGCCTCAAAGCCGCCTTCCAGCTGGGCAGTGGCTGGTCAACCTGCGTCTGGGCTACCGTCCCTAAAAGGCAGTCACCAGACGCTCGTGCGCAGTGTGCTGTCCTGTACCTGGAGGGAAGGAGAGCTGCACAGAGAGGCGAGAAGTGGCTGAGCCGATAGGCCTGGCCGGGTCCCCCACTTTATTCCTGTGAGGTTGCACCCTCCTTTGGTCCAAGCCCATTTCTACTCGACTCTCCATTCTTCCCTGGTCTTTGGGTCTTCATTTCTGAAGACTCCGGTGTCACATAAAACATTGTTAAATACATTTGCCATGCTTTTCTCTCGTTAATCTGTCTTTGTTATAGGTCGTTGGCTACAACCCTGACAGGAGTGAGAACAGATGTTACTTGTTCTCCTCTACATTGTCTATTTCACTGCTTTCGCTTCCTCCTCTTTTTGATTAACAGAGAAATTTCACACACCCCAAAGATGATGCTGTACCCTTCTGACTGGGAATCGCTGTCATCTGTGTATCTCTAGAGCCTAGAACGTTTTGGGGTCTATATTTTTATTCCTATTTTGAAAATATTTTTCTGGTTTTTAAATAGAAAACTATATTATAATAATGAATAGGCTTTTAAAATGACTCCCCTTTGGTCCCGACTCAGTGACACCGTGGTTCTGGCCAGACACTGCCCAGCCGGAAGGCCACCTTAAAGCCTTTCCCAGGTCCCAATGTCAGGGACGTCTGTGCTCCTTATGAATCTCTGTCTTGCTTTCGCTTCTAGGAGAAAAAAATATCATGCAGGGTGGCATTTTCTTCCCCTAGCAAGTGTGCGGAACTACATGACACGCATTTCTTTGTGTTACTTTCACTATAGTTTTATTCTTTTCTGACCTATTGTTTTTCTGACATCAATCACCTCAAATATTTATCTTTAAATATGATATATATAATAAACTGTCTCAAACCTTTACGGAACATAGTGTTGGGACTCAGAAAATGATACCCTCAAATATAGTGCTTTGACATGCCGAGTGTTTCAAGTTAGAGGAAATTGAAAGGCTTCAGAAATGAGCCTCAAAACTAAGGTCTCCCTCTGACCTTCCCCTGCTCCCCTGTCCCTCTGATCCTCTTTCCTTCCCAACACACCAGGAGGGGCTTTCTCTGAAGTTCCCTTACCTGATCGAGGGAACTTCCTCCAGAAGAATGCAATTACCTTTCAACTCCCTCCCTAGAAATCTCATCAAATATCCAGGAAAGGTTAGCCACCAGAGAGGAGAGAGGACTAAAAGTTGTCACCACACCTAGGCAGGCTTTTCATCTGTTCTTCTGAGGGCAGCTTTGAAAGATCACCTGGGAGGCTTCATCCGCGTAGTAAAACCACCTTTGTTCACTGTGAAGTTCTGCCCCTCACCACCTCTCCCTCCCCGAGGTCAGGGGAGCTTCTCCCAGGCCAATTGTCTATTCTTTGGGCTCATTCATTTCCCCTAAAAAATCACTTACTGCCCCTCTAAATTGCTTGCACCTCCTCACACTCTCCCCCATGGGTGCTGTTTAAGCTCCAGCCGTCCAGCCCTTCTTGAGTCTGGTATTTTCTATGGCTCTGTGTTTACCCACGCTGATAAACTTGCATGCTTTTTCTCTTGCTAATCTGTCTACTGTCAGTTCATTGCAGCATTGAGCCTTCAGAGGGTAGAAGGGAGGATCACCCTCCATCTTACAATGGTTAATAGACATAGATCTTTGAAAATAGTTTGAGCTGTTGTCATCCTTGCTGAAACTTCGTCTCACTTCTGCCTCTAGAGCCACAGCAAACCCATTCAGTTACGTGTGGGTTTGAAAGTGGGCTACACATCAGTGCTAAGCTTTTCTGGGAGCATCTTGGTGGATAAAACTTTTAATGTATAAAAAGGGAAAACTGACTCTCCAAAAATAACCTTATATTGATCCACTTCTATCTATTAAGTATTTCTCATCTTTAGTGGCTTTTTTCTCCCTCATACACATAAACACTAAATTAGTTAATGCTACTGGGCCTGCCTTTTATTTCCCAGAATAGTGTTTGTTTGCATAAAATGTAGAGGCATCTGAGCTCTTACAATAAAATGTAAAAACAAAGCATTCCTAAGCCTGTCAGTGTTTTTAAAAAGAATGAAACAACCAAACACAACTGTGGTCTTTGGCTAACTTTCTAGAGCAAAGAAAACAAGCCATCTGCCGGCAACAGGCTGCTCGCAGGGCCGAACACAACAGTCACAGTAATTAGTGGTCGCACCAAAATAGAAACTTAAGCAGTGCTTTTCCCGTCGTTATGGTGACGTCCCCCCACAGCCCACCTCCCCCTGCAAAGGGCCCTCTCGGCGCTTTCCGTGGCCTCCATCTGGTGTGCCGGCGCGGTGGTGCAGGGAAACTAAACTGACTGCTCATTTGTCACCTTGGGGTTGTGTGTATGTTGGGGTGCGAGGCGGAGAAGGGCGTGGGTTGGAAAATTCCATGGGGACTGTGCTCAGCCAGAGGGGCAGGAGGGCAGCTGGCATATCGGCTCAGGCCACCAGACAGGTACTGTCAAGGGCTGAAAATGTACTGATGTTGGGAGGTGGCCCTGGGTGATGACGAATGAGAGCTGGCCTTGAGACAAGTAGGCTCTTAACCTGAAAGAAGGAAAGGTGTGTCCCAGGCCCTTGGTTTGCCCATATGTCTTCCACATTCACCCTCTTGTTGCTGAGTAATTCCCGTGGGTTCTTTAGAAGTTATTGAGTGTCGGAATTCTTGCTGCTCTGCTAAAAATCTAAGAATTTGGCCGGAAGGTCTGGTTTGCTTCTGTTCAAAGACTGAAGATATAGAAATTGAGCTGCTTATTTTCCTTAGGTTCTTGTTCATTTGGGGGCTAGAAGTTAAAAACACTGATTTGAGCATCAGCATCATGCGCTGTTGTCACCAACACCATCTCTCCAGAGGACCTGGAGGCTGCACATGGAGGAAACTGCTTAAGATGTGGCTTCTCCATCAGGGCACCAGGAATGATGGAGGTGGCACCAGGAATGATGGAGGTGGCACCAGGAATGATGGAGGTGGCACCAGGAACGATGGAGGTGGCACCAGGAACGATGGCGGTGGCACCAGGAAGTATGGACGTGTTTCGGAAGAAACCTGAGCTGTGTTCGGGAAAAGGGTTTGGTTTGCCTGTGGCATAAGGTCTATAGTTTTTGATGTTTTATTCACTTATCCCTTTAATAAATCTTCCCTCTCTTTTGCTGCCTGTGGACTGTCCTGGATTTTGTGTAACGGATAAAGCTGTTATCATTCGCTGCTTAGTGAGATGTGGGGTTCCTGGGGAGAGGCTGCTAATAGGGCCCCACTCTGAAGCCACACCAGAGCCTGTGTACGGATCACAGCCCCAGGGGCTGCCAGCTCCATGGCTGGCGTCTTCCTTTCTGAGCTTCTGTGATGTCAGTAGCCAACTTCGAGCTTCCTGCCCTTGATATAGCCACGTTTATTTTAATAGTTCCATAACTGAGAGCCAGACTCTGCCATTTGTCACACACACTTACTGCTAAGGACACCTTTCTTGTGTGATATTTTTAGACAGGGCCTAGTTGGGGTCAGTCATCTCTCTCTTAGGCTGGATACAGTCCTGTGCAATAGAATCATTGGGGTGCAATTCACTGAGTCACAGACTGCTAGAGGTGGGAGCTCTCAGGGGTCGTTGTGTCACTTTTGGTAAAGAAGCAAACTCTGCTCAGAGGCAGAGCCGGGCCTGGAGTCCTGGTGGCTCAGAGTCCTGGCAGTCTAATTTTATTAGAGATGTTTGCAGATGGATCGTGCACGTATGGGGGTGGGGCACTAAAAAGAGAGTGGATGGGGCAACTTCTATTCTAGTCGGAAAGATGAGACAGGGCTATGTCCCAGCTGAGGAGCATGCTGAGAAGGCCCTTGGGCACCATGTGGTCCCCTCCACTGTGAGCCCCCTGTGTGGCGCAGGAGGGGAACAGTGGTAAGCCCCACAGATTAACAAGGAAAAGCCAAGCGGGTTAACATACAGGTTTCGTGCGTACATGGGAGACACCCAGAGCATGAGTAGCTCTCAGAGAGTTGGCTTTGAACTCCAGGTTTCACACATTTTTAACAAAGATCGGTGAACTTCTACAGAAATGACAAGTCAAAGGAGAAGGACTTTGAAGCTCTACGGCTGGCCGTGTAGGGAAGACAAATACTGGCAGATAAAGGCTCGTTGGCAAAGCTCGTTAACGTAGATTCCTCTGTGCCATCTCCAGGCCCAGAGGGTCCAGCTGTCCCCAGCGGTTAACTGTGCTTTCCCTGGTGGAAGTGGAGTGGGGGAGCAGGGTCCCTTTTGTCTTTGTAAATCAGTGACCTGCTTGAGGCAAATGCATCTGCTGCTTCTCACCTGCCTTCGCTCCACGGCCCTCCTCCTCCTGGGCGGCTGCTCTCGTCTCCGCGGTGCACAGTCAGACGGCCAGATCCAAGTCCTCTGCTCTGTGTTCCTGAGAAAAGCACTTGAACTCTGCAACTTTCATTTCTCAATCATAAATTAATAATATCGTATCCTCCTTGGAGGGCTGTTCTGAAGGTTCGATGGGCTAACACCTAGGAAGCCTGGGCTGACTGCCCAGCACAGAGCGAGTGCACAGTGGCGTTGGTTACTCTCATTAATCAAGCAAATGCCCATCGCTCCTTCCGACGCTTTTCTCATCATTTCTAAGACCCGGAGCTTCCCCTTCAGGCTCTCAGTAGATGGATGTCATGCCTCTCCCTGCTAGGCAGCTGTTCAGGTTCCAGTGGCAGATGGCCAGCGTCCTCATGTCATTAGCGTCTGACAGCCTTTGTGAACGGCAGTGGCTCAGGCCAGCGTGACCCACAGCATTATGGGTTTCTACTGGCAACTCCTGCACTGACGCAGGCCCAGGGGAGGGAGAAGGCTCCTGACAGGCCTGAGAGTCTTGGTCTCCAGGCTGCCGGGCCTGGAGCCTGTCGTATCTTTATCTTTCAGGGTAATCCATTCAATAAACATTTGAGCATCTACCACTATGCTTGGTACCAAAGACAGGAAACTGAGGAAGATAGAGTCCCTGCCCTTGAGTTGCTCGTAGTCTAGAGAGCTGGATGTCTAGACAGTAGGACAGGGAAGACAGTGCTGGGAGGGGAGCAGTGTGGCCAGAGAAGGAATGGGGGTGCCTGCAAGGCTGACTCCACCTCCAGCACTGGGCCTGGAAGATCTCATGTCACTGAGCCCTCTCCACGTGGCTCTGATGTAGTTCCAGCAGCCTCGCTGTGCAGATGGAAGCTGCGATGCAGAGGGGGTAACTGTCTGAGGGTAGTGGGAGTTGAGATTTACACACTACACTCAGATGTGCAAAACCAACACACCTTTTATCTGAGACCGAGCTCATTAGATACTGGATGAGATTCTTGCCAATAGAAGGACAAGCTTAAAGCTGTCCCTTAAATATAGCTCTACTTCTTCCAGCCCTTTTGAGTTTAAAATAGTCAATTTGAAGTGCAACTCTCCACCTAGCCTCTTTTCTTCATCCTTGTCCTCCTTCCTAAGATGCCTCTGAGTTCAGGGAAGAGCTCACATTTCCTCCTGGCTCGCTCCTCACCGTCGGCTCCAACTGGCCCCGGTATTGGGGTGATGGGCTGTGTGGTCCCTGCCGGGCACGGGTGGCCTCAACTGATTCTTTTGGCAGCTGTGCAAGCCCTGGGCGCTGACGTGTCTGAAGCTGATCTAATTTCAGGTCTACTTTTTCAGCACTGAGTCAGGGACTTCTATAGCTCCCCCCTCCCCTGCCTCACTCTATCCCACCTCTGGGGAGCTGCAGGGGTTCCAGGCCTTGGCCTGACCTCCATCTACCCTAGGGGTGGAGACTGTACTGTCCTGCTCCCCGGCTCCTGGTCAGCCCACCCTTACTTGGGAGCTCCATCTAGGCCAACGGCTCCAGCTCGAGCTCCCCACCAGGCTTCCTGAAAAGTCACTGGGACAATCTGGACCCCAAACTGTCTAGTTCAGGTCAGCCAAGGCTGTCTACTTTTACTTTTTTTTAATATAGGGTCTCACTCTGTCACCCAGGCAGGAGTGCAATGGGGTGATCATAGTTCACTGCAGCCTCCAACTCCTGGGCCCTAGCAATCCTCCTGCCTCAGCCTCCTGAGTAGCTGGGACTATAGGTGCGTGCCACCACACCCAGATAATTTTTGTATTTTTTGTAGAGATGGGGTCTCACTATGTTGCTCAGGCTGGTATCAAACTCCTGGCCTCAAGCAATCCTCCTGTTTTGGCCCCCCAAAGTGCTGAGGTGACAAGCATGAGCCACTGCACCCAGCCCAAGCCTGGCTATGGATCTGTAACAGGAGTTTCTGGAGTTTAGGAAACTCTTTCTCTCACCACAGGTCTGAATTGTCTGACTGTTATGTCATGACATGCTCCAGAAAGTTAGCCTTGAGGCTCAAGGCAGAACAGGGACTTCTCTGTTTTGGGCAGCACCTGATGGTCCATTTCCATGGGTGAGAGCACCCCCACTGGGTGCCAGTGGTGGGATAAACCTGTGTGGGGATGTGGGAGAGGAACACCAGGGGGCACAACAAAGACAGGCAACCCCATGACATGCAGCAGAGGCCAATTTGCAGCTGGTGTGTCTGTGCTGTTTGGTTGTGCCATGGCCCTCTCCGTGTGCATGACTGTTCTGGGAACTCAGAGGAGAAGGTGGGGTGGGGGAGCAGGGATCACCAGGAAAAGGGTCTTCTAGCTTGGTCTTCAAGGTAAAGGGCCACGCTGATCAATTATGTGTGGGATAGTGTTGAGGGTAAAAGAGGCAGCATGGGAAATGGAAATGTGAGAGCAAAGAATGATTTGTGGAACCACATCTATTCATTCATTCATTCAACAAGTGGTTTTGAGCAGGTCCTATCACCAGGCCTGGGGTGAGTGCTGGCAGTAGAATACCCCTATCATCACAGCTTGGAACCTCATGAGTTTCCCCCTTGCCATCCAGGGGGGCCCTGGGCAACATTGCTGTGACGAGTGCAGGAGCAGGGAGGGCTTGAGGAAAATGATTAATTCCATTGTAGACAAGCTGAATTTATGATGCCAGTAGGTACTTAGGTGGACATGCCTAGTACCTTTCTGATGGAATTGGTCTGGGTCAGTTTCTCAGTTACCTATTTCTGGGTTACAAACCACCTCACAACTCAATGGTTTAAAACAACCACCGTTTTATTATCTCCCACGATTCTGACTGAGCTCAGCTGGGAGGTTCTTCTGCTCCATGTGAGATCTGCTCAGGGGGTCTTCCAGGGGCTTTCTTGGGCTAAAGAGGTCCAAGATGGTTCACTCACATGTAGCCTTGGAGGGGACAGCTGGAAGTCTGAGCTCAGCTGGGCCTCTTCTCCCTGTCTCTCTCTCTCTCCCTCCAGTCTTGGAGCTTTTCTCTTTCCACATGGTATTGCTAAAAAGTCACTCCATGTAGTCTCTCTCACATGATAGTTAAAGGCTCCTAAAGGCATTTGATTCATGAAATTAGAAGCAGATGTTGCCAAGACTCATAAGGCTAGGGCTGGAATTGACATGGGTCATTTCTACCACATTCTCCCGGTCATTTCTATGTTTTTGTACATTCACTAATTAATACACAATATTTTGTACATTCACTAAACAGTATGTTATTGTTTAGTGTATTTAAATAGGTTATATAAATGAAGTCATGCTATACATATTTTTTCACCTTTTTTTCACTCAGCATCATGCTTTTGAGATTTATTCATGTTGATAAATGTTGATCTAGTTCAGGAGACAGCGAATTTTTTCTGTAACAGATCGGATGGTAAATATTTTCTGCTTTGGTGCCCATTCAGTATCTGTAGCAAGAAAGCAGCCATAGACAATACAATAACAAATGGTGTGGTCATGTTCCAATGGAACTTTATTTACAAAATCAAACAGGGGGCCAAGCTCTGGCTCATGGGCCATTGTTTGCCTGACCTGTTTCCAAGTGGATTAATATTAACTATTGAATACATTGTATAAATAAACCAGTTAATTATTTTTTCTTACTAAGGAAAGTTTATGTTTTCACTTTTTTGCTACTTCAAAGAAAACTGGAATCAACATTCTACTATGTGTCTCTGTGTACATGTGAAGCAATGTCTTTAGGACAGACACTTAGAAATAGAATTGGTGTTCTTTCTCTCTCCCCAAATGGAAAATAAGTTTTATTTGCTGTAAGTGAGCCACAAGGCAAGGATATGTGCCTCTATTTCAGAAAGATGCTTGTATTTATGTAGCTCTCATCTCTATTTAGTGACGTAGATGGGTGCAATTGGTGTGAGGGTGAGAAAAGATTCAGCCATTCCAGGATCCATAATAAGTTCCACTAATGTCCCTTACTGAATCCCGGTGACTGCTAAACACTGTAAAGAGGTATTAGGTCAGGGGTCCTAAATCCCTCTTGAGTAATACTCTAATAATCCTCTACATTTGTCTAGCACACAACCATTTACAGGGAACTGTCACGTATATTATCCCAATTTGAACTTACACCAACTTTGCAAGGAACACAGGAAAGCTTTCGCAGATGTAGAAACTCAGGTTCAGTGAAATTAGACAAACTGTAGAAGATAACATAAGTGTCAAGTGTGTCAAAATATTCTTATTCCTGGTCCACCCCATGGCTTCTTCTTCTTTTTTTGAGACAGAATCTTGCTCTGTCACCCTGAGTAGAGTGCTGTGGTGAGAGCCTAGCTCACTGTAACCTCAAACTCCTGGGCTCAAGAGATCCTCCTGCCTCAGCCTCCTGAGTAGCTGGAACTACAGGCAGGCACTACCACGCCCGGCTAATTTTTTCTATTTTAGCCCCCTCTCTATTTAGTAGAGATGGGGTCTCGAACTCCTGACCTCAAGTGATCCTTTCACCTTAGCCTCCCAGAATGCTAGGATCACAGGCGTGAGCCACAGTGCCTGGACCCTATTGCTTCTTTTATGTTGACCATAGTAACACATACACACACACACTCATACACATGCTCATATACAGAAAGGGAGGTGGGATGGGGGAGAGAGAAAGAGAGACTATTTAGCAAGAGCTTTATGTGCACGATCACATTGAGCACTATAACAACTCTATTGGAATAGATGACGTATCACCATTTCACCAGTGAGGAAACTGAGGCGCAGGGAGGTGACATAATTTTCTCAAGATCACACAGGTCGAATGTGGCAAGTCAATCTGACTCTGGCATGGAGTTCTCCCTATCCTCCTACTATTCTGCTATGTAATGATTTTCACTGATTGTCAATATTCATCCTTGTTCAGAAGGATGCTTGTGTTCCGGTAGTATCCTAAATACAAGTTGAAGATTTAATGAATGAATGTTATGAAATCCTTTAGATACTTTCATCGACAAGTAAGTTCATCAATGTCATTTCCAAAATAAATTACCATGATGCTATATTTGTCACTGACAGGCAAAATGTGGCATAGTTTTAGGACCAAAAACGGAACACACACATAATATTTTAAAAACTCCATTTTGCTGGTATTAAGAAAAGTGACATGATGTCTCGGTATTAATCATGACTTTCTAGTGTGGAAAATAAGAGAGTACACATAGGTATGCTCTAGGGTCCCATCTGCTGGCTCTCAGAGATTTGGGGGCTACAGAGATTTGATTCTTGGAGAAAAGATCCAAACCACCTACTATTTTAGAGTTTGCGTCTGGGCTAAGCCTGGAAGTAGAGTTGCTTTGGTGTATTTAATTATCTCCTGAGCAGACTCCTCGTCTCATTCCTGTCCATAGGAAACTCAGGTGAATTTCTGCTGGTACAATCACAGCCCGATCTTTCAACTGGACCCAATGTGAGGGAATGAATATTCTCAATCTGCAAATCTACCTATTGTGCTGTGCCGGGGTGGGGGGTAGACAGGGGCCCTGTCATGTCCTCAAACCTTGGAGAGAGGTCATCTGACTTCCAGCATGCTGCACAGCTGATCACTGAAGAGTTAATTTTGGAGAGAAAAGAAGATCTTTTTCATGTTCAGTTACCATCTGCCATTGGAATTCTCACATACTTTGGTTTCATGCTTTGCAGGGTTTAGGGTCATGTGTGGATATGTATTGAAGTATTCAGTGGCACAGGCAGAAAGTAACACAGGCTTTATATTATTGAATACATTATGTTATTAACACAGTGCATCTTTGAGAGTTTGAAATAATAAGAATTGTTCTGCATATTTGCCATGGTAAGGATAAATGAGCTAAGGTATGCAATTGCTCTGCATATGGCAATTATCACTAATAATCAGTCAATAAATAAGTGGCCATGTACTGTGTAGGAGGTCTTGTCTTCTCTTGTATGTTTTCCAACTTTAGGTTTGGTCCCTGGATCGCATTTTCTTGGTACGTGGACAGATCTATCAACTAATTTGAAGATGGTCTGATTTCTGCAAATTGGCAATATTTCTAGACACAAATATGACACAAACAGCCTTTGAATTGTACGAGGACTCACAATTGAGACTGGCTACACAGAATTTTTCTGCTACACCACCTCGCATTTTTTCATCTATAAAATATGAGTCAAAATTTATGCTTCAGAGTAGTTGGAATAAATGAACTATGTGCAAGAGCACTTTGCAAATGCATAACACACAACAATTGCACCACTAGTTATTATTATTATCCTCCGAAATATCCTGTGGTGTATGTAGTATTCCCAGTCCTCTTGTATATACATCTTTCAACTTTTCAAGAGGTAGCGGGAAATTCATTCTTAGCATATTAAGGCACAACTATTATTTCCCCATCTTGTGGCAATAAAAGGATGTATTACTTCAGCTACAGCTAACTTATAAAAATGCTCAATTACATTATCTTAGCCCAGGTGAACATATGTCATTATGCTACGTTCTTTACTGTCTGTAAAGGTTGTCAGCTACAAACGCATTATCCTATACGTTGAGGGTAGTGATGGCAAAGTGCTGTTGTCACAGAAAATTGGATTCTGAAAACAGATAAATGTCTAAGTGTTTATTTTTAAAATAGGAAGCATTCATCTTGTGGTAGCGCTGTCTTCCAGTAGCTTTATTTCCATTACGGAAGTGCCAGGCAGGCAGTTACTATCCTGGGAGAACGTAAGGACTCGCTGCTTCATCAGCAGATAAGCAGTCTTGCCGTTCCATGCCAAATACTGTCTGAGTCTTAGACTCACATTCAACTTCCTGGTTTAGAAAAATTTTTAATTTTTATATTTTAAATACATAATATACATAATGATACAAAAATTCAGAAGATTCAAAAGGGTATATGATGAAATGTCCCTCTCTCCTCCCCATTCTCCAGCCTCCCAGGTCCCCTCCTTGGAGGCTAATGTTGCTAATGGTTTCCTGTGCATATCCCACAGATATTTTATGCATATACAGGCATAGATCTATATTTATAGCTATCTTCCTTTTTGCCCCCCGTTATGGACTAAATCTGTGTCCCCCAAATTCGTATGCTGAAGTCCTCACACCAAGTACATCAGAATGTGACTGTATTTGGAGACAGGGCCTATAAAGAGGTAACTAAGGTAACACGTGGTCATATGGGTAGACCCCAATCCAATCTTATAAGGACTAGTGTACTTATAACAAAGAGGAGATTAGGACACAGACACACACAGAGGGAAGACCACGTGAGGACACAGGGAGAAGACAGCCACCTGCAAGCCAAGGAGAGAGGCCTCAGGAGAAACCAAACTTGCTGATACCCTTGGTCTGGGATTTCTAGCCTTCAGAATTGTGAGAAAATAAATTTCTGTTGTTTAAGCCACCCAGTCTGTGGTATGTGCTGTGGCAGCCATGGCAAGCTAGTCCACCCCTCTCCTGGTACACACGTAGCTCGCAGTGCCCACCTGCTTCACTTACTGAATTTCCAAGAAGTCCATAAAAGCTCCTGCTTCATTGTACTGTTTTATAGATATGGATTCTTTTTACTGTATAGCTTTCACGTAATTATTTGACTATTCTATTGATGAACATTTAGATTGTTTCCGATATTTTACTACTAAAAACAACACTGTAATAAATAAGTAATTTTGTACATAATTCTACACATGGATAAGTGTATCTATGGGATCAATTTCTAAAAGCGGTATCTTTAGGTATAAGGACATGTGCAGTAAAATTTTGATTGTCGTTGCCAAATTGTCCCTTCTGGAAGACATGCAGATTTACACTTCTGCTGGAAGGAATGAGAGTGCTTAATTCCTACTTCTCCCACAGAGAATTAGTTATCAAACCTTTTGATTTTTACCAATCTGGTGGGTAAAATTGTGCCTTGGGAAATATAATTTTGCATTTCTCTCATTATGAGTGATGTTAAATGTCTTTTCATAAATTTAAAAGATATTTGTATTTCATTTTTTTGTTAAGCTTAGTTTTTTACTGGGTTTTTCATCTTTTGCTTATTGTAGATATTCTTTATTTGTTGGGGAAATTAGTCATTTTCAGTGATATGAGTTGCAAACATTTGTATTGTTCTTTTTACATTGCTTCTGAAGAAGCCACAGAGACAATTTCGTTTAATGTTATCAAATGTATCAGTCCCTTTTTAAACAGTGCAATGACTTCTGACACTAACTACCGAGAGATAGGTCAAACTTCACAGCTGAAGTGAGAGCCACCAGCTGCAAAGTCATCGGTCCCCTGGCCACCCTTACTTCTGACCAACTGGCTACAAGTTCGGGGGTTCCCACAACACTCTCAAGCTCAATAATTCACTAGGATGACTAAGAGGACTCAGGAAAGACCTATACAGTTTTTTTAAATTTCATTTTTATTATAGCCAAACAGTCATAATCAGAACCAACGAAAAGAAGAGATGCACAGGGTGAGGTTTGGGAGGGTCCTAAATGTGAAGTTCTGGTGTCCTCTCCTGTGGGGTCAGGGCCTAGCACCGTCTCAGCACATCCACCTGTAATGATATGCAGAGTACTACAATTAGTGATCGGCGCATGGGCTTTGATGTCCAGAGTTATTATTGGGTTTTATTAGTTGGGAATGATTGATTGAAACATTGGTCACATGTTAAACTCCATCTCCAGGTCCCTGGAGGTCAGGCTGATATCGCTTGACCCAAAGCTCCAACCTTCCAATCACATGCTTGGTCTCTCTGTCATGGCCAGCCCTGTCCTGAGCTATCTCTTCAATATAAACTGCCAGGGCCTGCCATGAATAACAAAGACACTCCCACCACCCAGGAAACCCGAGTGATTTAGAAGTTACCTCCCAAGAACCAGAAGCAAAGGCCAGCAAATTCCTTATTACACAAGATGCAGACTCTGGATTTTGTGTTTTATGTGGAAAGTTCTTCCTTTTTCTAAGATTATTACAAAAATGAATTTCCCATGATTTCCTGGTACCTGAATGATTCCCTTTTTTTTCAACATAAAAATATGATTATGGATTTAACTTTTTTCCTTGATAATTATCCCCTAACCAATTATTGAATAAACTATTTTTCTCCTATTGATTGAAATTGCAACCTTATCACATATTGTATTCCTATGTGTATATGGATCTATTTCTAAACTTTATAATGTTTTCTATTTATCTGTTTTTATGTTTATACTGCATTGTTTTAATTGTTATAATTTATTATTTCAAGTGAACCATAATAGTAAATTTTTTAAACTTTAAAAAACATTATTTTGGAACTAGATTTAAAATCAAATACCAATTAGAAGCAAGACACAAATATAGCTGTCAGATGAGTAGGCAGCATCCTACTGATCTGGCTTCTGCGCTGGTTAGCAGCTTGGAGGAGGAATTGCTTCCAATGAATTCCCTTACTGTATACGCCAGAATTGAAGGGAACACACAGATCTATGCTCCATTCATTTGTCTTTTCTAAGAGTTATTCAGAACCAAATGGAAATTTTTCACTGCACTGGAAATAGCCCAGCCAACTCCTCAAATTCAACAAGAACATTTTAGGTGTTTGGCCTTCTCAGTGGTCAGCTGTTGAGTGAGTTGGGCACATGCTTTCCTCAGTGACCACCTCCTGTCCATCCTGACCTACAGGGAAGTCACTCACTTTCTCTCAGCAGAATCAAATGGGCCTCCCTCTGCCCCTGACCAAGATGAGTCTAAGTCTGCCAGTTTAACCCGCATCCAGTGTCAGCAGAATCTAGTTCTTTGGTTGCCGATTCTGGGAGGAATTATCATCTTCATACTGGACTTTTCCTTCAGATTGGGCAAAGAACACTTGTGGAATAGACCACATATTTGTGGCTCTCACAGGTAAAAATGTAGCCTTGTAAGCTTGTCTGTGAACAGAGCGTGAATTTCAGACCCTGCCTCAGCGGTACTTAGTGGGGGAGCTTTAGGAGTTATACATCAGGCCCTATTTTCCCCAACACGAGTGTCAAATGCTTGCTTTATCCTGTATTTCCATCTTATTGAATTTTTTATATCCATTAATATTTAAAGGGCATGAAATTTGTTCTTCAACAGAAAAATATAGTAATTTTATTTATGTGTGCATGTATTTATTTATGTCAGATGAGGGTCAGATTCATTCACTGCCGAGCACCTGCTGTAAGTCACATGCTGGAGACAGCAGGGCAGTAAGACAGATGGAACCACAGGCTTCACAAAGCGTGGGCTCGACCAGGCTGATGGAGATTCGGCATGTAGAATACAATCTCTATAGTATTTTACGGGAAGAACTGAGTTGGCAGAACTCAGACTGTAAGTGAACCCATGAGAAACTATAAACGTTTGATGTTTTTATTTCTCATGTGGTTCCAGAAAGGATTTGAGGTGGCTTGGAATTTTTATTGACATAAAAAACACCCAGGAAAGCAGCATATTCACAGCTAAAAATAGCAATAAAATGCTGTTTTACATTAAATTAGCAATAGTGGCTATTGTACATTTGAACATCCATTTTACTGTGACAGAATATGTAAATATGGAGGCTTTTTGCGAGCTCAGGGATTGAAAAGCTAGAGAACGAATATGCCGATGTTCTTGGCTTATAAATTCAAAAGGAAGGGCCCAGGTGTGCTGTAGAAAACAGTGGAAAGGAGAAAAGTTGGGTGGAGTGGACACTGTCGTCGCACTTGCTGGTGTCCCCTCCCTTGGGCCAAGGTGCCCATCTCCTAGCAGCTGGGAGCAGCAGGTGCTTTTCCGCCGGGTCTCTCGCCGGAAACTTCCCTTAGCCACGGGGAGCTGCCTCCCTCAAGATTAGGCATCAACCCTTCCCCCAGGAAGAGGCTTGTGGCCAATGACTGGCTGATATGAGGAGACAAAAGCCCAGCCTTCTTGTCTCAGTTCGGCTAACTCTGAAGGGCCACCCAGCTGTCCTCGGGACAGGCTGGAGCTGCAGTTTCCAACACATGGAGGCTCAGCTTCTCCTTCAGTCCCTAGTTTTGCCTTTCTCACTTCTGGGGGTTAGTGCTGGGGTGACGGTGGGAGAGAGAGATATCTGTGCCAAGGCCAAGGACCTGCCCAAAGCTGCATCTCACGGAGGGTGTCACAGGCAGAATTCTGAGAATCCCCCTCCCCTCCCATTCCTGGTCCCTAGGGTACATGCACCTTCTCCCAGTGACTCAATCAAATGCCCATCTAGGAACTGTTGCGATTGCATTCGGCAGATGCAATTAAGTTTCCACATCAGTTGGTACAAAACTAGGGAGATTATCTGGGGGTGGGAAGCTAACCTAGTCACATGAGCCCTTTAAAAGCAGAGTTTTCTCCATCTGGCTGCAGATAAGGGGGTTAGAAGTTGAAGCCCAGGAGGATTTGACTTGCCTTTGCTGGCTTGAAGATGGATGGGGTCACGTGGGAGGACGCCGGTGCCCTCCAGATGGTGCAAGCAGCTCCCAGCTAACGGCCAGCAAGGACACCAGGACCTCAGTCCCACAGCCAAGGGAATTCAGTTCTGCCAACAACAAGAATGAGCTTGGAAGTGGATGTTTTCCTAGAGCTTCCAGAGGAGAACTTTGCCTCCTGAGCAGGGAACCCAGCCGTGCTATGCGGGGCTTCTGACATACAGTACAGAACCGGACGCTAATAAATGAGTGTTCTTTCATGCTGCTGAGTTTATGGTGGTTTGTTACACAGCAATGGGAAATTAACGTGGAGGGGAAAATGAAATAAGAGGGGCTCTGATAAGCTCCTCCCCACCGACACGAACTGCATTTTAGTGGATCCATTTGATCATGTCAGCTTCAGGGAGAAAGCGGGGAGGTGTGTTCTGAATGTGACTAAAATTGAAGGCTCACTGCATTTGATTAAATTTATCTGAGACTAGATTGAGTTTTCAACAAGAGACAGAATCGGGGACTCAAGGTAAAAATTAGTAAAATACAGTTACATTTTTACACTTGTGACTCCATGATGTGTGAACTTCACTTGGTTGCTGAAAGTGTTTAAAATATCCTTACCCTACAGTTTCCACAGGACAATGATACATTTATTTTGTTTTGTTGCAGATGATTCACATGCATTTTCCCCTGGGCCTGGACCTTCACTGGAACATGGATTGAAAGACTCTTAGGGAAACAACTACCAACTGCAACACATGAAACTTATGTGGATCCTAATTCAATCTGTCAAGAAAAAAATTATGAGATAATGGGAAAATTTGAACCTGGTTGAATATTTTATAATGTTAAGGAATTGTTCATTGTCAAAGGTACAATTTTGTATATTAATAAAAATATATATGCTTATATTATAATATATAGTATATTTTATATATTTATATTATAATATATATTTTATTTGTAAACCAAACTCCTGGGCTCCAGTGATCCTCCTGCCTCAGCCTCCAGGATAGCTGGGACAGACAGGCACACACCACCACGCCTGGCTAATTTTTCTGTTTTTTCTACAGACCGAGTCTCACTATATTGCCCAGGCTGGCCTCAAGAATTCCTCCTACCTTGGCCTCCCAAAGTGCTGGTTGTGAGCCACTGCACCCAGATGTACACTTTTAAAATTTTATATATATGAAAATTTTCATTAAAATATAAAAAAGCCCACTTTGGTTCCTTTCTGGTTCTGAGACTGAAGCTGCAGCCAGGCCATGCCCTGCTGGGCACCAGAGCACCCCGCAGGCCCCCCTCGCCAGGCAGGTGCCTTTCCCACAGCTCCTCCACCCCGGCAAGGTTGCTTGGCAAAATTCCCACTGCCCTTCTTTTATATCATCCCTCTCTTCTATTTCTGAGCTCCATTTCATGCTTTTTCTAATTATTCCCAAGAAAGAAGAAACTTGAAATTCACATATGTTGCAACTGAAAAATCTTGTTGCTGAAAGGGCATACAGAAATAGCCCGAGGAGTAGAATTCTTCCTGAGGAAAGCAGCTGGGGAAGGACTTCTGCCTTATTTTTCTTTAAAATAAGGTTTGCTTTCCATAGGTCCGAGTAAGGCACAGTGAGCCACATTTAGTTTTCTTGTTAATTGCACTTGAGCTGAGAAACAGAAGTAAAAAGCACTTTCTAAAATAAAAGTACGTGGGGTAGCGCCTGTAGTCCTAGCACTCTGGGAGGCCAAGGCTGGAGAATCACTTGAGGCCAGGAATTCAAGATGAGCCTGAGCAAGAGCAAGACCCCATCTCTACTAAAAATAGAAAAATTAGCCAGGCATCATGACATGCGCCTGTAGTCCCAGCTACTCAGGAAGCTGAAGCAGGAGGATCAGTTGAGCCCAGGAGTTTGAGGTTGCTGTGAGCTATGATGATGACACTGCACTGTACTCAGGGCAACAGAGTGAGACTCTGTCTGAAAATAAATAAACAAATAAATAAAATAAAAAATAAGCCCCTTGAAAGTCTAAATTTAAATTATTAGATCCAATTAGACTGGGATAAAGAAAGATGATCATTATGGGGTTTATTCCCGTTGATTAATTGTGAAATAGCTAGGATTTACCTAGAGAAGTCTAGATACTGAAATACCTGTGTAAGACAGAGTTGTTAGCAAGGAAGGGCTTCTCAGTGCAGCAAAAGTACAAGAACTGTCCGCTACAACAGCACCAAAAAGAATAAAATACTTGGGTATAAATTTAACAAAGAAGTGCAAAATTTATACTCTGAAAACTAGAAAACATTGTTGATAGAAATTAAAGAAGACCTAAATAAATGGAAAGGCGTCTCATGTTCAACGATCAGAACATTTAATATAATTAAGATGGCAAAGTGATCTACAGAGCCATGCAGTGCAGTCTCCATCAGAATTCCAGCTGAGTTCTTTGCAGACATTGACAAGATTGTCTTAAAATTCATATGGAATACAAGGGACTCAGAATAGCCAAAAATCATCTTGAAAAAGAAGAACAAAGTTGGAGGACTCAATTTCCTGATAATCAAAACTTACTATAAAGTTATAGTAATCAAGACAGTGTGTTATTGGCATAAGGAGAGACATAAAGACCAATGGAATAGAATTGAGAGTCCAGAAATAAACATTCAAATTAACAGTCAACTGATATTCAACAAGGTGCCTAGACCATTCAATGGGGAAAAAAATAGTATTTTCAACAAATGGTTCTGGGACAACAGGATAGCCACATGTAAAAGAATGAAATTGGGTGCCCTATCTCACACCATTATACAAAAATTAACCCCAAATGGATCAAAGACCCAATTATAAAAGGTAGAACTATAACACTTATAGAAAAAAATACATGTAAATCTTCAAGACCTTGAATTAGTCAATAGTTTCTTATATACAAAGAACACCTGAAGTATAAATAACCAAAGAAATATAGGAAAATTTAACTTTATCAAAATCAAAAACTTTTGTGGTTCGAAGGACACCATCAAGAAAGTAAAAAAAAAACCTCCACAGAATAGAAGAAAATATTTACAAATCATATATCTGATAAAAGATTGATATCTAGAATATGTAAAGAACTGGTACGACGCAACAATAAAAAGACATATAACCCAATTTAAAAAATGAGCAAAGAAAAATTAGCTGGGCATCATGGCGCATACCTGTAGTCCCAGCTACTCGGGAGGCTGAGGCAGGAGGATCGCTTGAGCCCAGGAGTTGGAGGTTGCAGTGAGCTACGATGCTGCTGCTGCACTCTACTCAGGGTGACAGAGCAGGACTCTTTCTCAACCAAAGGGATAAAAAAAAAGAGCAAAGGATCTGAATAGACATTCTCCAAAGAAAATATGCAATGGTCAATGAGCACACACAAAGATGCTCAACATCATTAGCTATCAGAGAGATGCAGATCAAAACCACAATGAAATGCTACTTCACACACACTAGGGTAGCTATAATCACAAAGACAGATAATAAAAAGTGTTGGCTAGGATACAGAGAATTGGAACCCTCATACATTCTTAGTGGGAATGTCAAATGGTGCAGCTGCTGTGGAAAACAGGTTGGTGGTTCCTCAAATGGTTAAACATAGAGTTGCCATATGGCTCAGCAATGCGCCCACTCCTAGAAATATATCCAAGAGAAATGAAAACATATGTCTACACAAAAACTTGTACATGAATGTTCACAGCAGCATTATTCATCATAGCCTGGGGGCTGGATGACCACTTCTGAGATGGCTCACTTGCAGGGCTGGCGTGTCGGTGCTGGCTGTTGGCTGGGAGTTCAGCTGGGGCTGTGGGCCTGAGAACTTGGGTCCCCTCTCCGAGGCCTCTCCACGAGCTATTGAGCTTCCTCATAGCATGGGGACTGGTTCCAAGCAGGAGCATCCCGAGAGACAGGAAGTAGAAGCTGCTAGTTTCTTAAGGTCTGGGTCTGGAAACTAACTTGTACATTACCTTTGTTGTACTTCAGTGGTAAAGCAGTCACAGAGCCCAGATTCAAGGATAGGGAACAACTCTTGATGGGAGGAGCATTAAAATTTTGATAAAATGTTTTATAACTGCCACACCCCATAGTGATTCTCAGAGGTGAGATTGCATCTGGGTATGTCTGACTCTAGAGTACAAAGTCTTAAGAATCCTGTTTTTCATTTCAAGTAGGAGAGGGTGAGAGCCCTGGAATGAAATAGTGGAAAAGCTATTTCAAATATAATTAGCAGGTATTATAAGGAGTGGTTGTTGCTGCTATTTTACCCTACTTATAATCTGCATCATTTTTTAAAAAAATATTTGCAGTATTTATGGCACATTTCAATGATGTCCCTTTAATGCTGAGTTTCTAGAGGTGGGAAGGCCACTTACAGCAGACATGAGGCCACTAAAGAACAAACAGGAGAAGGGCTTGTTCCCCTTTTAGTAGCAGATCTGCAGGTAGGAGCCACCATTAACAGAAAGGACTCCATCTATGCTTCCGTTTAGGCGGAGAAGAACAGTCTCTTCATCGTGGGCATGCCTTAACACCAAGTTACCCAGCTGGGCTTTCATCCTTGAGCTGCGATCAAACCACTCAAAACCCCATTATTCTACCTGACAGATGGGGCATGGGCCAACACGATTCAAACTTGGCAGCACATCAAAATGGGGAGTCAGGGCTGCGTTCAGCTACTGGTTTTAAGATGCAAACAATCCAGCTTCTTTCTCATTCTATTGTGTCATTGTTCCCAAAAGTTACTGCCCACAGGATGGTGACATTCTGGCCATCGCCCACATTTGATTTAGGGGTCTTGGATTTTGATAGCACTGAAGATGAAGATTTGCATAAATCACAGCTGCCAAAAGATGGGCTTAAGCGAATATAACATGACACATAGGATCTTGCTTCCTGGATAATATGAGATGCTCCTGAGTGACACTGTGCAAAGGGACTGTAGGCTGTCTATGGAAATGACCCAGTGAGTAGGTCCAGGGATGCATTATCTCCCAGTGGTGCCCATTAACAAGCAGAACACAGTTGTCTTTGCTGACTGTAGAGTTATTTTGTGGAATGAGACACTCTGACTGGGATTCCCAAGAGCCATGATCCTGGAACCACACTGGGATGATCCCGTGCCACGAAGCACGCCACAAGTTGTATCCACCCACATGCTTCCTCCAGGTCCTGAGTGGTCGGGTTTAAAGTGCTTTGTGAGGATAATTCACAGAGTAGCCTGCAGTCTTTGGGAGAAGATGATTGTCTACACAGACAGTGCTGCTACAGGAACAGCCAAGAAGGCCGTTCCACGGGGTGACGGTGTGAGGGGTTGTGTCCTTAGGACCAGGAAGGACGAGGAGTTTGGCATAGGACAGAGGCGTCCTTCAGAGGGCCCAGGGACAAGTTTTTTCTTTCCATTGTGCCCTGTCTTGGGTGCTTAGGGAATGACCAAGCAACATTCCTGAATCTGTGCCTGGCAGGGCTGATGCACAACTCGCCGCGAACTTGCACAGGCTGGACCTCTTCCGCTGCTGGCGGCCCAGCAGCCAGGATGCAGACGGAGCCCCTCCCTGGCTGACTTACGAGAAGGGGCCGAGCCAGCAGCAGCACAGACTGGCTTCCAGGGCGGGTCCAGGCTGCGGCTGGAGTCCTTTCAACAGGAGCCTTTCATCAGGAGCAGAGCCCTCAGAAGTGAAGATGA
>VBSM01003157.1:3194245-3205552 GCA_008086735.1 Cheirogaleus medius
GCGCGTTCATCTGTGGCTGTTGACTACAGTCGACGCTGGTACCGAAGTGGTTAAGCTTGTTCCGCTTGGGAAACACCAGGAGCAAAGAGGCATCTCCCCTGACACCGTTATCATGGATACAGTGGAAAAGCCCTGCCATCCCCAGCCAGCCTCGGACACGGAGTCCTCCCCAGCTCACCCCCAGAGGGGGGACAAACCATCCCACCACAGCTGAGCTGAGAGCGGCTGCAGTGGAGGGAAAGCCAACCCGAGAACACAAGCTCACAGATGAACAACCTTACCGAGGCGCGGTGCTCTTACCCTCATTGCGCTAAGTTTGGTCAGCGATTTCCTGGGCGGGGGAGGCCTATTAGTTACATAGTGCCAATTCTTTTTTTTTTTAAATATATATTGAGGTAAAAAACATATATCACATAAAGTTTATTGTTTTAGCCATTTTTAAGTGTATAGTTAGTTCAGTGGCAATAAATACATTCACATTCTTGTGCAACCTTCACCACCATCCATCTCCAGACCTTTTTCATCTTCACAAACTAAAACTCTGTCCCCATTAAACACCAACTCCCCATTCCTTCCACCCCCAGCTACTGCTAACCACCATTCCGCTTTCAGTCTCTATGAATTTGACTGCTCATATATCTTAGTCAGTTTGGGCTGCTATAACAAAAATACTACATACTGGGCAGCAGAACACGTGACATGCCATGTGAGGTGTATTTAACTCACGTCAGTTTTGAGCCCAGAGCATCATGAAGCACATGTAACTCACACATCTCTTCACCTTGGGAGCCACAAGAGCTATCTTTCAAGTTGTGTATAACTCACGCACAGAAAACAATACAAAATAACAGATTTTTCATTAAATTAGAAAGGATTATTTTGTTTTCAAAGTTGTTATTGTATTTTCATAATAAAACATTGTGGCCCCAAAGAAAATTTTTTTTTCTTATGTGGCAGTCAATGTATTAAACAATAAATCTTTTTTTTCTCACAGTTCTAGGGGCTGGGAAGTCCAAGATCAAGTTGTTGGTAGATTTGGTGCCTGGTGAGAACCCTTCCATGGTTTGCAAGCATCCTGTTGTATCCTCACACACCAGGGAGAGGGAGAGCTCTAGTCTCTTTCCTTTCTTTTAAGAACATTAATCCCGTCATGGGGGCTCCACCCTCATGCCCTGTCTAACCCCAATAACCTCCTAAAGGCCCCACCTCCAAATACCATCACATTGTGGTTTAGGATTTCAACATATAAATTTTGGGGGGCACAAATGTGCAGTCCATAGCATCACATAACCGTAATCATACAATATTTGTGCTTTTGTGTCTGGCTGATTTCACTTAGCATAATGTCCTCAAGGTTCATTCTTGTTGTAGCAGGTGTCAGAATTTCATTTATTTGTAAAGCTTAATGATACCCCATTGTGGGTATATATCACATTTTGTTTATCCACTCATTCACTGATGGACATTTAGGTTGTTTTCACCTTTTGGCTATTATAAATAATGCTGCTGTGAACATGAGCGTACAAATATCTCCCTGAGACCCTGCTTTCAATTCTTTTGGCTATATACTCAGAAGTGGGGTTGCTAGATTGTATGGCAATTTTTTGTTTAACTTTTGAGGACTTGCAATTCTGTTTTCTCCAGCACTTATACCATTTTACATTCTTACAAGAGTGCACAAGGGTTTCAATTTCTCCACATACTTGCCAGCACTTTTCTTTTTCTTTCTTTTACTTTTTCTTTTCTTAACAATAGCCATCCAAATGGGTACAAAGTGGTATCTCTTTGTGGTTTTGAGTTGCACTTCCCTAATGACTCATAATGTTGTGCACCTTTTGATGTGCTGATTGGCCATCTGTATATCTTTAGAGAAAATGTGTATTTAAATCTTTTGTTCATTTTTTAACAAGTTATTTTGTTGTTGAATTGTAGGGGTTCTTTACATATTCTGGATATTAATCTTTTACCAGATCTATGATTTGCAAATATTTTTCCCATCCTGTGAGTTGCTTTTCCACTCTGGTGATAGTGTCCTTTGATATACAAAAGTTTTTAATTTTGATGAAGTCTAATTTATCTATTTTTTCTTATGTTGCTTGTGCTTTTGGTGTCACATGCAAAAAAGCATTGCTAAATCTAACGTAATAAAGCTTTTCACTATGTTTTCTTCTAAAGGTTTTACAGTTTTAGCTCTTATGATTAGGTCTTTGATCCATTTTGAGCTAATTCTCATATATGATGCATGGTAAAGGTTTAAGTTCATTCTTTTGCATGTGGATATCCAGCTTTCCTAACACTATTTGTTGAAAAGACTATCCTTTCCTCATTGAATGGTAGTATTCATTCTGTTTTGACTTTGTCAGATTTTATACCCCCAAACCCTCAAATCTCATGTAACTCATGGCAGATTTAAATGTTCCCTGCCACCAGTCTGACTGCTTTTAACCTTTGGGATCTTCCCCAACCCCATATTCATAGGAACCAAATATAGAGTGGACTTACATAGGATTTAGATAGTCTGGTCAGAACATATGGTAAAAATTGCACACAGTCAAAATACCCTAGAAATCCTTAAATCACCCTAAAATTACATTGAGTGATACCTCTCAGTGAGTCAATCACCACCAGTTTCCCCACCTATGTTGCAATTCACTGCTTTTTGTTTTTTCCCTGAGTTGAGCATCAGATACAGTGGTTGGCTTGCATTAAAGGGCTATTTTATATAAAAAATATGAACCTTTATTAACAAAATCACCTTCAGGATGGTAAGATGCTCACTAGGTGGGCCATCCCAGATGCTGAGATTATCCTTGGGAGCAGCAGTGCCCCAGCCCCACCCCTGCTTGCTCCAGGACACGAGCCCACTGGGCGCAGGAGGTGGGCAGCCGGCCCTGTGACATGGTGTTTTCCTATTCTCTGTAGATGGGGGCGGGTGTAATCAGCATGTTGACTGTTAAGGGGCGTATGCTGCGGCTCCACTGTAAGCCACAGGCTGCCGGGCAGCTGGTTTTCTTGCTGATTCCAGGATCACTTCTGGTCTACCTCTGCCTTATTCCTCTCTGGGCCCTGCTGGCTGGGAGTGCCTTGGCTTTCTGACCTCAGTGTGACTTTGACCTTGGCTTCATTCCTGGATCAACTACTCCCAGTGATTTGGCTTCTGAATTGTTGAAAGTCCTCAGTTTTTACATTGTTGTCTTTTGAGGCTTGGTTTGCTTTTGGATTAACTTCTTAGTTTAGACTGCTGGACTTTGGGGCTCACGTCCAGAACTGCAGTGCCTGCCTTGGCCCCCGTGCCTATGTGTGCCAGGCCACCTCCCAGCAGGGGCCTTTATTACTCACCCCACCTTGACATTAGGCTCTTGTTCTTCTGGAATCTGCTTCCTGGTTTTGACCTGGATATTGCTTGGAATCTCGGGTCTGGGGCTGGGCTGCTCTTTTTCTGGGATACCTAGTCCCTCCTAAGCAAGGAAGGAAATTTTCAATATCACTTCTGAAACATCTGGGATCTGTTAATAGGCTGTCACTCATGGACCCTTAAGCTACCTCCTTCACTCTTCTCTGGATGCTCTATCACTCTGAGTATCTGAAAAATGTATTCTCAGTTCTAATTTCCCTTTGTTCTTCATCTATCTCAAATGTGCTTACTAGCTAAAGGCTGCAGTTGGCTCCTCAGGGAAGACTCTTCGGTCCTGCGCCCCGTCAGTGACTTGCCGTTCCCAGTGGTGCCATTGCCTTGAGGTTCTCTATGGTGCCTGGTGCCTTGCTCAGATAACTCCTGGGAAGAGATTTTCCATGGTCCTATCACCACCAGTTTGCGGCAGGAAACTAAACCAAACCAGACCAAACCGGACAACAACAAAAATAAACCATAACAATGTTTTCCACACTGAAAGGTCAGAATTATTTCTCCCAGCGTTGAGACTGGACTTTCTATCACACACATCGTCCGCCTCCGGAGCTGGTGGGGAAGCTAAAGAAAGACACGGCTGACAGGGACAGAGACCAACTGGGCTCTGGAGAGAGCTGGGACATCTGCCGTCCTGCCACATCTCCAGTGTCCACAAACCTCCTGACGGAGTTTTTGAACAGCACACGAGGTACTATTTTGGGAACATCTCTGTCCGCCGTCGCCATCCTCAGTACTTCACCTGCACGATGGAGGTCGGCTCACCTGCACAGCCCGTGGAGGGAGCATCAAATCTCCCTGCGGTCAGTGGAAACAGACCAGAGCTGGAGCAGCGCACCCAGGGGCTCACAGCTGGCGGCCCGCAGACTCTGTTTGGCTGATTCCAGAATTCATATTCTTATCACTCCGAAACAGGAGTGCCCAGCAACATTCTGAAGCAGGTAAACCTCATCTTTGTTGCTTTCAGCGTCTCTCCTCCCTCTCTCTACCCCACCCGAGAAGCCGCAGTCCAGTACAATGCTGTGTTCCATCCTGGGCTCTCGGGCAGAATCCTACGTCACAGTTAATTCTGTCATTTCCCCCCTCATTCTCAAGTAATTTGCCCTGGGGCCATCCCAGCAGGCTTGGCACTGGGCTGGGTAATTCCTTTTTTTTTTTGAGACAGAGTCTCACTCTGTTACTCGGGCTAGAGTGCCGTGGCATCAGCCTAGCTCACAGCAACCTCAAACTCCTGGGCTCAAACAATCCTTCTGGCTTAGCCTCCCAAATAGCTGGGACTACAGGCATGCATCACCGTGCTCGGCTAATTTTTTCTATATATTTTTAGTTGGGCAATTAATTTCTTTCTATTTTTAGTAGAGACGGAGTTTCGCTCTTGCTCAGGCTGGTCTCGAGCTCCAGACCTTGAGCGATCCGCCCGCCTTGGCCTCCCAGAGTGCTAGGATTACAGGTGTGAGCCACCATGCCCGGTCTGGGCTGGGTAATTCTTAAGATAAAACAACTGCAATGTTAATAAGAGACAATGACTCCATATGTCTTCTCTTTTATTAAAATATTTGTACTTTAACAAAACTCTAGCTCAGAGGACCAATGGTAGGAATTTGAAACATGTAGCAACCTTGGAATGGAAAATATTTTTGGTTAGGTGTTATGGGCTAAATTGTGTCCCACAAAATTCATATGTTGAGTTCTAACTCCCAATAACTCAGAATGTGGCAATATTTGTATTTATGGAGGTAATTAATTTAAAATGAGAGTCATTAGGGTGAGCCCTGGTCCAATATGACTGGTGTCCTTATGAGGAGAGGCTATGAGCACACAGATGGCACAGAGGGAAGGCAATATGAAGATGCAGGGAGCAGACGGGCCATCTGCAAGGCAGAGAGGCGCAGGAGAAACCAACCCCGCTGACACCTTCGTCTTGGACTTTCCAGCCTGCAGAACTGTGAGAAAACAAACTTCTGTTGTTTAAGCCACCCAGTCCGTGGTACTCTGTTATGACAGCCTCTGGCAAACTAATGCAACAGGCCTTGTCAGTACTGTAAACCTCAACTCACACAACAGAGGCCAGTGCATTCGGGCGGGGTCTGGGGGCGGCCCAGCCCCTTGTGGGAGAGGGAAAGGCACCGTCTCCTTCCCGGCTCCCCATCAGTAAGTGCCGTAATGGGCCGGCAAGGGCTTTGCGGTCAGCACTCTAAGCACTTTGACGGGATACACGAGCTCAGAGACATTGAAATCACCTTCAGGAGCCAGACAGAAAGGCAGAGTGATGGAGCGGCAGGAACAGCATGAAGCCAGACGTGTAAAGCCCAAGGTCTGCCGCTGTGCAGGGGCAGTGTGGTCTCTGGGCTGTGGTTTCCCCAGGCAGGAACACTAATGCCTGCCTCGCACGGCTGCGAGGATTAGCGAGTTCTCCATACCATAAGAGCAGTAACATACGTCCTTGAGAAGCAATCAGAAAATGACACCCCAAAAAGTGCAAAATGACAGGACACTGACCCTCTGGCCATCTTTCCTTGTTTGTCCCAGATTTGGGTCATTCACGGGGGGGGGTGAGGGGGGGGTGGCCCAGCTCCCTCCCTCACGTCTTAGCCCACGACCCGTGTGGGCCTGGCTCTTCCGTCCTGGGGCAGTGGTTCAGGGTTGCCCAGTCTAGGGCTTGTTCTCCCCATCACGTCAAGGCCCAGAGAGGTGACTCTGAGCCAGATGATGGCAGAGTTAGGAAAAGGGATGAGAACAAGCCCTTACGGCTACTGTGACGGGGCTCGGGGAGGGGAGCAACTGCTCCCGTCAGCCCAGTGTGCACAGAGACCCAGGGTGGATCTGTTAGCTGGGGTGGGCTGCCGCGGTCACTGCCACTGCTGGGCCATGTGGACTGGCAGGGGGAGCAGGCCGGCTTCAGGTGAGGTCAGGTGAGGGTTTCTAGGACGCAGCCAGCAGGCGGGCACTCCTGGCCTGCAGCCCTCCCTTGATGGTGGCTCCTGTCACACTTGCTTCTTGGGCATGGAGGCCCCTGGACAGGTCACTCTGGTTGACCCTCAAAGGATGACCCACCCCCATCCTCAGGTCAGAAAAGCTGAGTTGCAAAGAAAGAGTGGAGATCCCGTATTCCCTGACAGAGCCCCTCCCTGGGGTCACAGAGCCTGGTGCCCAGCCACAGGGTCTGGGGGAGACGGCGGGGAAGGCAGTTAGGAGACAGCACCTTGTGGCGGCTGCCGGGAGGCACAGGGCGCCGTGGAGAAGGCAGAAATGCCAGCAGAGAAAGAGCGACAGGGCTTCAAGTGACTTTTAGTCATTTTGTGAACATTGGACAGCAGGCAGGAAGCCAGCCGAAAGTCCAAAACGCCCTTAAATTCAGGAAAGCCCCCAGGCTGGTCTGATCTCAGGAAACCATCAGTGAGCTATTTTAGAAGCGATCTCCAACATGTGGCAACATGGACGTTACGGTGAGAGACAAAAGAGTACATTCTGCATAATTCCACTCATAGAAAGTTCAAGAAGAGACACAACCAGTCTGCGGTAGAAATCAGAAGGGTTATTTTCTAGCTAGAGAGGGGAGCCGCTGCAGGGGCTGGCCGGGGAGTAGGGTGATGGCCATGTCTTCTATCTTGACTGGGTGCAAAACTCAGCAAACAGCACACTTGAAATCTATACATTTTACTGATTTAAATTATACCCCAATAGAATAAACTGGTACACAACTTCCAAATATCTGCTATGTTCAAAGCATTGTGATAGGTGTCTATAAGTTACAAGCACAAATCAAACCAGAACCTGCCCTAAGGAAGTATAGAAAAGATAATAGTATAGACAACATAAAAGACATGGTCCCCAAGGCATAGTTCAACATAGATAGCAATCATGTCCCCAAGAGAGGTAGGGGTAAAGGATATCAGAGATCAGAGGAAGGAAGATGACTTCTGGCTGGAAGAACTAGTTAGGCTTCATAGAGGGGGTAGTGCTTGAGCTGAGTTTTGAAAGAGTTGGGCAAGAACATTCCAGGTAGGAGAAACAACAAAAATAAAGATAGAGTGGCAGAATGGATGGAAAGTAGCAAATAGTTCAATTTGGTTGAGATGCAGTTCATGAGAAAAGAGCTGTGAAAAAAATAAATAAATAAAGATTAGAAAGTAGGTAGGATCAGTTTGTATAGAGCCTTGAATATCAGGCAAAAGAGTCTGAATTTTATTAGGAGGCAACTGAGGGGATTTGAGCGGGGATTTGATACTGGTATAACATACAGGTTAGACTCGGAGAGGGAGGGTCTGGAGGTGGAGGCTGGTTTTTACAGCCATGTAGTGTCTTGCTATCCAAAGAGTGATCCATGGGCCAGGAACATCAACATCACCTGAGAACTTCTTAGAAAGGCAGAATATCTAATGAATCAGACTTATCTGCATTTTGACAAGATCCCTGGGTAATTTTTGTGCACATCAAAGTTTAAAAAGAACTCGTTTAGAAGTTAGAAAATGGATAGTGGTCTTGTGTATGGGCAGGGGGTCCTGAATTTGTCCTTCACTACCTGAAACCCTGAGCGCACCAGGGAACATATGTAGGTAACGGATCTTCATGTTGCCATTTGACCTCACTGGAAGAACAACTCCTTCCTGGAGGACTGCTGAGGAGCAAATGAAATCTTGGGTAGGAAGGGGTAAAAAGTCCTAAGCAGAAATGCCGTCAGACCTCCATTTCACATTGGCGTGTATCATGAAGGCCTCTGTGGGTTAGTAAGTGTAGGATCGATACTCCTGTGAGACAGTGAGTGGAAGCTAAGATTATATTGTTTGAATAATTTATCAGCCCCCAGCATTAGAGATTGAAGACGTGGCCAGCTATTATTGAATTCTTGCAATGGTTATGGGCCCTTCCTATCCTGTCTGCGCTGCCACTTTAGACTAGGTGTTCACATGCCAGACTTTGTCAAGATAATTCCAGGTTAGAAAAAAAAGACAAAAGCTACATTTGTCTGAAGTGTCTGTGAATTCTCCTGCTTTGGCTCTCCACTTCACCAGCACCATACTCCTGACTTGTCAATGCTGAAGCAGCAAGAGGCAAGGAAATCACGGGCCTGTCCCACCCAAAGCCTGACTCCCTCCCACCTCTTCCCAGGGGCCCGCCTCATTGGTGACCTTGTATCACCTTCCCAAAGAGTGATGGAGGAATGGTTGAAAGAATGTAAGCATGGGCCCTTCCAAATGCTCTAAGAACTTAGTGAAGACGCAGGGATCTATCACTTCTGTCCTATTCAGACTCACAGGGATGTTCAGGAGATAGGTCATGGTTCTCCTTAACCACAAATCTGCCATGAGATCTCAGGGAATGCCTGATAGTTCCCAAGTAAGTCATGAATCTAAATCTCAACAACCTAAAATGCTGAGTTCAGACTCCCAGGCTATTCCTCCGAGGAGTATTAGCAGGAGTGCTTTGATGGCTGGTACCCGGGATGAAACAGAAACTGAAGTTCTGTTGTCAAAAGACCAACATGATAATCCGGACACCTCACCTGGACATAAGGATGAGTCCTGCCTCCTCCTGTAGGTGAGGCATTCTTTTCCATGACCTGGCCTTCCACGCTGCACTGTCTTTAGAGCACTAAGAAAATCACACTGCACTGGGTACTCCAGAGGCTAAGGTGGGAGGATTGCTGGAGGCCAGGAGTTCAAGACCCACTTGGGCCCCATCTCTAAAAAAAGTAAAAACAAAAACCAAACAAACAAAATACGCAGAGGCGGCTCAGGCAGACCTGTCTTCACTGACCCTGGAACCGGACCCTCCCCTCCTTCCCCCTGGCCCCCGTAAAGCTCCCCTTAGCAGCTCTCTCCCCACAGATCACGAATCTTTCAAGAGGAGGTTTTTGTGGCCATCATTTGTGCGACAGCTGACAGGTTAGAATCTTTGCTCTTTCTCCAGCAAAGAAACAGAAAAGTGACGACATGACTTTGTTTTCTATCCTATATTTGGTAAGTTGATAGCCTGAGCAACCTCTAAAGATCTTCCAAAAATCAAAAAGTCAAGATTCTGAGAGTATTTCAGAACTCTTACAGATTTCCTGGCGTACATTAGAACATGCAAAGAATACTCCAGTGTCAGCAAAAAACCCAAAAATCTTTCTAAGAATAAATCACTCAAAAGAAGTTAAATTCTTTTGGGGAATCTCAGAGGTACACTTTGAAGGAAATAAAATCGATCCAAATGTGAGAGGGATATGATCTCTGCCTCAAAGAGCTTCTCCTTTAGAACTCCGGCTCTGACAGCCCTCTCCTAAACTCTAGCATCCATCCATTCTTTGCCCAGTCAAAAGGAATTTAAAATATCAATGCTTTGGTCAACGACAGACCACATATACATGACAGTGGTCCCATAAGATTACAATGGAGCTGAAAAATTCCTATCACCTAGAGACATTGTAAGCATAATAAAGTCGTAGAGCACTTTATTTTAAAAATATATTTAGTGTAGTCTAAGTGTACGGTGTTTATAACGTGCACAGCAGTGCACAGTGATGTCTGAGGCCTTCACACTCACTCACCTCTCACTCGCTGACTCACCCAGAGCAGCTTCCAGGCCTGCAAGCTCCATTCACATTAAGTGTCCTACACAGGATACCATTTTTATCTTTTACATGATATTTTTACTGTACCTTTTCTATGTTTAGATAGTTACCACTGAGATACAATCGCCTACAGTATTCAGTACAGTAACATGCTGCATAGCCTTTGTAGCCTAGGAGCAATAGGCCATGTCGAATAGCCTAGGTGTGTAGTCGGATATGCCATCTAGGTATGTGTAAATATACTCTATGATGTTTGTATAATGACAAAATCATCTAACGATGCAATTCTCAGAACGAATTCCCTTCATTAGGTAACACCTGACGGTACTCTAACATCTTGATGACTCATCAAATCAACCTTGCTCTAATCTTGAATGCCGGTTTGAGCAAGCAGGCTCCGGTCTTTCCTTTGCAGTGCGGCAAAGGAGGACCAGCATGATGGATAAGCCCCCTGGGATCTGACAGGCCAGGGCCTGAACCTTGGCTCACCACCTTACTAGCTGTGGGGTAGGCTTAGGATAAGTTATTAATATACAAGTTCTCTAAGCTTTAGTGTCTTATCTGTAAAATGGGTTTGTTGGAGGCTTAAGCAAGCTGAATTTGCTAAGTGTCCCATTCAGGCCTAGCACAGTGAGTATCCAATAAATCATGACCATTATTGCTATGATTCCCCTGTGTTTGTTTAATTTGTCTTGTCCTATAACCCAGGTGCTTGAGTCTCTGCCCTAGTACCCTGGCTTATCTGAGACTAGCATCTTGCCCTACGCAGTTAACAAAAATTTTCTCATCAGTTTATATTATGAAATTTTCAGACATACAGAAATATTGAAGAAATTTTATACTCCTGTACCAAACACCTAGATTTTGCTATTAATATTTTACTGTCTTTGTTTTATCACATATTTATCCATCCATCAATCCATTTACATTTCTTTATGTCTTTCTTTTTCTTTTCTTTTGAGGGAAATTTTATAGTCAATGCAATGCTCAAGGAGTTCTTTATTCATCCTAAATATTGGTCTTTAGTTTCGTGAATGTTTTATCTCAGTCAGTGGCTCCTCTATTTGTTTTCTTTCTTTCTTTCTCTTTTTTTAAAGACAGGGTCTCATTCTGTTGCCCAGGCTGGAGTGAAGCAGCACTATCATAGCTCGCTACGACCTTGAACTCTTCAACTCCTGGCCTCAAGCCATCTTCCCCCCTCATTCTCCTGAGTAGCTGGGACTACAGGCATGAGCCATTGTACTTGGCCTCTACTTGTTTTCTTAATAGTCACTTGAAGGCCGGGGGTGGTGGTTCACGCCTATAATCCTAGCACTCTGGGAGGCCGAGGCGGGCGGATCACTCAAGG
>VBSM01003157.1:3205652-3242676 GCA_008086735.1 Cheirogaleus medius
AAAAAAAAAAAAAAAAAAAGAAGAAGAAGAAAAAAATAGTCACTTGAAGAGCAAAAGTTTTAGTTTTGATGGAATCTAATTTATCCATTTTTCATTTAATGGTTATTATTTTCTGTTTCCTGTCTAAGAATTGTTTTTCTACTCTCAAGTCATAAAGATATATGTTTTCCTTTAAAAGCTTTCTTATGTTTACGTTAACTGTTTTGTTTAGGTTTATGCCTCTTCTCAAGTAACATTTTCTGTTGGATGGGAGGTAAATACTGAGGTTTATTTTTTTCCATGTGAAAATCCAGTTGTTTCTACACCATTTGTTGAAAAAGCTTTCTTTTCTTTATTGTACTGCTTTGGCACCTTTGTTGAAAATCATATGAACTTTTGCTTCTGGCCGAGATGGTGTCATTGTGGGTTGTCCAGTGGCGAAGCCATTGTTTCATACGTTTTTGTCCAGGTTTTTAGTTTTCTAAGGCTCAGATTCGCCACTGTTTTTCTGTCTGGGGCTTCCAAATTGTCGTGCTTAGGCACACTTAAGCATTTGTTAAAATTTTAGCTGTTTCCTCTTCCCACCAGCTTTTTTGGGCAGCCACGTCTTCCTCCATTTCTGACAAGGCGAAACAACCATGTGTCCCGCCTTTCCTGGGAGGGGCTTGTCACTCTTTGGAATTATGTTGACTTCATTGTTTTGTGGCCTCACTGATGGGCTCAAGAAAATCTAATGATCTTTTTTATTTGGAGCATCAGGCTTTTTCTTGTTAGGGTGGAAGCCACGTTCTCTTGTTAAGTGAAGCGGAAGTCTGCCTCATTCATTTTAACAAACTTTTGCTGAGTGCCTTGCTTGTCAGGCTCTGTACATGCAGACAAGATGACATATGGTCTTTGCTGTCTGCTAGCGGAGCGTCTACTGAATCAGACCAGGAGCAATCACTGTAGGATGTGATCACTGCTGTTGTGTATGACAGTTGGGCACCCGAGTCTGTCTGGGGTGGCCAAAGGAGGCTTCACCTGGATTCAAAGCTCATGCTGATGTCTCTCAGAGGACAGATATTTCTCATGGACAAAGGAGGTGAGACCATCCAAGGCAGAGAAAACCCCACGCCTGTGCTCACAGTGGGATGAAAGGGCAAAGCTGTCCTCTTGAGGTACTGGCCCTGAACCTCAAGTTTACGGCAGGCTGCTGAAGCTCCTTGACAGTCTAGATTTTTCTACCAGCTGACTCTCCACCACAAACACAAACCTACACAAGTGGGCCTCCCAGGCTTCCATTGTCCTTGCCAGAGTCTACTACACACTCCCATAGTGCATGACCCTGAGTCTTTCTCATCGACCCCACCAGACCATGAGCTCCTCAAGGGCAGTGATGGTTTTACACATTTCTGCATTCCCTGCACCCAGCCCAGCGCATGGCTTGGTAGAAGCTCAATAAGTGCTGGATGAATTGAAATCAAATAATGTTCCTTTATGCCCCATCAGGGTGGTTGGACCAGTGTCTGGCTGCTGCCCCTCAGATGTGAGTGTACTCCTGCAAAGTAAGTGGGGGTCTGGGAGGACAACATACAGGTTCTGTGGTCGGTTTGTTTGTTTGTAATTGAAGAGGGGAGACCATCTTATTCTAGGCTGTCACTGCTTCCTGGAATTTGCAAGTCTGGTCTTTTCTAAATGTTAACTTTTAGCGAGCTAAATTATTCATTCATTCCTCTATCCCAGTGACATTTTGATTGCTGCATTCACTGTTTAAATTTTGAATGATCTCAGATTCTATTTGAGACTGCCTCAGACACAGTAATAACTGGAATAGGAGGATGAAGAATTGCTTGCTCTGCAACAATGGTTTCAACTGTAATTTTACAAAGCAAGTAGCTTCCGCTTAAACCAAGGAAACAACGGAGGAATCTGTTTTCAAATGTGACATTTTTTTTTCCCATGGGAAGTGCTTTCAGATATGTTTTGGTTCTGCCTTTTGTTTTTGCCTGCCTCCTTGCCTCTCACCAGCAGAATAATGTCATATTTTTTCCCAGAACATAGCTCAATCTTGGATACATGGGATAAAAGGATGCTTGAAATATAGAAGACTAAAATCTTCTATCTAGTAGTTAATTGTGGGAAAGTTACGGTTAACAGATGAAAATATGAAGAATAGTTTACATAAGCATAGTTCAGTAATCACTCAGATGTTTAAAATAGTAAAACAACACACACTTGTAGTTATATTTATGGTTTTGGTTGTAGAGCTGAGGGAGATATGAAATCTGGAACATCCGGGGAGGGCGGATCAGGAATGGCTTCAGAGAATTCACAAGGAAGCTGGTTCTTAAAGGATGAGTGAGAGCTGTCAAGAGAAAGCTTCCAGCAGGAAAAAACAGCAAGTGCTAGGATGCGGGATTAGCTGGCATCTCAAATTTAATCCACCCAATTATATCTAAATACCTATATTCTTTATAACTCTTTTCTATGTACCCTGAATTTTCTCCTTTCTTTTTAAATGAAACCATCCCACCGCCTAAAACATGAACTCTTTCCAGGTTATAGGTCCAGGTTATTGTCTTCCTATTTAAACACTCAGCCTTGTTTCTATTTAATCCTATTCCTTTTGTGATTTTGCTTCACATCCCTTCCCACAACCCTCCTGAGATCCTCTTTCCCCTCTTGCTGGCGTCTGCTCCGTCTCCCCGCTCCCTGTCTGCTGGCGTGCAGTGAGCAGCGGTTGGAAGGCTCCTTCTGAAGATAGAAGGTGGCAGGGTCTGAAAATGGTGGAACAGTTAGCAAATTCATGCACAAACCTCTGTTTATATTTTCGTCACTAATACACATTTAACAAATGTTTGTTGAATACCTAATATGGAGACAGACGTGTGAACAGAAAGTCTCTAATATCTTGTCAAATCACATGTGAGCTGATTAAGTCAGACCACTGCATGTTAAGTATCAAACATAAGAACAAAGTACTCCAGGACCTTAGGGGGCTTCCTTTTCAGGAGGTCATGGAAAGCTACACGAGAGTGGTGAGCAGGGCAGAGTCAGGTTTAGAGAGGTGGTGGGAGTTGTCACAATCAAAATGGAGTCACTCGTGTTAAAACCCTGACAAATGGAGCCGGGGAAGGCCATGGAGGGAGGGTTCTCACACACTCGCACATGTGCTTGATGACAAGAACAATCACAAAAGACTGCAAAACCCACAACCTTGCACAAAGCCCACTGTAACCGTACACAGAAAATACTTCTGTAAGGATATTTGTCCACAACTTGTTATTGATTCTTGTAGCTAAGGGTGATTGATTCAAAATCATTGATGTATGCCTCCTCATTTTGCCCTTAAAAACTTCCCCTTGCCCCCAACCTCCTCGAATACACACAGTTTACTATAGCATGCGTGTTCCCACTGCAGTGCTGCTCCTGAATCAATATTATGTGTTTCAGAGAGTCTTTCTTTCTCTGTTATTTAGTTTGACAAGATTATATAATTTGGATGGCCCTTTAACAAAAAATATCTTAATCTTACAATTTTATAAAAACAACAGATGTCCATGTGATTGCTAAAACCCCTCCCATGCTCTTAGTAGAGGCCTGTGCACATGAAAAGCCTGATGGTTAAATTTCATTGCCTTCAAAGTAAATCTGCCTCTGGAAATGACTTGAATTGGGTTTGGTTTTTTTTTTTTTTTTTTTTTTGGAGATACGATCTCGCTCTGTCACCTAGGCTAGAGTGCAGTGGCATCATCATAGCTCACTATAACCTCGAAGTCCTGGGCTTAAGTGATCCTCCTGCCTCAGCCTCTGAGTAGCTGAGACTACAGGCATGTGTCGCCTTGTCTGGCTAATTTTTCTACTTGTAGAGACAGGGTCTCACCATGTTGCTCAGGCTGGTCTTCAACTCCTGGCCTCAAGCAATCCTCCCTCCTCAGCCTCCCAAAGTGCTAGGATTATAGGCATGAGCCACTGTGCCCAGCCTTGAACTGGGTTTTGAAGGTTGTCTGGGAGTTTGCCAGACAAAGAAGAGAAACCCACTTGGCAAAGCTAATAGTATTTGCAATGGCAAAGACATGGTAAGTATATCATAGCGTTTATTGTATGGGTTGAACAATGGGAGATGATGTCAGAGAAATGGTCCCGGGGTCAGATAGAATGAAGATGACCTTGGTGTGCTGAGGGGTTCTGATTATATTCTATATCATATTCCATTTAACAAATGAATACCAGGACCAGATTTGTTTAAGACAGCTATTCCGGCATAGGATGAAACCCTTGATGACTGATATCTGATTGTTGAGTCTGGAATTACTATGCTAAAGTTTTAATGAATGAATTAGATCTTTATGTTTCAATATAAATCTTGAAAACATACAATTAAGTGGATGAAACAAGGTGCAGAACATTGGAACAGTATGATATTGTTTACATAAAACATTTATAAACCCTACAGAACTGTACCACATTGTTTATGGATATATACACCAGAGGCTCCCAGGAAGCTAACCCTGTATTTCCCCTAGGAGCAATGATTTGGTATTTGCTAATTCAGTGTTTGCAGCAACTCTATAGAACGTAAATACCACAAGTAATGAGAATCAGTTGTGATTTATATAACATAGATGTTAACAAATCTTAACTATTCATTTTGCATGGTGGCTACATGGGTAGTGTTATATTTATTATTCTTTGTTATTATCTATATTTTGTTGTTGAAAAGAAAAGAAATAAAGTTTGTTTTGGAACGTAAGCTTAAGATAACTTAAGAATTTTTTCTGTCCTGCTATTGCTATTAACTTGATATGTACATTTATAATTCTCACCGAAAAGGGGGACAGGCAGGGGATTCCTAATCAAGGGTTTCAAGGGAGAAGATTGTAAGGGGGTTATCTTCAGCACCACGTGAACACTGAAAGGCTCTTTTTCAATCTCTGTGTTAGGTTCCGTAGGCCTGGACCTCACTTGCTTACAACCTGTGTTTATATTCGCGCGAGGCCCTTCCAGGCCTCTGACTCTGCCTTAGCTGGCCAGACTTCACTGGCTTGATTCTTCACCCTAACACCGAGCAGGGAAAGCTGCTTGGAAGCAGCGTCTGGAGGGAGGAGAGAACTCAGTCAGAATGAGCCCCTGCTTAATGTGCCCCCAAGATGCAGGACCCTCAGTCCCCCTGAGCTGCTTAGATGGTTGCCTTTTAAGTGCAGGGTTCATATGGAACCAACAGGCTTGCGTTTCTTCTTCACAGGAAGGAGAAAGAAGTTGCCCTGTCCCTCTCTCCCCAAATCAGTGATCCTCTCTAGTATTCAGTAGTGAATATTGGAGAGCATTCCCTTCCGTTTGGCTGTTTTGGAAACATGCTGCACTCTAACTCTTGGGCTTATTCTCAGTCTCCTATGGTAACACAGCACACATAAAACTTCCTTATTTTTTCTTGTTTTATATATATTTTTTCCCTAGACTATTTTCAATCTTCAAAGAACAGGCAGTGAATTTCAAACGGGCTGTCTGTAAAGCAGGGCGATTTACCAAAATGCTGCAGGACAACAGAAAGAATATTTGTTATTTTCTAATGCTGAGTCAGCAAGAGCTTTTGGGCATGAGAACATATCTGGTTATCTTCTGGGGTGTAGGGAGTGTTTGACCCATTCACTCACAGTGTATTTAGTAAGTGTGTTCACTGTCTCTAGTACTGTGGGAAATCAAAGGGGTGAGAGCAGAGGAGGTTCCTGGTTCCTTACGTTGAAATAATTCTAGAATAAAGTTAAGTCAGTTGTGCATGTGGCTGCAAGGTCTACCACGTAGATACGATTTCATCAGTGGCCTCAGAATCTTCCTCTCCACCCTAACTCCTCAGTTAACCTGTGTGGCTTCATCTTCTGTGTTTCTAATGATTCATCTGACAAATAAGCCTCACTAAATAAGCTAAGTCCCTTGGCTTCAATATGTGAATGAGCTTCACTTTGACTGCCTTTTCACTACCCATTCCAGGGATCCTATTCTTCATTGTGTCATCACTCGGAAGTGCTCCATTTCTGAGATTTTAAGTGTTTTTCAGTGTTTTACTCAGGCCATTTTCAGAGACTACTAGAAAGCCATCAATTGCCATAGAAGGTCACAAGGTTGTTCAGAAGAAAGCCTATATTTTCCAGCCTCCCTATCAGGTGTGTGTGGTGATGCCACTAAGTTCTAGCTCAATGGGATGCAAGCAGAAGAGGTATATGCAACTTTGAGAACTGTCTCCATAGGAAGGAGAACAATTTATTCTTTATTCCTTCCTCCTTCTTGCTAGTTGGAATAAGGATGTGATGACTGGAGCTTGAGCAGCTATTTTGGACCATAAGTTAGAAGCTATCATGTTGACGGTGATAGAGCTATAATATTGAAGGAACCTGGGTTTCTTTATGATCATGGCCTTCCATAACAGCCCTGTTTTTCTAATAGCTTGTGTTTCTATGAGAGGGAAATAAGCCTCAATCTTGTTTAAGTCACTGTTCCTTTTAGTTTTCTATCTTGTATAGCTATTCTCAATCCTAATGTTTATAGCTACAACCTCCTCTCAAACTCTTTCTCATTTTGTTTGCATTTAGTTCAGTCTCATTGAGACCTCAGTCCTGTTTCTTCCAGATTCTATCTTGGTATTATTTCCTTCTTTATGCATACTTCTTTCCAGCCTCTGTAGCCCATGCAATATGCATCATAAAGTGATTCAGAGTTATGTGGTAGCCCATTATTCCACAGAGTACACAGACATTCTTCCTGTCTTTGTGCAATAGGGGAGCTATTTGCATATCAAATTTCAAACATATCAAATTTCCTTCTCTCATCACTGCAGCTGCAGCCCACAAGACACCAATTTTACTAAGACCATGGACTCTGCAGAAGGAACAGTGACACCAAGCTGAGCACTTGGGCTTGAGAGACGGGGACTGCCTGCAGCTTTCTAGACAGTGCCATAGAGCTCCCTGAAGGGACTCATGCCCATTCAAAGAGGCCAGTGGGTGAAGACGGTTCTTTTAGTAGTTGTGCCAATGGAAGGCTCTGACGAGTCAGCCTGGCAGCCCGGACAGGCAGCACTGCAGAGAATGAGCTGGGCCTTCCTGCTGCCCCAGGCCGTGCTGGTCAGGAGGAGTCACCACCTCCTCGTGAGCAGGAGGCTGCGAGCCCCAACCAGAGTTTGTGGTTCACTCGTTGACTCTAATACGGATGCTACATTATAATACTTCTTCAGTCATTTCGTCACCCTCATAAAGTTCTGAATTAAATAACCTAGGCAGATATCTTTCATATATAAAAAATGAATGAGAAGGGTGGGCCCTATCTGAGTCAAGAGTCTCATCCGCAAAGGAGACTAAACTAGTTAACATCCCTGCGAATATGATGTCTTCGTGGGGTTCCCTTTTGTTTGCATTTGATAACCCCAAGGTTAGAATTCGGCCTACGCTCTCCATGCACCCATGGTACCCTGTGCTACAGTGAGCGGATTTATGCCTTTTCTCCCACTGGACTCTGAGCAGTCCCTTAAGACAGTGCTCTACTTACTCGTTTCTGTATCCCTGGAACCAAGACTGAGACGTGGTGGATAATTAATAAATCTTCGTTGATTGACTGAGTGAAAGAATCCTGGCTACAGTGTGGATCTGTAATTAGACTTTAAGCTGAAGACGCAGTCACATAATAACAGAGTACACCGGACTGATTGAAAAGGGAGGCCGTGCACGCACGAGGTGGGTGCACGATGCGACATCGGCTTCCAAGAGTAGTTTAGCAGCAGTGTGTGCTCAGAAGTGGGAAGGAAGGTAGGAACACTGTGAGATTTGGGTCCCACGTAGAATTATATCATGACGAATAGGATGGCACAACAGGCCCGTGTGGGCTGTACTCATGGCCCACTCTCTTGTGCTTCATGCATGTGAGAAATAGCAAGTGGCACAAAATAGCACCACTCCTTGTTCTGGAGATCTTGGTGTACAGCCAAGAGCAAGAGCTGCCTCAGAGACAGGAGGAAGGTTTCCCCTGGCCTCTTAGTGTAGGGTGGCCGCCTGGGCCAGAGCTGGGACTCCTTCAGAGATGGGGCTGGCTCAGTCAGAAAGGAAGTATGGCTTTAGGGGTGACAGGATCCCTGGGGAACATCTTAGATGGGGGATAATTGTTAATTCCCACGTGGAGGCTTACCAAGCCACTCTTCCCTTGTGGGAGCCATGGATCTATTATCGGACAGGGCTTTCCAGAAAACATCTTCTTATATAAGCCACATCACCATTCTTTTATTATTTATGCAAGCTTCCTCACTACAACCTTCTCCTTTCTTTCTCTGCAAGATCATCTCTTATTCTGAGCTGGGAGGATATATTGGGGATCTCTTAATAACCAGTGCCTGGTATGAAGAATAGAGTGAATGAATGGAGGATAGACAGATGGATGGATATGGGAGTCAGGGGTGAACAGAGAGATGACTGGACAAACAGGAAGAAATGAACAGTAATAATAATAATAATAATAATGAGAGTTAAACTAAGAATTGAGGCAGAAACATTGAACATCTTTTTATCATCTGGCTTGGCTGGCAGGAGAGGCATCTAGAGTTATCAGAGTTCAATAGTAGCTTAAAGCACTATTGGGATTTTGAGCACACCCTAGTCCAGGCACTGTTCATTATCCACGCATTGTAAGCTCTTCATGATGGCTTAACCTGCACAGTTAACAGACGCGCAGATGTTGGAGGGCAGTGACGAGGACAGCGATGAAAATGCAATATGTATATATTAGAAGATTTTGCGAAATGAGCTTATTCACATGGTCACTTATTTTTAACAAAATATCGTTTCACTGAAGCACACTACTTGGCAGATGGCAGCACATTAATGCCTCAAGCAGACTCTGGCCATGTCTCTGTCCTCACACCGCCCACAGCATCTGGTGCAAGGGCTCTGACTTAAACCAGCTTGGCTGGCAACTGTGCACATACCAGCATTTCAAACTGCACCACAAAAAGTCCCAATAAGAGACAAAGCAAATGTCTGGGCAGTTTTCTGGTGTGTGACAGGTCTGGTGACAAAGCTGTCAGCTCCATGAGAGCAAGAACCTGGTCTCTTCTGGTTCCTGCAGTATGTCCAGGCCTAGCAGAGCACCAAACACAGGGTGGAGCTGTGTTTGTGTCAATTGATCGAATGAAAAGCGCCCCTGTGTGAAGACTAGGATAGGATTTGTTTCTCCAGGACTAAGAGAGGTGTCTATTTATAAGATCTCTGGGTATAAAGCCCTGACCTACCACCTATGGGGCTTAATCAGTCTTACTTAAAGATGATGACAGGGTTTGAATGTCTCCTCTCCTCTGTGATATCATTGCTTACCCACCAGTAGAGTGGCCGCACCTTTGCCTGAGCCCCATGGCTCTCGGATTTATTCCTGTCTTAACTAGCACGCTATTCTGAATGTATTTGCCTGTGTATGTGTCTCCCTCTCCTGAGGACAGGAGCCAGGTTTCATTTGACTCCGTGCCCACAGTGTGTGAGAGTGGTCAGTAGGGGTGGGTACTCACGATGTGTTTGCTGAATGAATGCACAAATGGACACAAAACCTCGCCACTGCCTTTCACAGATGGCCCCCGAGTTGGAGCCTGGGTAGGGAACAGTAGTAGTAATGGTGTGTTTTTGGAGCTACTCAGAACTGCTACTGGGAGACTTCTGCATGGAGTTAAGGCAGAGACACTAAGCCATGCAGGAATGTGTGTTGGCTGCTGGCAGTGACCATGGGCTTTGGGTCTCATGATCCAGGATCTGAACCACTGGTTCCTCTCTCACTGCCTATGAATGACCTCACCTCCCCAAGCACCACTTCCTCATCTGCGAGATGCCTAGGACTGTTGTATTAAATAACACCTGGCATGAGATCAGGGGCTCAATAAATGACTGTTATGTTTACTATTGATAAAAATACTTGGACATATTAGTGTCAACCTAAAATAATCAAAAGGGTCAGAATCTAGAGTTTATTCAAGGGGAAAATTTAAGGATGATCACCCAAGAAGCACAGATTCCAAAGAATGGAAGTCATCGTTCCAAAGTATAGAAGTTCGGGATTGTTTATATACACGAAGTTTAGGGAGGCATAACAGAATTTCAACATCTTTCTGCATAAGGTTTAATGCATAGTTAGAATGATCTGATTAGTCAAGGTGGTCTTTTTCTCTCAGGAAAGGTATATTTAACATTCTCCACTGAAGATGTAACAGTCGTGAGGTCTTTTGTACCATCTGGTCTGCGTTAGGAGCAGGACAATAGAGGAGGGTCCTGAAATTTTATTTTCTTTTACATTCGGCCCAGTCAGTAATTTTGGGACTTGGTGGAGGCAGCTCACTGGAGCCAGAGGGGAGAGGTGTGTTTCTCACACCTCCCTCTGACTGTTAGCCCTCTTTCCCTGAGTCTGAAACAGCTCAGGACATGCTTCAGTGTCTCTTAGGAGCCCCTCAAGGGGAATCTCCCAGGGAGGGCAGTTAGTGGCCTGGGGTGTCCCCAAGTGACCGGAAGACCTGAGCGAGGGAGAGTTGTGGATAGGGTTGAGAAAGTGGCTAACGGGAAAAGACACTTCATTGGAGTCCCTAAGTCCTAAATATAGTAAAGGAATGATGTGTGCAAAAGCACTTTTTCAAACTATCAATTAGTATACAAACTGTAGATATTAGCATTACAATGTGCTTATTATGTGTGTGTTTATGCTAGGCGATGAGTCAGGTTGCATGACTTAGGCTATATTCTTTACATGTTATTTACTTTTTATTTTTTAAACTGACAAAAATTATATATATTTATGTTGTGCAACATGTTTTGATCTATGTATCATTGTGGAATGACTAAATGAAGCTAATTAACATATCCATTACCTCACATACTTATCTTCTGTGTGTGTGTGTGCAGAGAACATTTAAAATCTATTTTCTTAGCAATTTTAAACTATACAATACATTGTTATTAACTATAATCACCATGTTGTACTATAGATCTCCTGAACTCATCCCTCCTGTCTAACTGAAATTATCCTTTGACCAATACCTCCCCAGGGCCCCATCTGCTCCCACCCCAGTCCCAGGGAACTGCCATTCTACTCTCTGCTTCTATGAGTTCAACTTTTTTAGATTCCACATATAGTGAGACCATGTGATACTTGTCTTTCTATGTCTGGCTTATTTCACTTAATATAATGTCACCAGGTTCATCCATGCTGTCTCAGTAATAGGAGTTCCTTCTTTTTTACATGTTCCTTACATTTTATTGTATGTCCCCACCCCCACCAAAATTAGAAATGAAAGTATTAGATCCAACAAGCATTTATTGAGGGCATACTAAATTTGTGCAGAGCAATATAGCAGCGGTCCCCAACCATTTTGGCACCAGGGACTGGTTTCATGGAAGACAATTTTTCCACAGACCGGGAATGGGGAAGGGAGGATGGTTTTGGGATAATTCAAACACACTACATTTATTGTGCAGTCACACCTCTCTGCCAATGGCAATCTGTATTTGCATCTGCTCCCCTGCGCTAGCATCACCCCCTCTGCTCCACCTCAGATCATCAGGCATTAGATTCTCGTAAGGAGCATGTAACCTAGATCCCTCGCATGCGCAGTTTCCGGTAGGGTTTGAGGTCCTATGAGAGTCTGATGCCACTGCTGATCTGACAGGAGGCGGAGCTTATGTGGCGATGCGAGTGATGGGAAGCGGCTGCAAATACGACGGAAGCTTCACTCGCTTGCCCGCCACTCACCTCCTGCTGTGTGGCCCAGTTCCTAGCAGGCCATGGGCCGGTACCGGTCTGCAGCCTGGAGGTCGGAGATTGCAACACTATAGGGTTACAAGGAAGATACCCTGCTGCTTCCATGGGCCCACAATCCCATGTGCCTGTGAAGCCATAAAAATTCTTTAGTTCATGGTTCTAATAAGGCTGGTAAATCGTCTTAGCGTTCCTCGCGCTGCACATGGCAGGGCAGAGTTAGGCTGGTGGAAGCTGGAAATAGAAACCAGTCTTCCCTGGAGCGTGCGCAGCCGCCTGCTGGGCTGCACCACCTGCCCAGACACACACAGATGCGCTTCTGCCTGGGGAAAGGGGGTTGTGTCATCCTAAACGCACAGGCAGAGGTAGGGGTTCTGTGTGCCAACCCACAGGCCCATCCGCTGCTTTTTCTCTCCCTCCCGGAGCAGGGGTTTAAAACCCGTTTTACACTTTGTTGAAATGCCGGAGTAATATGCTAACCAGGTGTGGCTACTGATGCCCCTAAAAGTGACATCTGCATGGTGTCTCCCTGCAACAAGGTGGCTTCCTGTGCCCCCCTGCGCTGCTCTTCACGTCACCAGCCTGCTCACAGCCCCCTGGCGCTGACGCTGCACTAAGGGGCCATCAGCAGCCCTTGCCTCGACCGCACGGATGCGCTCTGCTGCCTGTCTGATCTCCCAGACGACCAGCTAATAATTGGATTTAACCTGGAAACTACCAGTTCCCAGGCTGCTTTATGGGGCATCTGTGCCTTGAGTATGGTGTCCCAAATTTCGTTTTTTAAAAATTGGCTTGATTCTGGCTCCTCCCTTAAATGGGTCAGAGTAAACTTAGACGATCTTTAGTGGCTCTGAGGAGTCAATTCAATTTGGACTTGACTTTCAGGCTCACAGTGTTCTCATGGGGAAGATGCTCCTGCCTTGTTATTTTGAGCTTTTGCTTTAACTACTATGGTCTGGGAATGATCTTGTTCAAGTTTGAGGTGGAGCCAACAAGGCAAAATCCTTTCTGTAGCTAGGAGAGTGGTGGCTTTTCACATGCAGAAATTCCTTCTGCATTCTTGGGGACACTGAAATTGCCAGCACAGGTGGCAGGTCCTGCGACCCTGCAGCCCATCGCTTCTGCAGGAGAAATTTAGCCTTAGCACAGTTGTAGCTGATCCAAAATTCCTATATAGGAGCAGCTTTGGGACTTCATTCTAATTGAATGGTGACTAGGAAACTTCTAGAAATGGTCATGTCACTTTTACAAAGCAGTGAAAAGTCAATTGTTCGTATCCAAATACAGGAGTGAGAGGATGATGCAGATGAGAGAGGTGGGCTAAATCCTGTCTCCCCCTCCCCAGCCCACTCCAGCCAGCCCTGGTGCTGCTGCCTTCGCCAGTGTCGAGGTTTCATCCTCACCCAGGGCCCACCTGGGGCAGTGCACTGATGATCCCTCCCTAGTGATGAACACATTTTTTAAGTAAACAAAATAAACCTATGGCCCTATATGAGGGTGCTGGGTGGCCTGCCTAGTTCTGTGGTCCTATTCTTTTTTTCACATATTGGGTCAAAGTTTTACAATTCAAGGTGTAGAAGTGCCTTAGGTGAATTCTTGTCTTCTCCATAATCCATTCAGCAAATATAAATAACGTGTCACCAGTTCTCGAGTTCATCGTTCTGTGTCATGAGTTATGTGAGGATTTAACAGGCCATGATCCCTTTAGAAATGATACCACATTAATGAAACAGTTGTTAGTAGCTATTGCTTTTCTAGAACACTTCGAGAGAAGGATTCTGGTCAAATAGGTCATTTGAGGCTATTTTACAACTTTGAAAAGAGATGAAATGGAGTCAGTGAAATTCAAGGCATGATTTAGTTTAGTGAGCTCCAGGGCAGAAGCAGGTAAGTGGAGATGGGCCAGGGTCCCCCATGGCAGCCCAAATGTGGGGCCACGTCAACAATGTGGCGCCTGGCTCGATGCATCCACCCAGCGGGTGGTTAATGGAGTGGGTTTGGGACAGCTGCAAGTGCCTGGCCAGGAAAGCCTCGGCGTGAAGCCCGTTTTGCTGGTTATTACTGTGTGATCTTGAGACGGCCAACAGTCTTAAGATTCTGATCCCCAGTTCCTATAACTGTAAAATTAGGACAGTTGCCTTGATTGGCAGGATGATCGGGAGAATTCAATGAGCCAATGATAAGCTGGGCTTGTCGAGCAGTTCTCCTGTGACAGGCCCTATGCTGACTCATGGCCTCATTTGGCCCTCATAGCCGCCCTGGAAAGTAGGTGCTGTCATTCCCTCACTTGACATAATGAGAAATATGAACCCCAGAGAGGGCAAGGAACATTCCCAAGATCACACAGTGTGGTGGGCAGATTTGTACCCTCCAGCTCTTAAATCTGCTTACCACCATGGCTCCCAAACACTGCTGCAAAACAGAAGCACCTGTGAACTTTAAAAAATTCTGATGCCCAGGTCTCACCCCAGACCGGGACATCAGGGAGCCAGGCATCAATGTCTTTTGAGCTCCCCAGGTGATTGCAGTGTGCACTACAGTTTGGGAACTGGTAGCTTAAAAAATTCTGCTTTGTTGGTGGTTCTCAATCCTGGTGCTCATTAGCATCACCAGGGCAAGCGTTTAAAACAGACCAGTGGCCAAACCCAAGAGATTCTGATTTATTCAATTCAGTCTGGGGCAGGGCCTTAAGTCACTCTGGCTGAGTCTAAGATGCGGTCAGGGGAGACGGCTGTGCTATGTTGTGGGGAAAGCACCTCGCACTACCACGCACTCAGACAGTGGGTGCCGCTATTGAAATTGTGTATAACATGAAGGCTTGGTGAGGTTATTCTTAAGGTCCCTTCCAACTTGCATTTGTAATTCCCTAGGAAAGTTACTCTTCACCCTTGTCTCAGTTCACTGGCTCAAGGGAGGACCTCAATTCTCCCACAAGTGTGCTGAGGAGGAGAGAACCAGGGTAGGAACAGCATCCTTAGGATATTTAGCCTGGTCACTTGTGCTTCAGAGATGTGGTCACTTAGTTCACTACTTCTACTTTCAGCTACCCTCTTAGCTAAAGGAAATGGAAGTTTTATTATGAAATCAAAGAATTGAATAAGGAAAAAAAGAACTGTTTGCATAGGTTTAAATTCTATTACCTCTTTGTTAACATGAAGCAGCATTTTTATATGCTGTGAAAATTCTATCTTCTGTTTTGATTCCTTTCCTTGATATTATTTACATATGCATTTTCATTTTGTAGACAGTTATTCCAGTCGGCATTGGCCAAGTTAAGCTGCAATAATGAACAATTCCCAAATTTCAGTGGCTTAACACAAGGGCTCATTTTTCACTCATGCCACATATCCAAAGTGGATCTGTGTATCCTGTCACTCACGGCCCACTGATGTGAGGCTGCCACAGTTGCCGAGGCAGAAAAGGAACATGGTAAGTGGGCACTGGCTCTTAAAACTTCCTGCAGGAAGGACATACCTGGCTGTTGTTCACATTTTATTGGCTAAAGAGCTGCACTCGACTTGAAAGGGAGGCAGAAAAATGTGATTTTACTATGTGCTCAGAGGGAGTAAATAGAATATTCATGAACAGCTCTAATGACCAACACAACAAAATTCATATATATTTGTTTTAGTAGCACTACCTTGGGAACTTTGGCACCTGTCTAGAGTCTAATTCACAAGTAACCAGGCACAAACCCACAATAAGACAGTGTTGAAGTGGTTGCTGGTGTCACTAGGATACACTGGAGGAAGTGAGTGTGAATTGATGGGGTGGGGAGAGAGTTTTTTATAGGAACAACATGAAAAGTGACTGTTCCTACAAAGGGCCATAGAAGATGGTATGCCCAGGAAGGAATAAATTAGTGTCCCATAGGCCATCCACTGCACATCATCACTTACACATATGGTAGCACTTACACTGTGTTATAATTTGCCATGTAATAATCATTTTATTTAACAAACTTAGATAATAGTAGGCACTATTCTTAGTGCTTAGCCAGTATTATTTTGTTGAATCCTCATAACCTATTACGTGATTACTACTATTATTTCTACATCGCATAAGAGAAACTCAGGTCCCGAGGGCATAGGTGCCTGCCCCACGGTCGCTCAGCGGGAAAGCACGCAGCAGTGTCGGAGCCCAGGGAGTTGGACTCCCCTGACTTGGTCAGGAGCCTCTTGGGAGCAGGTGAGTTTAGCTTTGCATCCCACGGGTCTAGTTCAGTGTCCACGCACCAGAATGTTTATTAGGTGAAGGAGCACAATTGTCAAACCTGGGGACGGACCATAACTTGATTAGCCTGTTTTCAAATTTCACTGTATGATCTGTGCAGCTACAAATTACTCTGATTTCACTGGGGTTATTTTGGGTGAATTCCCCTAAATGAGATGATTCACAAAACATAAACAGTTTTATAGATAATTGCTTAATCACTCTCCAGAAATTTGGAATTTATAATTTATAATTCCAAAACCTACTTTTAGGTGCACTTATTTCATCATTGTATCCTTAGAGCTTTGTTTTTCTTTTAATCAATTTAAAACGGTATTTATAGGGAACCAGTGTGGGCCAGGGTTGGCCTGCAGACCTGGGGCCACTGATGAGTGATGAAGTCATTCCAGGATTACCATGTGAATTATGAGCTTTTATTTGGATTCCTGGAGCCCTGCTGAAGTTTATTAGCTCACTGGGAAGTTATAGAAGCTTCTATCTTTGAAATGGGGTGTGTTCTTTCAAGCTAATAGACAGAACTGGGCCTAGGAAAAATAAGCAGTGAGCACTGTTTGTGTTTCTGTCTGATGCTCTCAGATTAGGTTGTGCAGCATGGAGAACTGGGCCTCCCCAGCCCTGCCCCACCAACCCGACACCCAGACACCTCAGTTGTCCCCTGATAAAAAAAATTTAAAAAGCAGGAATTCACTTTTACTAAATTACCAATGACTGATAATAGCTTAGAAGTGCCAACTTCTTTTGGCAAAGCATTGAACCTTAAAAAAAAAAGTAAAAACCTGAAAGCCTTGCTGTGTAATCTTGTGCCCTGAAGGGAATGGGGTTTAGAAGGGAGCCAGTTCTTCCTGGCCCAAAGCCACTGGCAGGAAGGCTGGCGGTGCTGAGAGGGGCAGAAGAATAAACGAGGGCTTCCTTCACTTTCTTGCTGAACAACTGGGGTAGATTCTAGAGCTTGGCAGCAGGGCCTGAGAGTCCTAAAGCATAGTTTTTACGAGCAGCATGTGGCCTGGTGGTGGCGAGGCTGGTGACAACAGCAGAAAACCTATTCAGGATGCCACCAATGCTTCCCTAGGTCTGCACGACAGTCTTTGATCTGGAAATCTTCCGGTCTTGCCCCCTTCTACTTCTTAACACAGAAGTCTTCTAAAAATGCAAATCACATTATGTAACTCCCTTGCTATCTCTCCCCACCCTCCACTTAGAATAAAATCCAAACCCTTTACTCTGAACCACTAGGCCTCTTTTAAGCCCCCTGATCTCCCCTCCTGCCCCTCCTCTGGAGCTCTTGCCCAGCTTCTCTGGTCACAGTGGCCTTCGTCCACTTCCTGGAACACACCGAGTTCCTGCCACCTCCCACCCCAGCTTCGCAACAGCTTCCCTCTGCCTCGGGGACAGCGTGTCTTGTTCAGGCCTCAGAGGGAATGGTGTCTCCCCAGGGAAGCCTCCTGGTTGCTCTCTATCCGACTTAGCCTGATTGCTGTGACTTTCCCAGCACTGAGCCCCACGAATCAGGGAGTTTGTCTTTTCCATTCATCTCCAATGTTTGTAATTCTTAGCACGGTGTCTTGCACACAATACGTACACAACAAACCTTAATCCTTACAATAACCCTGGGAAGTATTATTGTTGCTATTTTTCAAATGAGTCTTAAAGAGATGACTTGACTTTAAGTGTCTGGACCAGGATTCCAATCTGTATTTTTCACTCTCAGTGCCACACACAGATTCTTGTGACCCAGAGTGTGTTGAAGACTCAGTGTCATCAAATTCATTTATATGGCCGCTTCTTTACGATTCAGAGCCTGATTTCTTGCTGTACAGGATTCTGATGCACACTGCACTCAAAGAATGATGCTGAAAGGATGAAATGCAATCAAAGAAAAGCATGACAAGTATAAAATATCTACTGGTGGTTTGTGAATTGCCTCCTTAGGGGAGAATGCTCAAGTCTGATTAAAGCAAGGTAACCAAAGGTTTTCTTTTGTTTTAATAATAGACACATACCATTAACAGATGAATGCATAAACAAAACGTGCTATTAGCTACACAGTGGCATGTTATTCGGCCATAGAAAGAAAGGAATTACTACATTGCTACAACATGGACGAACCTCACAAACTTCATGCTAAGGAAGCCAGATGCAAAAGGCCACATAGTCCATGACTCCACTTATGAAATATCCTGAATAGGCAAATCCATGAAGGCAGAAAGGTGAGTGGGTGCGGGGCAGGCAGGTGACTTCTTAATGCATATGGAGTTTCCTCTACGGGGATGACCATGTTCTGGAAGTACATAGTAGTAGTGGTTGCACAACATTATGAATGTACTAAATGCCACTGAATTATACACATTAAAATGGTTAAAATTGCAAATTTTGTGTTGTATGTATTTTACCACAATTTTAAAAATCAATGAATTAGAAAATAGAAAATGGTAGTTGTACTTCAGTTGCATTTTGAATGAATGAATGAATATGCATAATTCTGTCAAGCTTAATAAAATCCAGAGATCTAATATACAACATAATGGCTATAGTTAATAATATTGTATTATATTTGAGATTTTTGCTAGAAGAGATTTTAGGTGCTTTTACCACAAAATAATGAGGAGGTTACTATGTGAGATGATGGATTTGTTCATTGGCTTGACTGTAGTAACCATTTCACTATATATATGCATATCAAAACATCATGTACATCTTAAACATATATAATAAAAAATAAATTTAAAAGTTAGGAATTTGTAAACCTCACATTCATTCTACAGGAAAAAAATGGTGAAACAGATGTGTTAAATAAGAATTAGAATTATGATGTATACAGATATTAAAAAGTAGATGCATGATATTGAAAACCTTAATATGTCACCTGCTGGTAAGGAGAAGAAAGGAGGGGTGAAACGTGGCCACTGTATTTGGCTGCAGTTGGACATGAAGTCTGCTGGCTGCTGGTGTTGGCCATTACCCAGGGGCAGGGTGTGCCCAGCGTGTGAGGCTGGTGGCTGTGTCAGAGGAATCTACTGCTTCTTTCTTTAGGACCTGAGAGCAACTGGCACATTCATGGTGGCTTGTGGAGCTGTTGCCTCCGGGCAGCTGCTCTCCTTCTGCAGCTGAGCGGGAGCTTTGTAGCTCTTGGCATTCATCTGGACAGCAGTGTCTAGGATGACTTCATCCTGCTCTCTCGCCTTGCCTTTAAAAGTTGGCGTGCTTCCACAGTACAGACTCAAGAATACATACGCCCAGCTATTAGAAAATTGGATGATGGGAGAAGTTCCAAACCGGCTTTCAAGGCACTGACCACTGCCTGATGTGGCTTTGCTCACTGAAGGTTCTGCACGGTTCCCGCATCACTGCCCAGGGTGACCTGTGCCTAGTACCATCGCCCCACACCTCTGCTCCCCGTCCTCCCACCTACTTTCCTCCCTCACGTTGAAACGCCGCTTAGCGTGGGGGTTGGGGGTAGGGGGTCAACTCAAGCCGTACTGTGCTTAGAATTTCTACCACGCCTCTTTTGCTTTTAATTGCTTTCGTGCCTGGGTATTTTCTCTCTTCCAACCAGATGGCAAGTTCTGTGATGGCCAGAGCTGCTCCTGGCAGCTGGGTGTCCCACAGTGGTATACAGCTTCCACTGCCTTCCAGACGCCCTTCCCCGTTGTTCTAACCACAGCCCCATTTTCCTTTGCTGGGCCTACTTGTCACTGTGATTGGCTCAGGGCCAAGCATGTGACTTAATCTTGACCAATGAGAATCATTGGCCTGGGCTTTTGCTAGAGCTCGTGGTAATAGGCCATTTTTCTCTAGGAGTGCCGGACTCTTGGGAGCTGCAGCGGACCATCGCTGCCAACTCTTCAGCTGCTTATCTGAGAATAACGCCACACAGAGGAAAGAATCTTGATGGCATGGTTTGAGGGTCTCAGTTTTGTGAGCCACAACTTCCCTTGTTTGGCTAGTTGCTTCCAAATGAAAGGGTGCCACTGTACCTCCCAGCATGTGCCATGGGCATGGGCATGCAGTAAGCACAAGATATTTATTGACTTGCTGATAGTTTGTTTGCAGCTACGTCTAGGGTGGTTAAGTGAAAATATTTATGTTTGGCATTAAAAAGACTTTACTGTGGCAAAATATGTATAGCACTTACCATTTCGACCATTTTTAAGTATACAACTCAGTGGCATCAAATATATTCCCATCGTGGAGCCATCACCACTACCCATTTCCAGACCATTTTCATCATCCCAAACCGAAACTCTGTACCCATCACACACCAGTTCCCCATTCCCTCTTCCCCTCCACCCTTGGTGACCACTGTCTCGCTTTCTGTCTCTATGAATTTGACTACTCTAGGGATCTTATGTAAATGGAATCATACAATAACTCATTTTGTGACTGGCTTATTTACTTAACATGATGTCCTCAAGGTTCATCCATGTTGTAGCATGTGTCAGAATTTCCCTCTTTTTTGGTCGTCAACCCAGATCTGCGGTTCTGCAGCAGGTGAAGAGGTGGTCGGGGAGTAGGAACGTCCTGCTGGGCTCCTGGCCGCTTCTGTCTGCTCCGCTGCGGGAGGCGCCTTTCCCACAGGTCATCAGTGCAAGTCTGAATAAGAATGAGTTTCTTCCTCCCAAAGCCATGGCATATCAGTTACACAGAAACAGCACTTTGGGAACAAGTCTTTAGGAGAGCCAAGATGAGCTCACACAGTCTCAACAGATCACCCCGCAGCTTGCCCTGCAAGTTCTACTTTCAGCCTATATATACTGGCTATAAATTCAGCACTGGCTCAGAGGGGCAGGGACAGAGTGAAGTTCAGGGGCTCTCTAAATACATACAGATTTTGCCAGCATGTGTAGACTTTTGTATCCAATGATGTTGAATTTAGAGAAGTGACAGAACTTATTAAAGTGGACAAAGTGAAAATTGTAGCCTGTGATGGCAAAAATACTGGCTTCAATACTACAGAATGAATAGAAAACATGGCTTTTTTTTTTTATGGCATCTTCTGTTATTATTCATCACTTTTTGAAGAGAATAGAAGTGACTTTTTAAAAAATTTATTCTAGCCTTGCAGAAATGACTACACTGTTATATGAAAATTCCAGTAGAAAGAAGCTTATAACTCTGTAGCTTCTTACCTTTATTATACAGATGAAAAAACATAACTTTTTTAAATGACAAATCAAAAGTTGTTGCCTTCCTAAGAACATTCTTTAATAAACTCATTTTAAAACTCAAAAGAAAAAAAGCATTTCTCTCTTTTTTAACCACTTAGCTATGAGCGTCGCCTATAGTCGACAGCCACAGATGAACGCGCACACCGACTTTAGCCGACAGCCGTGATATGAAGGTGCACAGCCGAGCGTCGACTTTAGCCGACAGCCAAAAGCTTTTACTTTTACTCTGCAGTTGCAGTGTGTACGTTCAGTTAATAAGTTATTACAAATCTGTGACCTTTTAACAATCCTTAGCAGGAGTTATTATAGTTATTTTCCTAAAGCTGCCTATAAAGTAAAACAAGCTTTCAGTGCTTTAAAGCTTTCCTCATCACACAAGAGCAAAATGGATGCGTCGTCAATGCACAGCACAAACTAGCGTGCGGACTGTGAGTGCGGCTGTGGGCAAGGCTTCGCGGCCGGTGAGCACCGTACTGAAGTGGTTAAGGCTGAATATTCATCCCTGGTTTGCATAGACCACATTTTATTGATCCATTCATCTGTTGATGGACATTTGGGTTGTTCCCACCTTTTGGCTATTGTGAATCATGCTGCTATGAACATGGTGTACAAGTACATTTGAGTCCCTGCTTTCAGTCTTTTGGGTTTATGTCTAGAAGTGGAATCCTTGGGTCATGTGGTAGTTCTGTTTACTTTTCGAGGAAGCCATGGGTCTTCCACAGTGGCTGCACCGTTCCACCTTCCCACCAGCAGTGCACAAGCGTTCCAGTTTCTCTGCATCCTCACTAACACTTGCTGCTTTTCAGTTTTTTGAAAATATTTAAGTTTAAAGATGGAACTGTGGTAATGCTAGAATAAGAAGAAAATTGTTGGGTTAATGAAACATTAAAGCCAGAATCTTAGCCTGAAATTGTTCTCTTCATGCTCTTCAGCAGCACATCTCCCTGTAGACTCCTGCTCCACCAGGTGCCAACGGGCTGGGCCACGTCTCAGTGTCAGAGGTGGAGACGCCTCTTCTGCAGACACTGGCCACGCCCTCTTTCCTCATGAGCAGAGTGGGCAGAGGACAGGCACACTCTGACTTGTCCTCACACTCTGCCCCTACCCCAGTTTTGGCTTTTGAATAAGCATAAGGCATCTCTCTATCCCAGGACCCTCTTACAGAGTACAGGAAACCACAACATGATCACGTTCCCAAAAGCACCCAGGAGTGCGTTCCCAGTTAGCAGCTGTTGCCTTTTTACCCGCTCTCCTCTCTACCTCCTTCCCTAGCCAGTTTCCATCTGAGCCCTCAGGAAAAGGTGGAGGGCACGTGCAACGAGAGATTCAAGAACATGCTGCCATCTCAGAAAGGCTTTATTTCTACTTTCTCATGGTCTCATACAGACTCAGAGGCACCAGCATTTGTTTCAATTTGGTATCCTCATGACTTTTTGTAGTGTTTTTCCTTAAACAACAAAATTTTGAGTAAACTCTGTACATTGCCAATCTTTTAACAATAATTTAAAAATATTGTTGCTGTTGTATTATCAATGCAAGAAGACCAACAATAAAAGTACAGTACAAGGAAATTCACAATGTATTACAGTGGAACAGACTGAGTCACATTTAGGTGACGGTGAGGACACAGTAGCAGTATGTACATGCACCCGAAGACGTGCAAGTCAAGTAGAATAATACGTGGATTATATGCAGCAACTTTTCCAAGCCCACCTGAGGACTCTGTACCTTTTCAAAAATGTTGTCCTGTATCCTCTCCAGTGTACAGATTATCTGTCTTATCTACTGGCTTCATGGCTTTTTCACTACAAAAAGTTCACTGAATCAGACAGTCTGAGGCATTAAAAAAATTTTTAAAAATAGTAACACTGACAAAATGAAATTAACTTAAAACACTCTAATGCAACATGGAAATAAACCAACCCAAAATGTAACAGTGCAAATTTAACAGAGAGGCAGTCAGGTATTGAGAGCGAGGGTGTTCAGAATCTCTTAAAATGTACATTTTTAAAACTTTTATTTTTAAATCTATTTATACCTTATTTACCTTTTTGTTTAATATACTGTGTGTAAAAAAGATGGAGACAAAAATAGTTTTCTGAGCTATGAAAAAAATTAAGTTATTACAGGCACATTTACTGTTTCATTCTAGAAACATCTCAGTTTCACAGGTTGAACATTCAGCAGCTGTGTGTTTTTTAAAAACATTCTTTGACCTTGAGAAAACTGGATCTCTCCTTTGGGGCAGAGTTTGGTTGGTGACAATGGTGTGGTTATGCAGTTACGGTGAGCTACTCTGTGATACTCCATGCAGGCTTGCGTCGCGGCATGGCTTCTCCTCTGCTGGCTCCTCGTCACCATGCTCCTCCAAGGACGCCGGGTCTCCGGGTGAGTGAAGCTGTGAGGCATTGGGGGAATGTAGGGCCCAACGTGACGGAGGGCGACGGTTTGCTGGTCTCTCGGGCCTGGAGAAGCAGGGCTCTAGGGACGGAGCTAGTGCAGAACAAGGTAGTTCCTTCGGGCCGAGAAAGGGAAGACAGGGTTACTCAGACCTGCAGTTTCGCCAGGGATGGCTTCCCCCAACACACTTCTCAACAGACGCCAGTGAAATGGATAGACCATGGGCAACTTCTGAGTATTAATATTTTGCTCATGGAGAATAACTTAAAATGATCAGTATAGTGTTCAACACAAAAGATCAGGGATGTCAATGGGAAGGTATCAAATTATGATCAAAATATGGCAATACTATGAGATGGGTCTGTTTCCAGAGCTCCTTCAGAATTGGGCTGGGACATACAGAAGACAGGGGAGAGTGACAGTGGTCTCCACAGGCCCCTTCATCATATTTCAACCCAGGTGACCCACCACTTGGCTCTCCTGAGTGATCTATTTAGCTATCGTGAACCCAGTCAACTGGTCCCTGTGATTTCATCCAGTTGTATTAGCAATGAGATTCATCTTAAAACAAACTCTGCTACTGTTTATTCCAGACTGACTGGCAGGAGGCTAAACAAACTCCCACAAAATGAGAAAAAATGCTGCAGGCAGAAATTTTAATTTAGATCTTAGTTTTTTTTAATGACTTTATTGTAGCAGCATTTTTAAAAAACAGAATCAGAGGCCAGGCACGGTGGCTCATGCCTGTAATCCTAGCACTCTGGGAGGCCAAGGAAGGAGGATTGCTTGAGCTCAGGAGTTTGAGACCAGCCTGAGCAAGAGTGAGATCCCATCTCTACTAAAAATAGAAAAAAAAAATTAGCTGGGCAACTAAAAATAGGAAAGATTAGCCACATGTGCTGGTGCGTGCCTGTAGTCCCAGGTACTCAGGAGGCTGAGGCAGAAGGATCCCTTGAGCCCAGGAGTTTGAGGTTGCTGTGAGCTAGGCTGACGCCATGGCACTGTAGCCCAGGCAACAGAGTGAGACTCTGTCTCAAAAAAAAAAAATTAGAATCAGAGTGCATTTGTGGTTTTGTGTTACAGGTATCCTAACGTTCTGAGACCAGGTGATGAAGTCACCTACGATCCTTATTCTCAAGGTACTTTTTTGTCTTTAAAGAATGTTGAACAACTGTCCTTAGTCTGTATGTTAGGAAACCAGGACGCCCAGACTTGGAATTTGCTGAGACACAGAAATGTAAACAGCTGTGGCATGAGCAAACTGAGCTACACAGCATGGCCTGGATGACACTCAGACACCAAAAGCCGAGGCGGAGAACCACTGTGATGGAAAGCACAGAAGAACATAACACAGAACAAGGACCCTCAAAGAAAGTCAGGAAGTGAGTTGGAGGATTTAAAGAGATGTGACAAGCAACTGAAAAGACCAGAATGAAGAGAGATTAGCCAGTGGTACGGGGGGCGGGGGGGTGGGGGTGGTGCTGCAGGGGGAGTGAAGGGACAGACGACTATGTGAGTGGGCAATGTCACTCAGGAGATGATGGAACATGATGGAGGCAGAACAGCCTGCAGGCAGCGTGGGGCCCACAGGCTTCCAGACGAGCGATGGGGACGAGTGGTTTCCTTGCCTCCCTGTGGGGTCAGCAGAAAAGGAGCATTAACCCTGCAGACTACGTCTTAAGGTTCCCTGCCTCTGTCGTGGTTGGCACTTTATATGACCATGGGAGAAGCCTCCATTAGCAAAGCATGCTAGTGGGTACCATACTAGTGGGTATCATGACAACCAGAAATATCCTCCACCATTAGCACCACCGAGGTATGAACTAGCCCAGGTGCCACTGTGTCCTCACCTCACCTCACCTCAGCCCACAGTACTTGGGGGGCACACAGGGTTTGGGAAATCTGCGACAGTTTGTGTCTCTGCTCCCCTTTTTGTAAGAGCAGTGTGTGTTGTGTAGTGCATCTGATGTGTGTACATGCTGGTGTGTGTTGCATGTCAGAGAGGCTGTTGCTGTAGGTTTATTTGACAACACTATAGCCCCTGTTTCCACCTGGTGGTTGCTGAACAAGAAGAGCTTTTTATGAGACCAGTTTGCAACCTCTTCACCAGCACCTCCTTATGAAGGAAGAAATGTCATGTGACCTTGAGTTCGAGGGAATGAGCCTTTTCCTTAGTAACACACCAGCACATCACAAGCAAACTATGCAGTGTTTTCCCAAGAAGCCACCAGAGTGGGCTACGTGGGCATCTCATCCTGGATGCTGCCCCTGTAGCACCTGTCTTGGCAATGGCCTTCCCCATACGTTGTCATTTTTTAATGGGGACACGTCTGTTGTCTTTTACAGCTGACTCATACATCCAGTTAAGGCCAATGGATGAGGTGGGTGGGTGACTCATAAACAAAGTATATATTTTTGTATGTACTTTGATTCAGGCTCTGAAAGCAGTTCTGAAAGCAGTTCTCCAAATATTTGGAGCGGGGATGGCATTGTTGTTTACTGATTCAACAAATATTTATTGAGCATTTACTCTGTCACCTGCGGTGCTCACTTGGAAGGACAGATATATTTGGGTTTATTCCTTGGGGTGTGGTTGTTGAAAAAATGAGAAAAACCTAATCACATTATGGTCATACCTCATTTCAGCATGTGGCACTGCACATATGTGACCGAAATGCTGGTGAGCAGGTGTACTGGGCTCAAACCCCCCTCAGGTGAGACCCCTGTGCCTGAGATGTCCTCTCTTGGCCAATATCTCACTTTTCTGAAAGCACATTAGCCAACCACATTAGCCAAACTGCACAAGAGAGGAAATCTCAGCAGAATCTCTATAGCCTAAAAACCTTTCTCTGCACTGAGTGGTCACCCTTGAGTGGGGAAGATGGGAGTGGCCAGCCTTGCTGGTCTGTTTCTGGGGGTGAGCCAGTCCCCCAGAACCTGGGGTGAGCAAGGGAGCGCCTCCTCCGGCACAGCTTCCTCAGGTGCTGAGTGTCAGGTGCCACCCATGAGTCACACAACCTCTCCCGACAGTTGGGAAACAAGGAACAAAGCACTTACAGCATGAGGCAGGCAGGGCTAGAGTCCCCAGGGGGCAGTTAGTAAGACAGTTTGGTTCTGGACAGAACAGACAGAGAAAGAAAAGAAAAGCAAGTAGGTTGGAAAGCATTTTTCAAACAGGAGAACAGTAAAGATTTAAAAGTCAACAAGCCCAGTGGCAGAGATCCATCTCTCCCGGTTGGGGATGGCCACCAGGAGAGATTGGAGGGCTCTCAGGTCTAGCACATTCACCCCGCGGTGGGTGTGGGGAAGTGACTGGCGCTCGGCACAGGTCTGTCCTCTGTCATCTGCCACAGAGCAAAGAAAGAATCACCATGGAAGAACCACTTCTGGTTTCTGTGCTTCTCCGAGTTGCCCTTTAGCATTTAACATTTCAAATGGCATTTTGGCAAAAAAAAGAGATGGAAATCACATGACTGTTGTATCTGAAATAGGCCATTATATGGCCGGTTTTGTTTTGGTCACGATAATCAAATGGTTGCTGCTTATACTAAAAATTTTCCCTCACATTTTCCACTTAGACATGGGAGGAAAGAAGAGCATTCCACTTTCAGATCATTTTCTTCCTCTGTGCATCAGAACTCCTTCTCACGGCTTCGCTCTGCACTGCTGAACTGCTGCCATGGCACTGAGAGAAAAAGAGGCCCAGGTTGCAGTGACATGAGGAAGAAAGACTTCCTGTTGCCTAAGTCACCCCTGTGTCTAGAACATTCAGGGAAAGATTCCACAAGAGGGTGCTCAGAATAGGCTGGGAAACCAGAAGCAGTCCTGGTGATTTTGGAACGAAATCCTACAACTACTACGTAATTTATGGAGAGATGGGAAGGGGTCACCAATGGGCCTAATATATTACATCAATTCAAACAGATAATTCCACTGGAATCTAGAACAAGCAGAACACCAACAGAAAGGGGAAAAGAGCCCGTGGCACACAGAAATTGCGCTGAGTGCTCCACGCAGGCTCTGAGTCCCTGAAATGTCTGTGCTCCCTTCAAATCATCTCTTTTGGTAGCAAACACCAAGTGAGGAGAAAATCTAAATACTTACTTTACAGAGGACAAAGGGGGCGAGGGGGGCAGAGCTTTGTACTGATGAAACCATTTTCATGCCACAGTGCTGGAATTCTGTCATTAAACCATTTCCTTTATATTCTCAAAGACTGCTTGCAGCATTCACTGTTAGTAACTCAAAGCAATTTTTTGTTCCTAAAAATTAATTTCTATTTAGTCTCTAATGTACACTACAGACATGGCCAGTTAATGCTTTGGGACTAAGCCCTAATTTCAACTGCCTAAGAAGGCAGAGCATTCACATATGAACAGATCTTCCCACTGCAGGAGTTCTTACCTGAGGGCTCAGGGTGCTGGGGGTAACACAAGCTCAAAGAAGATACCATTTGTCACCTGAGGACACTCAACCAGCAGTGGAGGTCCTTCTCAGAGCATGTCAACAATGTTAGCACAAAGACTCAGATCTTTGGAATGTGTAGGCCATATATTATCAATATTGTTTTAGGTCGAACCATGAGGAATGGCCATTTCTGTAAGTTCCTGGTCATTCCATAAGTTTTGATGTATTCAGATTTAAACTCTCCATTTTGAGTTCAATATTCCTTGGTGGGTTTGACCAGGAATCTAACCATCATCTACCCTCCTGTAGGAAATTCGGGCCACGTGACACAGAAACACACTCTCCTCCCCTGTGACCGAATCCACAGTTGACTGGTTTATGAATAACGTCAAGGGGGGTAATGATAATCACCATTCTGTTTTAAGGCAGGATTTTGATTTTATCCCTTTGTTTCACCTGGTTTTATTGCTGGGGGATTCATGGGCACTGAGAGGGTGAGTGAGCTGTGAGATGCCAGATGGCATTTGGTGCTTAGGCCAGTCTGGGAGTGCAGATGTTCTCCTGATTCCTGACGATAGGCGTGCTCGCGCCCACATGGTCCAAGCCTCTGCAGCTCACCCCTCACGTTGTTACACACAAAGTCTGGAGCATGCAGAGCCCTGACACAACTCTTACAGAGTCTGCACACATGCACAAATCCACACAGAAGAGGGCAAATTATGACCCCAAATGAAAAGCCCAGATAAGTAAATAAGGATCAATCACTCAGACCAGAAGACAGAACCTGAATCAAACCATGTCCTCAGTGAGGACAAGAAATGAAATTTTCTTTAAGAAGTATTCAGGGCTTGTGTTTCTGCCTATTCCATTCTCCCGTAAACCCAACACCTCCCCAGCTCCTAACAACCTGTCATGCACAATGATCCCGACATTACACGAGCGGGCACAATTCCAGGCCCCAGCGTGCCTGACAGCTAAGCGGAAGCGCTGGCGGGGAGGGTGGGGGACTCGGCTTTCATTACCTCCATGGGCCCTGGCTCAGCCGCGTCCCCCAGCGAGTTGCTGTCGCTGTTAAGACCTGGGGGGCCATGGGCGGCCTGCCTCCTCTCCTCCTTTAAGGCGTGCTCCAGCAGCTTCTTGTTGAGGATCCGGGCCACACTCTCCGTGAGCGTGTAGCCAGGCGGCGCGGATAAGTCCTGCCTCACAGGCGTGCCCTCTCCCCCGTCCTCCCTGCACGTCTCTGACCCCACGCCCCTGGGGCTGGGCGACCTTCCTGGGGAACTGACGCCTGTTTCCTGGCCTGGGCCCAGCTCTGGTCGGGGTTCTGCGGAGCGAGACCGACTGCCGGCCCGCGTCCCCTTCTGGAAGGGGTCCTGCACCACGGGGCTGTGGTCGATGATGTTGAAGAGGCTGGAGAGACCGTCATTGATGGTGGTGTGCACGGGGCTTTCCCTCGTGGTGGTGGAGCGGGCCCAGGCCGACTCGCTGTACCCTTTCTGGGCCATCCCTGGTGAGGTCCTGCTATTTGGCTGGTCAGCTTTGGGGAGGGGCTTCCTCTGCAGCTTGGGAGAACCGTACTTGGGGGAGCAGCAGGTGCGTTCAAACTTGGCCTGTACCTTTTCGATGGCAGGGGCCACCTGCCTGCTCCTAAGGCTGCGGGAAGGAGACGACACGGGCGTGGTACCGCCCCCTGCCTTTGGCGTGAGACACTTGTGGGGGCTGCTGGTGACACCACTGCCACGCAGGGCTTCAGTCTGCAGGCCCACGCTGATGGTCTGGGTGGTCTGTGTCCCTGTCGTCCGGGACCCGTTGGTCTGGCAGGCCATGTCCTTGACTTGCGGCTTGGTGGAGCCAGAGCAGATGGCATTCCTGACGGAAAAGGCCACCTCCTTCATGTCATCACTCATGTTCTTAGATATCTCCAGGCTGCGCAGAGGGGAGGAAAAGCCCAGGGAGGCACAGAGGGGGCTGTCGAGGGGGCGCCATGCCCCCTCCACGTAGTCTCGGGGGTGTCTGGGGGGAGTGCAAGGCCACCTGCTGAGCATGGGTTCCAGAGGGCCCCCCTTGGCATCTCCCAGGCTCCCTCTGGCTCTGCTTGTGGGAAAGGGACCCTCGCTGCCCGCCGTGACGATGCTGTCGACCCTGCGCACGGCAGGCGGGCTGTGCAGCACGCGCACCCCGGACTGCTCCGTGAGGACGTGGCTCCTAAGCGGCTGCTTCTGGCAGTGCTCCGGGCTGGTCATGGTGTCCGTCGTCATGGTGACGCTCGTGGTCAGGTACCAGGAGGAGTCGGGGAAAGGCTCCGTGATGGCCTCGTGCCCTGTCCGCCCAACCTCGGTCCTGTCTGCCCAGAGGTCTGGGGGCCTCTCAGTTCCAGCCCCGTCATGGCCCCTGGGGGGCGTGTAGTCCCAGCTCTTGCTGTTGAACTCCTCGATGTACTTGAGGTCGTCAGGAGACAGGGGTGGGGTGACATCCTCCTTGCCACTGGTGGGCGGCAGCCCCTTCTCAGGCAGGAAGGGGGAGACGTCCATCAGGCGCTGAAACTCGGACATGGAGGACACAGACACCGCCCTGGGAAAAGCGGAAGAGAACAGGTGTCAGCATCCACCAGGGAGCCCCGGCACACCACAGCACCTGCGTCCTGCCCTGTGTGATGACCTGTGAAGGCGCCTGCCCCACCTGAACTGTCCTAACTGTCCCAACACCTCCAGCCGCCCGCTGTGCTCTACTGCTGAGCTTACCCCACGGGTGCTCACTGGACTTTCTATGGCTCTGGACTGTTCTGAAAGCCTTCCTTGTATTGGTCAGAATTGAATCCAGCCCAACCCGCCAGCCCTCACATCCTGTGGGAACGAGCAGAAGAGGGGGCTACACGGCAGTCATGCCTGAACTCCAGACCGTGGCTCGACATCTCCACTGAGATGAGCACCTTGGGCGACAGCCTGCTGGCAGTGAGGCGCGCCAGGCGCCATCACAGTGCCCGTTCCATGCAGATGGACAGCACTGTCCCCACCTGCAGTGGGCCAAGGTACAAGGGGGAGAGGCACGGCAACAGAACAACAGTCACCTCAGTTCTCTTCACCCAGCTAACCTCTGTAGGTTTGAAGTACTAACAACCGCCAAAGGCTGCTTGCAAGTTGTAGAAGAAAGGAGGAAGCGGAAATCCTCATCAGACTGGAAATTACGTGCCAAACAAAAGCTTGTCTGGCCCTGTCCAAATTCACCAATGCACTTAGTTCCTCATCACCAGTGTTTTGTTTGTGCTCCTCCTTTATTCCTAGTTAAGAGACAAACTTCCTCAGACACATGAACACACTGAAGGGTGAAGACAGGTGGGCCAGACCCATAGCAGGCACTGAGGGGGCACTGGGGACGCTCCTACGCTAAGACAGGGGGTGGCTGGAGGGCTCGGGCAGCTGCCAGACACCCAGGGCGATGGAGCAGTGGTCAGGAAAGAGGCCGGGGCTGGCTGTGCCTGCCAGCTCAGGCAGGAGAAGTTCTGTCGGCGGGGAGGGGAGAGGTGAGGCCTCTGTAGACTCACTGTCTCGCAACTAGATTAGCTTCTCACAGGACATGTTAATATTCCCCTTGCCCTGCAAAACACAGGTTTAATACCTAGAGTTCTAGACTGGCGCCGGCCCTGCCAAAGGGGTCTCAGCTTGAGTGCATGGACCACTCTTGCATAGGACCCATTAATGGCGATGAGGCCAGAATTCGGGTCCTGCTCTGAGCAAGTCTGTGCACTGTGTGGACTGGTGGACAGAACCAGCAAAGCTCAGAGTGGCTTTGCTGACAACTGCCTTCACCTGGGGCAAGGCACGCACTCTTGTGGTCACCACCATGGGGTGAAAGAGCAGACTAAAAGTGACACTGTCAAGCAGTCCATCTAAAAACAATCTGCCAGCTGTCTAACAGTGCTTTGAGTAACAGCACGCTGGCTATGACCAGTGCTGGAAATGAACGGAAACTGAAGGGATGGATTGATTTTTTACAAGGTCTTGAGCTTTCCAGCAAACATGAATTTCCTCTTTTTGCTTCTGGTCAATTCAAGTAGTTACTGAATTAATAATGAGTTTTAGGATGCTTTGCACTGGGAGCTGTAAGTGCTCGACGGACACCGAAGCCCTAGTCCTTTCCACTGTTTTCTGTGGATGTAGCTGACCTCACTCCAACTTTTGCCCACAGAGGAACTGCTCTCAGGTTAATCAGTGGCACCTACATGGTGGGGACTCTGTGCCTCTGGAGCTTGGACGGATAGAGTGGAACAGATATGATGAGGACAGAGGAAGGAGAGGCATCAGCCTTAGCAGTGGCCAGAGCAAACAAAACAGTAATGACAAGAACCAGGAGGCACGTGCAGCGCACGCGGGCGCTTGCAGATGCAGAGGAGAGAGTGCTGGGGAGACACACCGAGCGGTTAGAAGCCAGCGGGAAAAGGGGACAGTGGGAAGGGCACATTCAGTTTTCACTTTGGATATTTTGATATTACTTATTTCATGACAAGCATGGATTACTTCTGAAATTAACAGAAGCAAGTAAGATTTCTAAAAATAGCTACAGTGCAGGGAGGACACGAGAAGGCTGATGGCTTGGGTGGTGAAGGAGAGTCGCCATAAACCCTGACTCAGACACCGGTGTGGACGCCGCTGTGAATGGAGGAAAGTGGGAGCTAACCTCTGTTTGCTGTTTGCCCTGTTCCAGGTGCTAACTTGACTATTTAATGTGTATTAACACACAAAAGCTAATTCCTGATTACAGATGGGGAAACTGAGGCGCCAAGCAGTTAAGTAATACCCAAGGTCACGTGGCTAGTGAGAGGCAGAGCAGTTGGAACCCAGGCAGCTTGGCTGTAGGGCCTGAGCTCTCAAGTCCTGCCTGTGCCACCCAATGAGGACAGAAACGTGCCATGGGCACCTCTGGGTGCTGCGGGGATTTGACAGAGGGCAAGTGCGAGGGGGACAGTCATTCGCAGAGTCAAAGTTCACGGGAAGATCAAGGCTGGGGGGACCTGAAAATGGCAGATTGCCTGAGAAGAAATTTCCTGTGGTGAAAACAGTTTTATTCATCTGCAGAATAAAGAAGATGTAAAACTAGAGGAAATTAGACTAGGAAAGAAAAAGTTGGTATATAACTAACATCAACATCAATCACTATATATTTCTTAAGGACTATTGTCAAAATATTTTAATAAATCACCCTAGTGGAGCTTTTAAATATAGTATATAAAATGTCTCATAGTATATCAAGAGAGAGTTTTTCCAGACTTCTAATGAGGAGAGGACTTTTCCAAAACCACTAAACACAAGCATGCCTTTGTATACGTGATAACACTGCAACCGGAACATCCTTATCACAGAACTAATACACACATGGATATAGCATGCCTAGCCTCTTTGTTACTAGTAATCAAAAATACCATATTTATGAAATGAAGAATAATAAAGCAACCACTTATTCAGAAGTCTTAATTTTAAGTCATTTTGAAGAGAGAGTTAAAATAGACAACATTGATAAGATGGAATTTTAAGACCAAGAGATTTTTATTTCAGTAATCTATTATTTTCATCCATCTTCCTTACCTTTGAAGATTTCCCTTGTGATTTTCTTCTTCCTATAAAGAAGAATAACACGGTCTGAATCAGGTAATTTTGGTCCCTAGGAGCCCTGAACGTGCGTGAGTGATTTGTTTGCTGGGCTCCCCTCGGAAAACGCCTTTGGAAATGTGTGCAAAGGCCAGCGCTGGCCAGGAGAGCTGCTGCCCCCACGTCCTTTGCAGCACAGCCATCAAAGCAGCACCCACAGCATGACGAAGGGGCTGGAGCTTCTAGGCCAGGGAGGAGCCCACGTGAGTGAGAAAAATGGGCTATAAACTTTGTCATGGAGGAAGTGGCTCTTCTGTGCTTCTTCAAAGGACCTCACTAAGTACATGAATTTCAATGCTGACTCTTGTAACAAACTGAGTAAGTCTGAGTGTGTGTGTGTGAGAGAGAGAAAGAGACAGAAAGAGAGAGAGGGAGAGAGAGAAGGAGGAAGATAGACTAACTTAGGAGTCTGATGTCCCTTGCTCCAAATCTTGCTATAGAAGTTGGTGTGACATACTCAGGCTTGGGTACTTGCGTGGGTTTAAACATTCTCATTTAGAATCAGAGGCGAGGTTACGGAGACTTCTCTTTAAGAAGGAGAATGACAGCTGTGACGGCAGAGGACAACATAAACGCGACGTTATCTAAGGAAAGCCCTCGTGCTGACACAAGCCTTTGGTAGTAATGGAAACACACCCCTCAGGGCACTTCCCCTTGGTGAGTGTGCCCCTTGTCTCTGCCATGCAGATGAGTACGGCAGCCCCGGCCACTGCAGAGCTGGAACTTAGACACAGTCTCCCAAACGCAGTCCTATGTTTTCTCTGCTATGAAAATGGCCATGCAAGATTGCCAATAGGTCAAACAGGGCGGAATCGTGGCGACACCCTATCAACCTGATACGTATTGCTGAGAATGAGGCACATGACCTCACTGATATGTAACTGAAGTATAATTTCTCCATATTTCAACAACACTATTTGATGTGAACTCTCCTAAGTATTAATTGTTTGGGAGACCAAATGACAGGTGAAGCAGTTATTAAATATGATTAATAGGTAATGATTCCTAAAATCAATTTTTAAAATGAAGTTTTAAAAATGTTAAAACCAGAAAAACGTAACTAACACTGTGCCATGGAAATTCCAGTACATAGCTTTAGCTTACTCATTTGGTAATCCAATGAATGTAAGATTTCTGAGCGTTGGATTTTTCCCCTTTCCCCAGAATAAGATGTTTATAGTATATCATTGTTTAGTGCTATTTGTTATTTCCAAATGTTAGGAAATTTCTCTAAAACAGAATTGTTTTGGTTATTAGTTTTCTAGATTTTTTTTTCTAGATATTTTCTACTAGATTTCAAGAGAAGTTGAACATACACAGCAGAATTACTTACTTCCTCTTGTGTGTTTTGTTGGACACTTATTCATGGACCATCCTTTCACAAAGGACACTATCCTGTATTTCTAAACCCAAAACAAGGTGGCAAAACTAAGCTTACCACAGACCACACTAGGAGTTTAGGGTCAGGGCAACCAATCAAAACCTTTAGCATTGTGAAGATTTCATTTTTACTTATAATAATTTAGAGGTTGCCATATGCAAAAGCCACTGGAGGCTGCAAGGAGGGAACTGACAGATGCTGGCTGGGTTTAAAACTCCCTCATTGTGAAGTAGTTAACCAGGATGGACAAGACCCAGGCTGACCTCGGGGAGGCAGTTCCTGAATTCCCTCTCAGGCCGGCGGCGGGATGGCGGCTCCTCTGGCTCGTCATCCAGGGACAAGGCATCCAGGTAGAGGTTCTCACTGGCCGAGCACCTGTCTGACTCCTTTAGCTTGGACAGTGGCCGGTCTTCAAACGGGATGGAGTCGACGTCCGCGCACGGCCACAGTGCCACAGGAAGGGGCGCGCGGAGGCCCCCCTGGTAGGGGAAGGGGCGACTGCCGCCTCCGGTTTGATCGCAGAGGAAACTGCCACCTCTCTGGGGACTGTTCTCTTTCTGCAACTTGAGAGTTTTAAGAATGAAAAATAATTAGCCTCACTTTTCTAATGGTCTCTCTAAGACCATCTTTTCTGCACAATTTGGAATTAATTACATGTAGGTCAATTTGAAAGACTCTGTGAGAAGCAAATGTTCTTCAAGTTCTGACCTTAATTTCATAATATAACACAACATTACAAATGCTTTAAAAAAAACCCCACAGTTTTATCTAGATTAGAAAATCTGCATTAACCACACACAAGTATGGCCAACTCTTTCTGATGCCAATATATAAGTTACTGTACGTAACTTTGAGTGCTGTGCTTATAGGAAATTCTATACTTATTTTTTATAAATCTAATATTATTAAACTACATGTTCAAAACTCTTTTGTGAAATTACCTTCAGAACTTAAAGCATACTACATGGAATACCATCAGTGGCAGCAAACTTCTGAGGGTAAATCTGATTTTCCTGACTGGCCCCAAACCATTTGGAACAGGTCCTATAAATAACCCCAGTGACCAAACTAGGCTATAACCATTTGGTGTTAAAAACAACTTATACTTTGCTTGAGAGGATTAAAACTTAGCTATATATCCAATAAAGAACTGATAACTAGAATTTATAAAGAACTCAAGTAAATCAGCGGGAAAAAAATCAAATGACCCCATTAAAATGTAAGCAAAAGACATGGACAGAAACTTTTCAAAAGAAGACAGACTAATGGCCAAGAAACATGAAAAAATGCTCAACATCTCTATTTTTTTTTTTTTTAAGACAGAGTCTCGCTCTGTTGCCAGGGCTAGAGTGCCGTGGCGTCAGCCTAGCTTATAGCAACCTCAAACTCCTGGGCTCAAGCAATCCTTCTGCCTCAGCCTCCCTAGTAGCTGGGACTACAGGCATGCGCCACCATGCCCGGCTAATTTTTTCTATATATTTTTAGTTGGCCAATTAATTTCTTTCTATTTTTAGTAGAGACGGGGTCTCACCCTTGCTCAGGCTGGTCTCGAACTCCTGACCTAGAGCAATCCTCCCACCTCGGCCTCCCAGAGTGTTAGGATTACAGGCGTGAACCACCGCGCCCGGCCTCAACATCTCTAATCATCAAGGAAATGAAAATCAAAACCACAATGAGATATCGCCTAACTCCCAAGAGAATGGCTTTTATTAAAAAGTTCCAAAACAACAGATGTTGGCATGGATGCAGAGAAATAGGAACACTTATACACTGCTGGTGGCACTGCAAATTAGTACCTGTATGGAAAGTAGAACGGAGATACCTTAAAGAACTAAAAGTAGAACTACCATTTGATCCAGCAGTCCCACTACTGGGTATTTACCCAAAAGAAAAAAAAGACATTCTATAAAAAAGACACCTGTACTTGAATGTTTATAGCAGCACAATTCACAATTGCAAGGATGTGGAAACAATCCAAGTGCCCATCAATCCATGAGCAGATTAATAAAAAGTGGTACATGTACACCATGGAGTACTACTCAGCCATAAAAAATGGTGAACTAATACCTCTT
>VBSM01003157.1:3242776-3283368 GCA_008086735.1 Cheirogaleus medius
AGTGAAGTATCACAAGAATGGAAAAACAAACACCACATGTACTCACCATTAAACAGGAACTAATTGATCAACACTTATTTTCACATATGGAAATAACATTAATCAGAAATCAAGCAGGGAGAGGGAGGAGGAGGGATGGGTAAATTCATGGGTAATGGGTACAATGCACACTATCAGGGGGATGGGTATAGTTATAACTTTGACTCAAATGGTACAAAAGCAATTTATGTAACCAAAACGTTTGTACCCCCATAATATTCTGAAATTTTAAAAAAACTTAACTATAAAGTCAAGTAAAGATCTGGTATGACTGAAGGAAAAAGCCACATACTTTATAGTCATACTGTTTCTGTCTAATTTGGTAAACTCAGTGGTAGCAAGAAAACACAGGACCTCTTGGAGTTAGAAGACATGAGTTGGAGCCATTACTTTGTGGCTTGCTGGTTCGCTGGCAGCTGTAAGTTCCCAACTCTCCTCAGCTCAGTTTCTGTGTCTGTGAAGCGGGGACGTGCACACAGCGCCAGCAGGCAGCCACGCCGGCAGGGCCCTCCCCATTCGCCCCTGCTGCAGCACCGGCAGCTCCGTGGAGGTGGCCCAGGGACGGGGCCTACGGAAGCCACAGGGAACTGCTGAGGCCGCAGGCAAAAGGCTGGCAGGGAACACGCTCCTCAGAGAAGCCCTCATGGGCTTCTCCGCCATTCCCCAGGCCCTCCTCGTTGCCTCCCTTTGTAAACACGCACAGAAAGCACGGCTGGGACCCGCAGCTCTGCCCACCGATGAAGCAGTAATGGGGTCTTTCCTGGACGGCAAGCTCACACTCCTGGACGGGTTGCTCTTTTGAATAAGTGAATTATCCGAATGCTGAAAGTGACATTTGGATCTGACCTGAAAGGGTGGCCAAAAAAAGATTTAAAGTCCTCAAGTGCTGAGATGGTGCCAAGAAATTCTAAAAGTCCCTTGAATGCAGACCAATTGGTTTTTAAAAAGACATCCTTACAAACTGCATACTTTGTGTCCTAATTTGAGCCTTCATCTGCAAGTTGGATGTGAGCACGGCTTGTGTACAGCCAGGAAGAAAGCTGTGTGAGATAACGAAGACAACAGGACTGTCACTCATTTGCAGTAATTTCTGAGGTAGCGGAACAGAAGTCTCACAATATTATCTTTATTTTATGAGAAATATGGAGATTCCAGCAGCCAGAGCTTAAATATGAGGAGTTCGAGGCAGTTCCCAGTCAAATTAGGGAACAAGCAGACCACTCTAGGTTTGAGCACAGCCCCTCTGCTCTCTCCTCCCCAGGACACAATTCTTTGCAGTTCTCTTAAAGATGCTAAATGCTTTCTTTAAAAAAATTAAAAGGAAAGCTTTTTATATGTTCATTTAATACATGTCAGCACAATTTAGTTTCAACACGTGATCATCTCCAAGCTATTTTGGGCAAGGAATTAAAATGCAAGAATCCCATTTGAAGCTGAGGGTGCACTGAGGGTGTGAGTGACGAGGGAAAAGAGAGCTACGAACCAGTGCTCTAACTCAGTAAAGTGGAATTTCAAAAATAAACCCAGGCAGCCAGGAGCAACTTGCATGCAAGCTGGTAAGTGTCAGGTTTCCTAAAAACGCACTGGAGTGGCTGTGGCTGGGGTATCTGCTGCTAGGATGCCTCGGGGTGCTGGAATGGAACGGATCCTTAGGCAGACAGGGTTTCCGAGGGGACTCATTTCAAACCAGCGTCAGCACCTATTGTACTTGCAGTCCCACAGAACAACTTTTAATGCAAATAGAAAATTTTAAAGATTTGCATTTCAAATAATACAGGAAACAATAAACCCTCAAGAGTGTCACCTTACCCTTACCTTTCCACCTTACTGGTGGAAAGAAAAATAGGTCACTTTGTAAATAGGCTTTAAGAGAATGGCCTTTCACGTGGTAAAGGCAGCTGATTTAAGAAAGTTGCTGGAAGGAGAATGGATGGCACTATTTGCTGTAGAGTCGGCAAGCAGAGCAGCAAGTCCTACAGTATCTGCATGTTAACTGGGAACGTGACAGTTCTAGGAGAACTGTAGTGTGACTCCATAAAAGTTTCCTACCCCCCCAATCAAAGTTGGATTGAGACGAGAGACACTGATAAGACAGATGAAACATGTTATATGACCTTAGCCGCATTCCCACAGTCATACATCACATAAAATGCCTCATGTGGTGGAGAAATTATGTAGGAATTTAATGACACCGGACAAGTATGAAGCATGTGTTCTGAAAGTGGAAAATGGATTTAGTGTTACTTCTTTCACCGTCTGTATTAGGTTATCATCGTCAAGGTTACATGGCTTACCAAGTAGTCAAATGTCAAGAGTATACATTGGGAATAATGTTCAGTTACATCTCGTTTATCTATGGAATGTGTAGCTAATAGTTAAATGAATGGACAACCCAATAACTGATAAACAAACAAAATCTATATACCCATACACACTTGAGCCAATTACCTCTTTTCGGACATTCTAGAGAGAATGCCTGTAACTGCTTTATTTAATTTTCAGGATTGAGCACCAAGATTTATAGTCTTCGTTAAAAATGTTGAATATTTTTGGGAAAAGGCCAGATTTATTTTTGAAAGCCACAATTGCACATCTGAAGCATCAGTTCACTGGTAACCAGTCCTCTTCTAAAAACAGCAATGAAATCACCCACCACACAGATTTCAGGAACAGATGAATGCCTAAAACACACGTTTCACATAATGCTCAAAGATGTCAACCTTGAGGACTGAGCTTCTGAGTCTGTCATTGTGGTAGAAATGTCTCAACACTGACAATTTGGAAATGAAGTTCAGCTCCTGACCACTGTTACCTTTCCAAAATACAGTCTTAAAATGAGGCGATGGCTCATCTTTCAGTCTCTGACTCTACAAAAGTTGAGTGTCATCAGATGTGTCTTACTAATTTTTCCTTTGCTAGAAATTCCTCATTCCCAAAAGTAAAACAAGAACCTAAAATACTTGCTTAACTTATATCCAAGGTGTGACTTTCAAAATGAATGAAGCTTGTGACAAGACCAACAGGATGGCTGATAGGGGCAAAGGGGACCCTAGAAGGGCCATGGCAGGGATCATGACAGGGTACAGGAGGGACATACAAAGTGAGTGAGTGACCCTAAAGCGAAGGCCAAGAAATAAGCCCCCCGGTGACAAGTTTCCTCGAGTTTCTGTGACACTGCTCAACTAAAGTTGGATATGATAAATTCCTGACTATTTTCATAAGAATTCATGCTACTTTTACCCCTAAAATTTCCACCTAACAACTGACCCATTCAATAGAGCACAGACACACAGGGGATTTAACATGGGAGACTCTTCACAAATGCTGCATTTCCAAGCCAAACAGGAAATGGCCAACTTTCTCCTTGATAGGATCTGGGGAATTTTGAAATGGAGCCATATGAAAGATCAGCAAAGTGACTCATCTATTTGAGTGATCAAACCTAGAAGAAACTTCAGCTCCTTTCTATCTACAGTGTACTTTTTTCTCAGCAGTTTCCAAGTCAAAAGCTCTTGATCTTGTTTACGAGATTTAGTTTGTTCTCCCTCCCTCTGTATCCCACATTATGCTTAAACTCAACCTTTGTCATTGTACCTGCATAACACGGGTACCATGTATGTGGATAATAGAGCACATTTTTCAAAAGGCTACCACACAAGTGCAGGCAGTATGGGTATTTAAAGTAGAGTAATGAGGTTATTTTTCCTGAACTCAGTTTCTTACTGATTAATACATTTCCTTGAGGCTTCATGAATTTATAAAGTGTGACAGGCTGAAATAAACAAAATGTATGCTATATAAAAATCTAGCCAGGGAAGAATTACAAATATTGGCCAATTTAATTTGTGCATCACTCAGGAACTACTGCACTTATGCAAACTGTTCCATGTGTGATGTAATGCAGAGTATGGTTATCTGGCCAGTAGAAAAACAACTCCCCCCAAAAATCATCTGAGTTTCTGAATCACTTGTTTAGCTGAAGATGATGAGCTACCTCCCTTGACTGTGGCCCTATCTAATCACAGCTTAGCAATATCCATAGCAGGTACAATCGCCAGCAAACAACCTCACTTCAACTTAATTCAGCAATTTCTTTACTAATGATGACAATTCCATGCAAGCTGGAGTAGTCATGGTGACAACATCTTTAGCAGCAAACTTAAAAGGTAGTTTGCTTTTTGGCAGAAATCACTGAACAAGACCTGAAATTACCTCCTCTCTCAAGGTTACTTTTTAAATTCCTTTAAAAAGCTATTCCCCTCCCATCACTCCCCCTCCCCCACATGAATGCTCCCAGGAAAGTTACCTGCAAACTTTGCAATGCAAACCTCTGTGTAATAGAGGGGCACTAGCCTAGGTCTCCAACACTAGCAGTTCTAGTGCTTCTCCCTCTTCCTCTGGACGCCAATGAAACCTCCTGATGCAGCAAGGGCCATACAGCAGCCTGATGTTTTCTCTAAGTGCTCTTGCTTTCCCAGTCCATTTAGTAGCTGCACACTGCCTGTGCTCCATCGCTTGGGCTGCATCCTTACCTGCTCTATCTTCCACAGGAGTTCCTTCTTCTGCCGCTCCCACTCCTGCCGATCTCTGTCCAGGCGGTCGAGAAGTTCCACCTTCTCCCGGTTCCAGTTCTTCTCGCTGTGATGGATCTGCCAGCGCAGGTCCATGACCAGGCTGTGGCTGTCGGCCAGGAGCTTCTGGTGCACCTCCCTCTCCTTCTTCAAGGTTCCTTTGCTCTCAGAAGAGCCTAGTTCTCCCAAGTTGTTCTCTGTCTTCTCTTCCAGCTGTCAAAGAGAAAAGACTTAAGACCTCCCTCCCTGACAAGCCCTGCATTTGAAGATGAAGAAAATCTCAGCATGTTTATGTATGGTCCCTAGAAACAAGTTTACACCAATAATTGGCCAATCTCATGGAAGAAACAAATTTCATTTTTAAAGTCCTAATGAAGAACTTTTGACACAGTCACACAGTGTTAAGCAATGAGTCCACTTAGCTTCCCATGGCAGCTTCCCAGCTCCACCTTCCTCATCTAAGTCACCACTATCTCTTGCCTGTACTTCCACGTAGCTCCTTGGGGGCAGGTACCACATCTGTTCCTATATCCTCAGCCTCTATGTGGAACCGAGGGATAGGACAGTGATAGAACCTAATAGTTTTTGATACATACTTGTCAAACACCCTGGAGGTTAAATATCAAAAACAAACAAAATCTTACACCTTATGTAGTCAATGTGGTAAATACCAGAGAGAAAATCTTGAAGGCAGACAAGAGAAAAACATCACATTACATAAGAGGTGCAAAGATGAGAATGACAGAAGACTTCATATCAGAAACTATGCAAGTCAGAAGATGATGGAAGGACAACTAAAGGGCTGAAAGAAAGATGTCAACCCTGATGGAATTCTATACCCAGTAACAATATTTTTCAAAAATGAAGAAAAAACACTTTATAACAAACAAAAATTGAAAAAAGTTATTGCCAGCAGAACTGCAGTTTAAGAAATGACAGAGGAAATTCTGCAGGCAGAAGGAATATGATACCAATAGACACTTGTGATCTGCACAAAAATGAACAATGGAATAATATACTAATTTTTTCCTATTTTTAAGTTGCTTTTAAATATAATTGACTATTTAAAGCAAAAATAGTTGTGATGCATTGTGTGTTCACAAAATATGTAGAAGTAAAGTGTGGCAGCAATAGCACACAGGATAGGAAGAAGGAATTAGGAATATAAGAGCCTCACACAACCTGTGAAGTCTAATATGATTTCAAGGTAGACTTTGATTAAATATACATTATAAATCCTAGGGCAACCATTAAAATTATAAAAACAAAAAATTCCAATTTCAAATGGCTCCTGGCAATCCCTGTAAGCTAGAGTGAAAGATAGGGTACAAGAGGGGGTGCTGAGCCTCTTGCAGGTCCACCGTCCACCTGAAGATGCTTTCCCAGCACCTCCTCTCTTTGGAATCTCCTCCCCAGGCAGCTTGCCCCTGCCCTGGCAGCAAATGTCCTCTCTACCCTGCTTTGTTAAGATGTGAAGGCGAATTCCTTCTCCTATCCACAAACTCCTCTGCATCCATACTCCTCAGGTCTCTCATGGTCAGGGTCACCCCCTCCCCATGCTTGGAGCCCAATCCCTCTGCCCACTCAGGGATCCTGTGTTGTCAATGACCCTACACAGTTCAGGTCTCACTTGACATCTAAAAATAAGACGGAAGCCTCCTATGACCCTGTGGCCCCTGTTACTTTAGCCCCTGCCCCCCTTCTTCTTTCCCTTTCACCATCAAACTCGCTTCTCTCACTCTCGGCACAGCAGTTTGCTTCGCCCACACCCCAGCGAAAACTGTTCCTGTCAAGTTTTCCAGTGACTTCCTAATTGCCAAGTTCAACAAAATTTTTCATCCTGTATCCGTCCTTAGCCTCTCAAAGCTTCTGCTAATGCTAAGCTCCACTTGGCATGCCATGGTATCACTGCCTTTGGCTTCTGAGACATTTGCTTCTGGATTTTCAGTGATTTCTCTGGCTACTCCTTTCCAGCCTCCTCTTCCTCTACTAATTTCTTGAAAATGAATATTTCAGGTTCCTTCTTTGAGCTCCTCTTATTCTACGCAGTCCTGGAGACTCCACCACAGCCTTGTCTTCCACCTCCTCGTTCACATCTTCAGCCCAGTGCCTGTGATGACAGACCTCTCAGATCCGACTCGCTCCATCCCCCCTGGCCTCTTCCTGTGTTCCTGTCTCAGTGAAGGCATCATCGCTGAGGCACCCAGACTAGAAACCTGAGAGCCATGCAGGTACCTGTCACTCTGCAACATCTAAGTGTTGGGCACCAGGTCCTGCCACTCTCTACTTGTCATGGCTTTTCAGCTGTGTCCCCTCCATTTCCACTGCTGCTGCTTTCCCTCAGCATCACCCTTTCTCGCCCACACTGCTGCAGTGGCCTTTCCACCTCCAACTTCTCCCTGCAGCCCTGGGCTCCTACACCTTCTTACCGTGGACCCCTGTGGCAGTCTGGGGGAGCCAAAGTTTTCCTCGACGTTCATTTTGGGACACCCACAGCGATTGTAATGAGAAATGAAAAAGTCTGTGATTTCTTTTGGGCTTGTTGCCTACTTCATAACTGGAGGACTTGCTAAATTTTTTTTTTTTTTTTTTTTGAGACAGAGTCTTACTTTGTTGCCCAGGCTAGGGTGAGTGCCGTGGCATCAGCCTAGCTCACAGCAACCTCAAACTCCTGGGCTCAAGCAATCCTTCTGCCTCAGCCTCCCGAGTAGCTGAGACTACAGGCATGTGCCACCATGCCCGGCTAATTTTTTCTATATATATTTTTAGTTGGCCAATTAATTTCTTTCTATTTTTAGTAGAGACGGGGTCTCGCTCTTGGTCAGGCTGGTTTTGAACTCCTGACCTTGAGCTATCCACCCGCCTCGGCCTCCCAGAGTGCTAGGATTACAGGCGTGAGCCACCGCGCCCGGCCCGAGGACTTGCTAAATTTTAGTGAAAGCTTAGCGAACATAAAGACGCACTTCTTCCTATTCTATTTCTTAAGTCTCCTGATTTCAGTGTACAGACTCCAAGATGATCCATTTAATTCTAATGGTTCCTAATCCATTTCTACCTTGAAGCCAGAATAATCTTTTCAAAAAGGGAATCTAAACTTGCATGATAAAATCAGGATCAAATTATCAATTCTTTAAACCCTCTGCTTTCCCCTCACACCTGGGCTCCTAAATGAGCCATGCTCCTCTCTTCATGGTGTTCCTTTTTTGCCTGGAACTTCCTTTCCTCTTCCATGTACTAACTCCCATCCATCCTTTGAGATTCGTTCTCAGCAGGAATTCCACAAACAGCCCTCCCTGACCCCTTGAGCTGAGGCGTGTGCCCTACACACTCCCATCCCCAACAGTCCCGGGCACAAGCCTGGTGGCACCCTCCACCCTGTTATACATGCCAGCCCTTGTCTGGGTCCCCACAGCACTGAGAGCGCCTTCAAGGAACACTGTTTCTGCTCAGTATTTAGAACAAAGTCTCACTTTGCAGTCTGCTGAAAGAATCACAGATTTGGGGAGTGACACAACAAGGGCTCCACTGAAGGAAGATGTTTAACTGTCAGCAGAATTCAACTGTTTTGCATCTAAGTTGAAGAGGGCAAATATGGAACTATTACAGATGGACTAGCATCAGCTCACATGCATTGCTTCCTGGGCTGTAAATATTTAAGAAACTTCTGGGCAGAAGATGAACTCTTTACCTATTACTACCTGGCTTCTAGGTTTGAAATCTTAGCTTTATTTGTTGGTGTTTAGTGACTCTCTTTGAGGCTTTATTTGTAGCAAACGTGGGTGGATACTATGTTCCCCTAAAACAAACACAAAATGTTTTAAGACTGTTTGTATCAAAGATTATGCCTCCCTTCTGTAGCTACTTACATCTTTGAAAATATTTAGCTGCCCCCCTCCAACGTATTTTTAAATAGGTTTGGAGGCAGCTCATCAGAGAGTGTCCTTACTCATTCCCCCTCCACCGCTGCCTCTGCGGGCTGAGGACTACGCAGAGCATCTAGAGCGAGTCCCCCGCCAGGCAGCAGGCAGGACCCATGACTGGGTTGGCTGCTCTGTCATTTGACGGGCCTGGCCTGGAAGGCTGTGTCCCCGCTGTCTTCCCAGGCCTGCTGGCCTGACACCACTGCTTGCTGGGGCCAGGTGGCAGTGCAGGGGAACTTGTGGGTGCCGGGAGAGCTGTTTTCTTTTGACGTGATGAGCCTTTCGAAAGGCCATTTGAAAGAGATCTCCTTTCTGGGCAACATTTTTCTTTCATGTCCAGGCCAATTCCTATAAAATTTTAATTACTTTATGGTTTGCCTCAAAACAGAGGCTAGAAAACAGGATGATCGAAGATACACAGACCTTCCCTCCACCTTCATGTCAAGGGGCTGGAAGAACCTTGGGAGATGATCTGGGCAGCAAACGCTGTGCAGGAAGTCACATGACTTTTAAGGATTTACAAGGAAGAAAGACGTAGGAAAGGATGTTTCTTGCCATGTCTGATCTCAACTCCTGTGGCTGTGGCGTAAGACCTCAGAGGACACTTCACTCCTGGGTGAAGGAGGCAGGAGGCCTGGGTGCTCCTCTCACCCCGACACTAAATGGCGCTGTGCCCTGACAAGCTGCTTCTGTGGGCCTCGGTTTCCTCCAGTGTAAATAAGGAGACTGAAATTGATCAGGCTTCTTGGGTGTGCAATGGAAGGTCTACAAGTTCTTTTCACTATTTTGAAAAATCTAAAGGAACGTGTTTGCCTTTTTCAGATATAACTAAACCACAGTCTGCTTTTGCTTGCTCCTGTCTAGAATGTGTCATCTCACTCTGATGATGGCTTCATGCTGGCCAACCTTTGCTGGGGCGAAATACGACCTTGTTTAATGCAGAACAGGAAGATAAATGCTACTTTTAAAATGCTGCTTGGTGAAGGCTGTGTTTCATACGTGGGAGAGGGAGTACCAGGGGAAAGGGGCCCTGGAGGGCTGGGCACTTTAGGGAGAGGCACGTGCAGCCACCGCTCTCCTTCCTCCTGGACGGGGCGCCCCACGCCCCGTGCCCCCCGCCCCCACCTCCTGTCTGGCACAGGAAAGACGCAGTGGTCAGGAGCGGGGATACCAGCAGGGTAGTACCTGTTCCAGGCGGCACTTGAGCATGGCCCACTCCACGTCCCAGGCTGCCCTGTCGCTGGCGTATTGCTGCTGCAGCCGCAGCCGGGCACGCTCGTCCTCCTGCAGCTCGGAGCGGAAGTCCTCCAGCAAGGCCTTGAGGGCGCCGAACAGCTGCTGGTTTTCCACCACCTGTGGGGACACTGAGTCAGGCCCCGCCACCTGATTTGAGAGTATCTTTAGGTCAGAAGAAAGGATCTGGCAATCAAGGCAGAGCTGGGGCTGTTTCCAGGTGCGACTGGCCAGGGCGCAGGGCAGGTGGGGAGTCTGCAGCTAGTGGGAGAGAGCGAGAGGGTCCCCGTTACTGGCCATCGGCCTCCTGCGGCTGAGACTAAGGGCTGTTCCACCAGGAGGAAGCTGCCCTGGCCACTGGGCAGCTGCCTTCAGAGGAGGGCACTCGAGCTGGCGCTGTGCGAACCTGCCACAGGGCTGTGCGGGGCCCCGGGGAGCAGAGGTGAGGAAACTGCAGGAGGCCACAGGGAGCCCCCGAAGCCAGGGCTGCCAGGACACTCTGTGACTTCAGGCATCCAGAGCTCTGAGTTGGGCTGACTGGACTGTCATGGGAGTACACATATGACGACATATACACTCACCTACATACGTGCTGTCACGCTAGTGCCAGCTGTTGAGCTAGAAGGAATTAATAAAGGCTTGGGGACTTTTATAAACATGGGGCAGTCATACTCTGACTTACAGTGACAAAGAGGCCATACATATGATAAGCATGGCCACTGGGGGTGGGGGTGGGGTTGATGTTTAATAATTAAAGCCAAAAGTGAAATGCTGAATATGTATGTTCATGAAGGCTTCGTTGTGGTCCTGCAAGATAGAATTACCAGCCCTTACCTTTCTGCCTCTCAGGGCCCTGCACGTGGTTTGCTCATCATGCGAGTGACAACTGCCCCAACTTGCTCCTCTTGTGCCTGCCCCAGCCTGCCACCACTCTGAGTGTCTGGGGAGAGACCAGGCTGACCACCTACACGTTTCCAGTGGCTGGCACAGCCCCGGCTCATGTTAAGCATGCACATGTGCGGTAAGTGAAGAATGGATTTTTATTACTAATCTGCTTATGCCTAACTTAAAAAATTTTGTATTTTTGAAAAACTGCCAGCCCTTTGAAGGCAAATTTCAAAGCCATGATTTCTATGTTCATACACTTCAGCAAGGGCATTATATTAGAAAGGTTTGTCCAAATGCATAAGGCATACTGAATTGGTCTTGGTACCTTGATAATAAAAGCCACGTGAAGCCATCTCTTCTAATCAGACAGCACTAAGAGCACACCACATCTCTCAGGGCAGGCTCAGGCCACTCTTGCTCAGTACATCTATGAAGCAGGTGGAATGAAAGCTCTACTCTGGGAAGAGAGAGGCCCGCAGGCTCACACAGAATTCCCTGCCCTGCCCCCACACTTGGTAAACCTCTCCTGCCTGGTTCAGCAAGTGCACTGGGGACCCCTCACTCGGGTCCTGCCCACACGTCAGCCTTCACTCTTCAGCCATGCTGCCAAAACCATCTAGTGGCCAGGTGTGGTGGCTCAAGCCTGTAATGCCAGCACTTTAGGAGGCCAAGGCAAGAAGCTAGCTTAAGGCCAGGAGTTCAAGACCAGCCTGAGCAACATAGCAAGATTGTCTCTAAGAAAAAAATTTTAAAAATTAGCCGTGCATGGTGGTTCGCACCTATAGTCTTAGCTGCTCAGGAGCCTGAGGTGGGAGGATTGCTTGAGCCCAGGAGCATGATGATGCCACTGCACTCTAGACTGGGTGACAGAGTGAGACCCTGTCTCTAAAAAAAATAAAAAAATAAAAATAAAAAATCCCCAACCATCTAGTTAATCTACCAAACCTACACAAAAAATGGCTAAACATATACGGGAAGAATTTAAGATACTTTGGATATATGTTTAGATTTAAATAAAGTTGGATTAGAAAAGAGAAATTCTTTAACATGAATAGACTTATTACTGAAAACTCCACAGCTGTCCTCATAATTGAGAAGTTATAATAATAGATATAGTAGACTTTTGATGGAACAGAAAGGCCTATTTATTAGCATTTATTGCACTTTGACTTTTCTCACCTTACACTCCAAATTTTACTTTAGTAACTCTGGGACAAAAGGCCTCAGCAGATAAGGAACCATCTACAAATCTTACACATTCTTTCCAACCACCCGAATAATAAATTTCCACTATACTCAAAGAGATGCTCATAAACGGTGTGAGTTGTAACAAATGTAGAAGTTTTTTAAAATTCCACATCAAGAGTATCTAAAAATTATGTAAGTGCAGTTGAGTGAGAAGAGGTGTCATGACAGTCTTTTCAGAAATACACATCTTCATATGGAATTTGTTTGCCAAAGAATTACATATATTTTATGGGAGAAATCTAAAATAAAATTTGGTATTTTCATCTTTGGATTTTAAATAAAAAATCACTACTTTTTGAGTCAAGAGCATTTCAAGCATAAAATAATAGTAATAATTTTGGTCCAGTCTTTGGCACAGTCATCTAATTTTCACTGAAAAGAAAGCAGAAAGCCATTGAATGCATTCTTATATGTAATCAATAGCTTTCTATGAATCCCAAGCTGCATATGGTATCAGCCTGTGCTGTTCTTAGCCTGTACACCACATGACTGCTAATAACATTAGAATCGGAACTTGACAGTCCTTTTGCAAATTGGAAATTTGGTTTTTCTGGAAGCAAGTACTTTTTGGCATTAGCAGATAGCAGATTGAATAAAATTAAGCCTTAATATTTTCATGCACATTTTGGGCAGAGTAGTCAATGTAGGGTTCTATTAAACCAGGATAATAATATCATTGAATGAGCTCCAGAATTGCTCTGGGATGGAGGTGGCCAAAGGGAGCAAGAGAGCCCAGAGCCAATGCTGTTGGTACTTGTCATCATAGTCACCCAATCGCAGTGAGTGGCATGGGAGGAAGCCAGGCCCGTTCCTGCGAGGAGAGCACAGCAGCGAGACTGCAGGTCCACGTCAACATTTCTGAAAACCCAGAATGAGCTACCGAGGGCATGAGTCTCCTGAATGTGAAAAAACAGAACCGATAATCATCAATGTAAGTTGTCTCCTATGGCGGGGGGTGTACTCAATTATTTTCCTATATGACCTTATTTATATTTCACATCAATCTTGGGTACCATTATGCTCCCTGCTTACAGAGGAGGAACTGCAGCGTGGGGCAGCTGAGGGGCTGCCGGGTCCCGCTGTTAAGGAAGTGCGAGCCCGGACTGCGGTCCAGGTCTGCCCCTCAGAGACAAAGCAAGCCAGGGATATTCCAAGTCTGACGTTACACCCTGCTGAGGCTTTTTTTTTTAACTTTGCCTTAGAGAAACCATCTAAGCCCTGTGAAACTAATTTCATCTCCTGTGTCAAAGGAAATAATTATAGTGAACCATCCTGAAAGAAAACCTAAAAGTTAACTTCTCTCTCTTTTTCTCCTGGTGGTACCCCTTGCTGGGCTATATTTTTGGTAAAAAACAAATAATAAACAACAACAAAAAAAAACCCAAAAGACCCAAATCAAGTCAAAGAATCAAAATAAGAATCTGATCCATTTAGAGCTTTCTGGATCTTTTGTGCCAGGGGCCCAGTTATGAAACATTTTAGCTTGCACATTTGTTAAGTATAGGTCAGTTTCAACACAAAAACCCAACTTTTCAATCTCTTCAGAGATCAGTTGGTTTCATTCTCGCAAAGCAGCAGGATAAAATGGCACCACTACTTCCTCAGTCTAGGGGTATTGCAGCCTTTCCTAGCTCATCTCTCTTGAGTGAGGCTTTAAACAGGCGTCAGGAGCTTGACTGTGCTATAAAGCATCAAACTTTGTATCAGGCTCCGAGTTGGCCTTCAGCACATCAGACTGCTGTCCAAGTCTACAGCTAATATTATTAATAGAAAGTGAAAAGGAAGCTTATGGATAAGGTAACGTTGTACTAAGATATTTGTGATGCAATACTGGCTGTCTTTCAAAATTGTTCTTGCCTGCAAAGATGTCTAAGACATGTGTGTCAGGTGAAACAGCTCCATGACAGAGCTGAGCCACCACCAACTACTTTGCCTGCATCAGAGCCACTACCTTTGAAGACAGGTTTAATCTACAGTTGGGACATATATGGGCTGACCCACAAAAACCCAGTCGCAAAACAGAGGTGATGGCCTCCACCTCCTATTTATTTAGGAGGCAGGGAATTCCAGCCATAGGAGCTGTCCTGAGCCCCAACACATGCAGGTGTAATTCTTATCTGAGACACAGCTGGGGAGACCCTGCGCAGCATTCCATACAAGCAACAACTCCGCCAGCAGGAGTCCCGAGACAGATCCTTTGCTGTGACCCTAGCCAGAAATGATACATTTCAGTGTCCGGCAACATTTTTATAAATAAGCCATTTGTCATTCTTACCTTCATTGTTACATTCAGATAAGTTTTAAGATTCTTTTCTAAAACCATTATCCGCCCTACAGATAAAAGAGAATGGGCCATTGAAGGTGGCCCTGAAAATGTAATACATGACAGAAGTTAGATTCATTTTCACACAGAAGTCCTTTGCCCTCTGGCCAAGACTATATGCCACATGGTCTTGTCCAGGAGGGCTCTGTGCTTGGTCTCCATAATTGTCACTGAGAGCTTCCCAAGAATGAATATGGGTGTGGGAAAGAATTAATGAGGCACATATTTAATAAATTATAAACACATAGTTATCAGCCCAAAGGCTTATGAAACCAGGGCGGCCTGATGAAGATCAAGTGGCCGTCTGTGAAGAAGTCACCTCACTAGCGAGGTCTCGGCTTTGCCACGCCGCTGAGGTACCCGGTGGGCTGCTGACTCTGGTTAGCTCTGTCGGGTGGGACAGGGTGGAGACAGTCCTTGTGCTAAGGATCCCTCTGTACATTTTTACCTTCTCTTGCATGTGTTATCTTCAGAGTAATAGAAACAGCCCCCACAATAAATACACAGCCAAGATAAATGCCTCACAATCCTAACTTCTGGTCTGGTTCCTTTTATATGAAGAGTAGCATGTCTCACAGGTGAAGCTGCACAGCTGCAGGGTCTAAAGAATAAACCATGGTACCACATACAAAACTGAAATGTAAATGTTATGTAGGCTCAAGAGAAAAACTTTCTTATGAGAAAAAAAAAGTCAGGAGGTTCACAGTTCTGATGTACAGGCCTCCTCTGGCCAAGGTGCTCTTTCTGGAAATTTCTGTACCTTGGGCAAAGCAGTGTGGGCGGCCTGGACTGCCAGAGAGCAAGGCTGCGGCACCTGCAAGAGTCACAGCCCAGGAAGTGCAGGGAGCCAAGGCTCCGTCTGCGGAAGTAAGGCTGACCTTGAGGGCACCCCTGCAGGCCCCAGCGCTGCACTTGAGCCCTGGACAAGGAACAAAGGTCCAGGGAATCAATTCTGCTCTGTCCTGAGGCTGGGCAGAGTGAGACTTGTCAGTGACCAGTAGCAGGTGAAGACTTAAAGACAAATATGAAATATAATCCCTTTAGCTCTTGCTGTGAATTTTATATTAGGTTCTTCACATTTGTACTTAGTTGTTTTAATAATGAGAATTATGTTACATCCCTGAATGAAAAAGTAACTTCTCTTCTAATTAATCCAGTGCTGGCAAGACTAGCTGTTGGCACCACAGGGTCGTAATTCCTGCACTATTAATCACCTTGTGTTAAAAGAAAAAAAACTTGATTTCAGGAATTACTAATCAGTATAAAATGCATAAACAGCCCGAGGAATGCTGGCCTCAAATGCTTAACGTACTGGCAAGTGTCTGGATCTCAAGGAGAACTCAACAACCTGCTCTCGCATGAGCGTGGCCTCTGCTCTTGCCGACGGCTGGGTGAACAGCAAGCTCACTGTGCCCCAGAGCACCCAGGCTGCTGCCATGAGATCGTGCAACTAACAATCGGGAAGCAGGGAATGCCTGCAGCACCAAACTCTTGCCAACCTGACTTTTTATGAACTATTCCCATGCAATTTTTTTTGAAACCTCACTGGACATGATAACTGTTGCCATCCACTGTGTTCAACTGTGAGAATGTTCAACATGACACCAAGCAAAGACCAAGGCCTGAGAAATTTTGTTACTTGTGAATTTGTCCTTGGGAAAGCGACGTGGCCACGTTTCCCAGGCTGCTAATCGCCTTGTGCGGGGCTCAGCATTTCTGAGACAGCCTGGCTCTGGCCGGCAGCTCTGTGGGACACGTGTCCCGGCTCTTGGGTCCCAGCTGCCTGGCTAATACTCATGCCCCTAATGGAGAGGTGACTCCTCTAAAGGGGAATGTTCCCTCTCAGAGAACCAGCTGTCGCTTACAGTAGAGCTCATCAATCCTTGGGCCGCGGACAGACAGCACCGCGCACACACCGTGCTGCGTCCCCGCTGTGCACGCACGGGCCCATGCGAGGCGGGCTCGGTTCTGACTGTCTGGCCCGCCCGGCCAGCCCTCCAGGTGCTCCCACCGCACACGGCCCGGAGTGGACACTCACAGGTCTGCCTCTACTTTTATGGGTCATCACTAAAAATTAGTGTTGGGAGGAGCGGGAGGTAAAGGGAATGACATTAAAATGTGCTGAATGTGAGGTTCCAGCTGAGCGACTTTACATTATTTTCCACCCCATGGGTAACATTTTCCATGACTGTTGTTTAGAAAACCAGATGTGTTTCATTTTTCCCTTGTCCAAAGCATTTGGATGCATGTGTGGGAAACGCCCAACATGCTTATTAGATGCGGCAGGTCTGTGGCGAAGTGGCCATCAGGACAGTGTTTGAGTTAAGCACAGACATTTTACAGGACTGACTGACAACATCACTTTTTGAAATAATAAAATTAGTAGATCTGAAAGCACTATTTGCAAAGTAACATTTTAGTTTCTATCTAGATCACTGCTGGAAAATCTATTCCATGACCTAAAGTCTCCCCACAGACATTGGCATGATGACACACTTCCTAACGACTGAGTAAAAGTTCCTTTGGAAGTATAATCTCCTTCCTGAGTCACATTCAGGGGACACGAAGGGTGGATGAGTATACATAGAAAACAGCTGGTTAGGTATGAAAATCTGATTTGTATATGTAGAGAGAGCAGGGAGCTGGGCGGGGAGTGAGCAAATTCTCCCTTAGCCTCCATCAGAGCCTCGCAGCCGCTTGCCCCATCTGGATCTGAGCCAGCCCTCTGATGACAACTCTCTCCCACATGACACGGCAGCTCTGCGCAGGTGCGGGAGGAGCAGCAGCTGCAGAGGCCGGCGCAGAGGGAGCGCCCCACGATGGCTGTGGTTGAGGCTGAGGCCGCCCCCAGATGACTGCGCCATGTCCACAAGGCCCTGCAGCCTCAGCCTGAACACAGGCCTCCTGGGGCAGGCGGCCGCAGGCCTCAGGAGCCCTCTGAGAGCAAAGCAGGGTCAGAAGGGACTCCGAAGTCCGCGGGCAAGAAAGCTTTAATACAGAGTCCCTCTCAGGAGTTCATACACCAAAGCCGCCTCCACGGCCACCATTTTGTATAAAAATGCAAAAAATCTGGATGTTATCAACAGTATCTTTCTATATATTGAGCAGGGTCTATTTCTGTGGTGTTTGGCAACACTAATAATTACTTAATAACATTGAAATCCAACCTCTTTTTATACATGCTTTATTTTTTCAAAGTGTCATCAAATACTTTTATTTGGGGGATTATGTTTCAAGTGGGCCAAAGAGAACCAGAAATACTTTATATGTTTTGAGGATTTAAAAAAAATACTTGTTCTTTTCTCCATATATGTTATGTTGCCAAATTAACGATGTTGCTGATGGCATTCCTTCTGAGGTAAATTCGCTGGCCCCAGGAGGGACGCATTCTATCGATCTGATCGTACTGTGGTCCTTATTTATATGGGTAAATGAAATAAAAGGCTTAATGATATGATTTCTAGCAAAAATCCAGCAACACAAATGGCAACAGGCGGCCACAGCCAGGCGGAGGAGTTTCCTGCCACCTCGAACACCAGCACTTGAAATAAGATGACACAAACTCGGACTGGGACTCTCTTCTCCCAGGTGTGGGTAGAACGACGGCTCGGATGAGGCACCCACCTGCCTGTGGAGCTGTCCCCTGTCCACAGTCTGTAGCCGCACACCATGCTCTCCAGCCTGCACCGGGGAGTGTGGGGGATGCTCCCCCACTGGGAAGCCACAGCCGCGATCGCCGTCATCCCGGTCTGGGCCGCCTGCCTGGTGACCCCCCTGGACTCCAAGCTCACCTAGCCCGGGCAGGGTCTCTGGATGCTCGCCCTGAAACCAGCAGGAGATGGTGGTCATAGCTTCACCCAAATTCTTTTGCTGTGCAGCCTGATTTCTATGTTTGAGGATAATTATCCACGTATGGATTATCAAGTCCTGTACTTCTCAGTCCTTTCCCCTAAAATGCTCATTTCGGCCATTTCCCTCATTGGCAATTGCTCCGTTTACATAGCACAGGGTAGGTCCTCAATTTATTAGAAAAGATTAATAAAAATTTTATTATTTACAAACTAGTATTGCTTATAGCTATGGTTTTATAAATTACAGGAGGAGAAAGTCCAGAATATTTATCAGCAAAAAATTTTGCAACTACTTCTAGGCTTTGTTTAACAGTGGTTTCTGTATCATGGACACTTGGAAGCTGATTCAATTAATTTTTGAGCAATTTCTTCACCCTGAGGAAAGAGAATCACTGTATCTTCCCATTCCTATGATGGGAACTTAAAATTACATACACCGTTCACTAGAGTGAAAAGCAGACAGAAGGTCTCTGAGGGCTAGAGAGAAATCAAGTGTTCACAGTCCCTGTAAGCAGCTGGCCAGGCAGCGGGGCGTGGGTGCACCGAGCACACCAGCTCCCGCCGGGCTCGCCAGCAAGCAAGGCCGGGGCCTGCAGAGCGAGAGGCCACCCTCACTTAATCAATACCAATCAATCAGAAAGCAAATAACTCTGTTCTGTTGGTTGCAAATCTGGGAATTGTGACATAAGAAGAAGGACAAATACAAATTTCAGAGGTGGCAAAGTGACACATCTGAAGCTTAGAAGAGACCGTTCTAAACCCGTGTGGGCAGAATGGGCTCTCACATCTGGGAACAAAAACAGAATGGAAAGAAGAGCACAAGTTTCAGAACCAGCTCCTTCAGACCAGCAAGGCTGGGTGCGGTGGTGAAGGGCTTTGGGGTGCTGACGTCAGCGGATAAACCAGCAGCGAAGGCAGTGGGGGCAGAACTGCCGCGGGACGGAGGTGCAGACCAGGGTGCTCCTGAAACCAGGCCGGAGTACAGCATGGATTCTTGGTTTGCTACATAACTGGACCAGTCATGGCATTTCTGTTGCTTGGACTGAAACTGACACAAAATAATTTAAAATAATAGGACATGACTGTGTGTAGGGTGGGTGGGAGAACAGCAGTGCCTGGGATCAAGAACAAAACGGCTGCAAGTACAACGAACCGGGCAGGCAGAGTTACCTCGGCCAGATCCTCCCCTTCCTCCTCCATCTGCGTGCCTTGCCGCCAGTGTTTCAGCAGCCACCTGAGTTTGACGTAGAAGAGGAAAATGTTCTGCTTCAGTGACCGGAGCTCCTGCTGCATCAGATTCTTCTCATCACTCCAGGTTCGCTCGTGCAGGGTGTTCTGCAAGGCCAGGCTGTGCATTTCCAGTTCTTTCCACCTCAAGGCGTAGAGGTGCTCCTCCTCCATCTTGAACGGAAGGAAAGAGAAACTGTGACAAGCAGCTATTCTAATTGGCTACCCAAACCAAGCCAGGGGTCTCTGCAAACTGCTGTTCAATCCACAGCGCGCTGCGTGTGGGATGTGAAGTCCCTGTATGTTTAGTTTGATTAATGACTTGAGATGTTTACTGTTTATAAAACCTCGTAAGTTTTGTGCTTCAGAAGCAAGTGCCATTTCAAAGTAAGGTATTGTAATCATTCTTCATTGTCATGTCTCTCATAGTTTTTAGATGTCTCTAAGACTCCTTCAGGAAACTGTTTCCGGAATGCATGGCTTACAGCTGAGTTCCATTCAAGTGGATTCCATTTCCTCTCTGTACATGGCCTGGCACTCAAAGGCACATGACAATTGTAAAGAAGAAAGGAAGTGGAAATCCTTCCCCTTTACCTCCTGAGCCCCTGGCTCCCCGCAGCCCTGACAGAAGAGCACAGCAGCTGACAGGAGCACTCAGGTCGGGCCAGAAGGAATTCTTCCTGACTATGTGAGACTTGACTGCACACAGCGGGGAGCAAACAGGAAAGTAAGTTTGATAACCCACTTCCACAATTAAAGACTTAACATTCCTACTGGATATGGGTATCTCTTAGGGAAATAAAAGCATTGCTGAAAAAGAAACGTCTTACATCTCCACGTTAAGCTCCCGTGTTTTAAACACCACGGGTATAGGCACTCTTCCAAGCAACAAGCCACTAACCATGCCAAAGGGTGAATAAAATCTTATTTTGCAGATAAGGGCAAAAGACTAATATCTATAGTAGCTAAAGTGATACACGGATCAAAGCTTTGTGTTCCACAGACCAAAATAAAAAGTTCGAATGCCAGCCTTTCGGTGGCTAGCAGCTGTCCTCTCCCAATTTAACACTCTCTTTTATGCCAAAAACCAAGGCAGGGATTTTTTTTTCCCTTAAAGTACTAGATTAATTCTCAGAAACCATGGGAACAGGACTGTGGCTGCCTGAGGCCAGGGACGAGTCAGAGGCAGCTCTGGAAAGGTCCATGGGTCTGGGCAATCACTTGTAGAGCTACTTGTAATACCTGATCTTTATTGTACTTCAGGCTGAAACAACAGAAAACAGGGGCGATTTTATCTTTGCCATCTCAGCAGCCCTCAGGGAGGCCACCACTGGTTCTCCCCTGTGGACTCAAGGGAGCACCAGCAGGGAGGGCAGCCAGGCACCCTGGATATTCAGGGTCTGCAATTTCTTACTGATTAGTCCACGTGGTCCTTTGGGGGGAGAAAGGTACATGTAATATTTCACACTCAAGTTGTAACAGTCATGGGGTCTTTTGCACCATCTGGTCTGAGTTAGGTACAGGACAATAAAGGAGGCAGTTATTCTGCAACAAAGATCAGTAATTAAAAGGGAGGAGGTCTGGTCTCTGGTCTCTCCTTTACAGAACAAGAATCATGAGGAAGGACTTCATTTATAATCCAAGAAACAAAATTGCAAACATGTTCCACGACTTAGTCTTTAGGATTTAACTTCTCCCTTGATATAATGCACTTAGAGTCCTAACACTTTATTTTCTTTTGCATGTTTTAGCCAACTGACTCTTGCTAGGAAAAGTCAGCCTTCTCAGGGGCAACATGAAGATCACTCCTGTTCCTTCGCCCATGCTGCTATGGACAGGCACTGAGGCACGGGGTCCTTCCCTCTGCAGCACCGTCCAGGCCCTCCTGGAAGGCTCCTTCCTCTCTCTGACTTCTCCTCCACTGCCCTTTCTGCTGCCTTCTGTTCCACCGCTCCAGCTGCTTCCCAAGACTCAGAGCTCAGTCCTCTGCCCTCTTATGTTAAGGGAGACCTTTTCTTCCCTTCTGAACAAGCCTGGAGGACATATCTGCACCTCCAAAGCCTCTTCAACACACACTTTTGCTATGAATCCAAGTACTAGAAACACCTGGGACCCTGCCATGTTGTTATCAGTATATCCAGTGATAAATTCACTTCTCAAACTATTTTTGGTGCAATGCAAAAAAAATTTTTTTTCTTAGAAATTTATCATTCAAGTAATATGAAATTATTTTTCTTTGGTAATGGTATGTGAAATTTGACCTATAAACCAAACACTTAAAAAGGGGTATGCATCTAGTGGTAGAAGCTGGCAGAAAATATTTAGACCTTGACATTCAATTCTGCCTTCCCTGAGCTGCAAGGTGCAGAAGATGCTCCCTTAATCAGTTTGCGACCCATTTAGATCACATGGCTGTGGTCAATGTGGGGGCTTACGTGTAGCACACATTCCTTGCCAAAATAAATCTTGGATACACTCAGTGTCTTATTTGCACAGGATATGCATTTTAAAATACTGAGGTGGTGTCCTATTCAAGATCAACTGCTTTGTTTTGTTTTGTTTTAAAGACATCACTGTCTTTCAAGAACAAATACAAGGGGGAAGTGCAGCTACAGCCAATTCTGAACCCAGATATCTGTTTATAACTTAATTAGATCTGGGGTGGCAGGGACTGGACCGTCCTCAGGGAGGCCTAGGGCGATGAGTGCCTGCATCTGTGAATCCTTCTACTCGGCACTCTGGGAAAGGATTTGGTGGATAAAGGGTAATTAGCCAGGCATAGGCTATTCTAGCATAATATGTGTTAATCAGGCTACAGCTGAAGTAGTGGCAGTTTTTTGAAGACAATTGTTTAAGGTGAGTTGTCCAGGTTTCTATCAGAAAATTCACCCAACACTGACAAAGGTGACAGACACACTTTCCTGTCCGGTTGCACTTAGGCCCTTATTCATGTTAGTACGCCGCAGGAAAGCTCAGATTAGATATGAGGAAGACTTTCCTGAGACCACAATGTAAGTACTGAGAAGCATGTCACAGAGCAGAAAGGTAGACAGTTATCTTTACGGGGCACCGAGAAGGGGCAGCTTGACTGGTTTCCACGATTGTGCCCATGAGTCTAGGAGCCTGTCTGGAACAGACAGCATCCTCTGAAAATGCATCTTGGCATTTCTCCTTAGGGGCTGTGCTGTCCAAGCAGCAGCCGTGCTGAAATCTGCGTTAAATATTTACCTTACGGATCTTGTTTGTAAATGTCTCTGTCTCCTCTTGATGCAGTCTGGCCGCCTGCACGAGCTGACCCTGTAGCTCCTCTATCGATACACTCTGCTCAGGTAAAACAGGGGGGCCCCTGAGCTGATTGGTGGGATAAAGGAAGGGGTTTAGTGGAAACGAGACCTCTGCCTGAGGTGACAACGCAGGACAGACATCTGCACAAGCTGGGGACACACACGAGCGACACAGCACGTGCGGGAGCTGCAGCAGTGGAGTGACTGCGGCAACACCTGCCGCCCGAGCCCCGCGCCCAGGCTCCGAGACAGCCGCGCCCGCCCCGCGTCTCCCACCCGGGAGGCGAGGTGGGCAAGCGGGTGTCAGCCCCTGACCTTCAACCACCACGATAACCGCCAGCCAGGCTGAGAGAAGGACGCTGGGGGACACGAGAGGTGTCCTTGTTCCCACAGCAGCTTCTAGGTTTTGAAGCATGCCGGGAGCGGTCAGGGCTCAGCAATCAGGCAAGCATGACCGCCCATCACACATCGCCAGCCTCTCAGATTCTCTGAGCCATACGGGGTCTACGTTGATAATTAATTTTGTCATATGCTTTCTTATTAGAGTTTTTTCTTGCTCAACCAAGGGTGACTTTCTTTCTTTTATCCTGAAATCTGACCCTGGATGCTCAGGGCAGTGGGGTGGGGCTCTTTCGATTAGCAGAGACCGGTGGCTTCAGCAAGCGTTGCCGGAGGGGAATTGAACAAAGATCCACTCACTACACTTTAGGTTAAAAATAGGTCATTTTTTTTTTTTTTTTTAGTAAAGTCTACCTTTTATGTCCAAATGGCAATGATATGAGAAGGCAGAGTCGCTACTCTTGAAATAAAATGTATTCTTTAGCGATGGAAACCCTGTTATACTAAAAATCCCAGGCATCATTAAAATTTAAGTGGGTTATTTTACCCACTGGTTTATGCTACTTGAAGATAAGTGATTTATAAAACTGGGAATTCAAGTGGATTGTTGCTATAAAAATGTGTGTCACTTCACTGGTTCATTCCGATTTCCTCTGCAATGCACCTACTGCTTCTCAGAGGACACTGATTGCTGCCCCTAGTCTGATGGTACCTGTGTTGTCATGAGTAAAGATCATACCCTGAAAACAAGAGATGCAGAAAATTAAAGAGCAAAGTACTTCCCTTAGCACAGGGGATGAGAGGGAGAGGGAGGACTAGAAGGAAGAGGGAGAGGGAGGATGGGGGGGAAAGAGAGGGAGGAGTGGGAAAGAGAGGGAAGAGGGGGAAGGAGAGGAAGAGGAAGGAGGGGGAAGGAGAGGGAGGAGGAGAGGGAGGGGACAGTAGCTTAGCTTAGAAGAACAGAGACAGAAAATCAGAGCCAACTTTGGGATAAAATTTGAAAGCCAGAGATTTAAACTTAGCCTGCTTTCCGAGAATTTAAGAATTTCTGAGAACATTAAATGCTTCTTTGCTTTGCTAGTTGTTAGAGATTGTTATCACAGTCTTTTATATGTATTAGTGTATTACATGCAGTGTTCAGGGTTTTCTTTGAAAAGAGGCACTTCTCTCTCTACATGTCAAATTTACTGCAATGACTAATTTTTCATTTCTGAAAGTTTTATTATTTTTTAAATATGTGTGGTCTTTTATGACAGTGACTTACTCTTTTCTCATGTTTGCTTGCCTCTAATAATTTCAAACACACGTCTTTTACAGTGTCTGACAATTCTATCACTGGAAGGTCGCAGAGTCGAGTCCTGCTATCTGCCGTGTCTGCTGACTCTTGCTCCTGGTGGATGTTTCTGGCCTGTGTGTCTGAAGTTTTGCACTGTGAGTTCATCTTTCAGGGACAGTTAGCTGTGGATCTCGTTTGAGATCTGTGTTGAAAAGGTGCTTCCAGGTTGGTTTTGTGTTTGCTGAAACCAGCAATTTAACATAAATCCCTTTCCTTGTGGATTCCTGGACTCAACAGGTAACACCAATTCGAAGCCTGATCCTGGGTGAAGGCTGGCTGTAGTCCTTCTCCTGAGCCGGAGCCCACGATGGCCAACAAGTGTCCTGCTGCCTCGTCCTCCCCACCCTGGGACCAGCAGGCAGATGAACCTCCTGTTTGTTAACTCCGCTCCCTGCCACATTGGGCCCTGTCTCCCGTTCCCTTGCAGGTACTGAAACCCAGGGCTCCCAGTTACTAACATAGGCAAAGATCCCCTAATCCACCCACCTAAAGGCCTCAGATACTGCTCTGGTTTTCAATTCTGAAACCAATTCCAACCCTTGAAGATTTCCCTAACTTTCTTGAGAATTCAGCTAAAAACTTTAAAGGATGCTTTATGTTTCATGCAGCATTTTATTCAATAAGCATTTACTGAGCAGCTCCAGTGCTGACCACTGTCCAAAGGACTGGGTTCCCGAGAAGGCAGCAAGGCAGCTGCCAGCCCGGCCCAGCTCCTGGCCCTCGGGGCTCGTGCAGGAGCATTCACAGGTCACCTGGGCCGCTCTGCTGCCTGCTTTGCTTTCCAGTTATACATTACTTTATACATTTAGAATGTAAAAGTACTCCTGTTTTAATGCATTATGTACTAGCCAAAAGCTTTCTATTGTTAGACGCTAAAACAGATGTCCTAATCAAGCTTATGGTTTAAGAAAAGCAAAGATCTATGAATTTAGTTTCTATATACTACATTAAACTGTTTAGTTTGGTTTTAGCCTTAATAAATAATATATAAACCATTTTATTTTAAATAAATATGTGAGCCTTATACTTGAGTATCGTTTGATTAAAAACGTGCTCCTCTGTCTGAACCACACCTTTGAAGGGTCACAGAAAAATGACTTGAGGTCCCGTGGGGCTGTTCACGGGGGCTGATCTGCCCGCAGTGACTCCAGCACATCTGTGTGCGCTGCCGCCACCTGGTCAGCAGCAGAAACTTGGATACTCCTGATCTATTAGAAGGTTCCTTTTTCATCCATTTTTGCTAATGGAATATTAAAATCCCCACAGACAACTGCTCCTAGCTGGGATGCCAGTGTCACTCCAGTGTTACAAAGAACAAAATACAAACATGCTATGACAAAAGTTTCAGTCCAGAATTACTCTACTGCCACACAACTACATACAATCACATACGTCTGGAGAAAGTTTTCACATGACATATAGAATTTCCTCTAGAAAAATAAAGACTTCCCTTTATCACCCAATCCCCAAAGGTTTGATTCTAAAAACCATCCTTTGCTCACTTACCTAAGATTCTGATTATACACCAAACAAATTCATCTTATTTAAACAAATACCATCCTCACACATTTCTGAGGCTGCTGAGACATTAGCCTTGACATCACAACCACCCTCCCCCATGTCAGTGTTCTGAGGCCATGTCCCAAACTGATTTACACTGCTAATTTCCTGAACATCTCCAGAAAAGGGGGGTTATAAATTTCCTTCCACACTTCAGAAGATTATTTCACTATCGCAATAAACAAACAAAAGAATGCTTTTCACTGCAGTCACTATAATGTCTAGCAATGACCTCCATTCCCATGACTTCATTTTCTGGTGAGTTCCATTTTTGTCCTGACAAGTTTTGCTACCACTCCTTTCAAAAGTGGTATATGAGGGCAACACGTGTATGAATACTTGGCATGAGATCCCACATAATTTTACTGTGGCTGGTATTCCACGGCTACAGCGTGAGGGATGGCAACTGCTTTGTGCTCCTTTGATGAAAGGGTTAGAGGAAGCGCTAAGGAGAAGAGCCCTGAGATTTCTGACCCAGAAACGCAATCCTCTGTGCCAGGCGTGGTGCATGTGAAATCTGACCAGTGTCCATGCTCAGCTCCTTCTCATTCAGAACTATTTTTAAGGCGCCTTGCACACTCCAAACTATATCCTATACACTGCTCTCTCCTAATGAAGCAAATCTCTCAGCAGATTTCATGGGAACTTTAGGGAGCAGAGTCGGGAAGAGTCCAGAACCTAGACTGAGAATCTGGCCAATACCTACTAAGAGTAGGCAAAAGGAATACTTGTCCTTCTGGAGCCTGGGTCTTTTTTTAGTAGTTAATTTTTGTGAGGTTGCATTAATGAGTTAGTGGGTGTTAGTAGGTTGTGACTATGCTTCGCCCTGGCCATGGCTGTTTGTTAGAACAGGGCTGGGAGATGCCACTCCTGTCACAGGTTTAGTGAATGGTGGCATCTAAGCGGCAGGCCTCCCGCACCACACAGGTTTGTTATCTGCTGGAAATGTGTGATGGGTAAGAATGTGCTGCAGGCTGAGTTCGGTGGCTCACGCCTGTAAACCCAGCACTCTGGGAGGCCGAGGCAGGAGGATTGCTTGAGCTCAGGAGTTTGAGGCCAGCCTGAGCAAGAGTGAGACCTCGTCTCTACTAAAAATAGAAAAATCAGCCAGGCATGGTGGCATGCACCTGTAGTCTCAGCTGCTTGGGAGGCTGAGGCAGAAGGATCGCTTGAGCCCAGGAGTTTGAGGTTGTTGTGAGCTAGGCTGACGCCACTGCACTCCAGCCTGGGCAACAGAGTCAGTCTCTGTCTCAAAAAAAAGAATAACCTTCTTCTTCTTATTATTATTATTATTACTGCTGCTGCTGGTACTGCCAGTGGTAGTCATAGTTTTAACCTGGCCAAAATACCCCAGTCTTCCAGAATAACAACTTATCTTCTTTCCTTTTTCTCCAAATAGAAAAATCCATAAGGCAAAAACCCACGGAGGCATTTTATAAATGCAACTTGAGAAATTGATCCTTTTTTAAAACTTCCGCTTAAATTCAGAAAGCTGTTTCTTCTTTTATGCCTCTGATACTAGGTGTGTCTCACCCCCCGAGGCGCTGAAGGCGGTCCACACATGCAGCAGCAGCTGGCTCGAGGACAAAGTCAGCGCTTATTTAAGGGGCGATGTGAGGGGGGCAGAGAAGACTGCCCGAGGTACAGCCCGCCTCACCTTGGCAGCGTCCCTGTCGCTCCCCCGTCACTCGGCGGGGCCTGTTGAGTCTTCATCGTGGAGCAGCCGCTGTGGCTGGCCACCAGCTAACTCACGGGCTCTGTGCCCTGCTCCCAGTCCCGCCTCACAGGAGAGCAGCTGCTGGCATCACTGCCAGTTCAGGGATTTTTCATTAAAAGGGTTCTGCTCGCCGGAATCGTCCACTATACAATTCCTTAACACAATATTCGAAGACCAAACTAATGAGGCTGTCAGAGTGACGTCCACACCAGGGACGGGCGGCCTCTCCAGACCCAGGCTCTAAGAGGGACCTACACGCGGCTCCTCTAATAAAAGGAAACACTCTGAAGGTGTCAAAGTGGTTCCAGAATATATTTGTTTTTGTAAAAAAAACTTTTAAATAGAATGTTTGCAGCATAATTAATTGACTTTTCTCTTCTGTGTGAAATGCTTTTGTGAATAAAAACATCAGAACAAAGGATGTTTAACTCCTGATTAGCACCATTTCCCCTTCTAGGAAATGATGCTCCCTAGATCTGGCTTTTCACTATTGAGTTTTGTTTTTTTTTAACTTTCTCATTAAAATATACAAAATTAAAGAAAACTGGACAAATGTCTAAAAGAACCATCCCATGGCAAGATAGCTGCTGTGTAATCAGTCATCCGAGTGACCGTGATCAAAAACACGCTAGGACAGTGCTGGGCGCCCCTGCTGCCGAGCCACAGCCCTCAGGGGACACAGGCAGGGACAGAGGACTGAAGCGGCTACAGGATACTGGTGGACACCCAGTTGCCACCAAGCAGCTGGGGGCTTCCTGGCAAGCCACACCGCTTCTCAGGCCTCCTTTGTTCTCATCTGCAGAACGAGAAAATCGGTCTGAGGATCTGACGTTCCCTGTGGAGCTATAATTGTTCCGTGATCTTACGTTGCCAGGCACCAACTAACTCTGAAAGTGTACCTTCTTACAAGAGGTTTATTGTCACTCAACTAAGTATTTTTCTCTCTCTAAAAGCACTGGCCATTTCGAAGCCATGCAATGCAGGACCCAGGAGGACCCAGAAGGCTCTGCATGTGGGCCAGGCCTTGAACGATGGAGCACCCGGAAGGGAAGTGCAGGCCATCGAAGGGAAGAGCGCTGCCCTGTGCAGCCAGAGCTGTGGTTCTGGAAACAGCCAGTGGCAAACAAGAAAGGGCGTGTGGGCAGAGAACACCGGCACCATGTCGAGGGAGCTGTGAGCCCTTTCCCTCCCTCCCGCTGTCCTCGACGGCAAGACGTGCCGCCCTCTATTATTACTCATGCCTCACGTGGACACAGCATTTGGCACTTTCTAAGGTATTTCCTCACTCAACAGCTCCTATACTCTGAGAATCAACCACATACAGCCCCCTGAGGCCGGTAGGGCAGTCCTGTTACTCCCGTTTTACACATGAGGAAACAGAGGCCCAGAGACGTGTGAAAAATGGAGCTACTAACAGACACAGCTGGGCTAGAGCCCAGGGGCCCTGGTGCCCACTCTGGGTTCGATTCCAGTGCAGCACGACATCCTGCCAGAACTAGCTTGGTGGCGCAGTGCTAACTGAAGGCTGGGCAAAGCGTGTTCTGGAGGGTTCCATCCTGGAGACGGATCACTCAAGCCGTGTGAAATGTACAGCGTGGTGAGTGTGCTAACGCCCCGGCAACCAGCATTCTCAGAGAAGCCCTGTGTGTGGCCCAGGCCACCGGAGGTGCTTCCTGTAGAAGTTCTATGGCGTCCTAAGGCACTAAATCACTACATCCATGGGGACAATGGGAGTTCTCCAAATGTTTGCCTGTTCTGTTCTACTTTTGGTATGAAACCTAGGGACATCTTACTTGCGATTTTGGAACGAGAACACTCTGAAGTTGATATGCTGTAATATATGTCTAACTGCATCCCCAAAGACGGTGTTTGTTTCATTTAGGCTTTGTGGAGGTGGTGGTCATGTTGGTGTGTGCCCAGTCACAAGGGTAGAGACGTGACGCGCTCTCCTGCAGGGCTGGGGAAAGGGCCTCACGCTGGAGATACCTGCACTCCCCTGGGTGAGGCTGCAGCCCTACCGTCCCTATCTCTGACAACGGGCCAGTGGCCTATCCAAGTCACAGCGGCTCCAGTTCTGCCCCACCCTGCGCCTCTGCTCACTTCCTTTCCTCAAGGAAGGGCTGGGCTTTCTACTGCATGCGCTATGTCTGTCTCAGTTGGTGCAGTCCCCTCCCCTCCTCTCCCATGCCTCGCAGCTAAGTGGTAACCTCCCCACAGGGGCAGAGACATTAGGGATCTTCATCAGTGTCTTGCAGAAGTCACTGTCCTTCTCTAATGAGGAATATGTTGCTCTAGCCCTTGTTCCTCGGGAACACCTGTCTTCTTGCCCTGCGTGGATGGCTTGCGTCTAAGAGCTTTCACCCTTACAGGACTGCTGACAACCGTTTCAACCATGCAGGTCCCTGTGGTGGCTGCAGCTTTTTGTACATGGGGTTACCATGGCAACAGAGACTGCTGAGGATGCCACTGGCCGGGAGTGAACCTCCCTGATTCGGCCAACAGGCCAGGACAGTGTCACCAGACACCGTGGATGCTCACACGAGACACAGGCAATGAAGAACTGAAAAAGGAAACCCTAAAGAGAGTTTCCTCCAAACTAGGCTCGTGTTTGGTTTCCATTCCTACTTTCTCTGCTCTTGGACAAGAAGCCACTGCACACTCCTCAATAGTCCTGCCTGCCCCAGGGGCCTGGGAAAACAGGATTGGGGACAGTGAGTGCCGTGCCTATCACTCCCATCTGACAAGTGTGGCAGTTCGCCCACATGCACCTGTGCACACCCTCCAGCTCCATGCAACAGGTTGTGATGCCAGGTCAGTGCCACCTAGTTCCACATCCTCCTGCCATGTTCCCTCAGGACCTCGTTCCAGCGGGGAAACCCCACACAGCCAGCCACACAGCAGGAGGGGCAGGAGGGCAGGATGGGATCTGGGGCCACCAGCTTGCTGACCTCCAGGCTGAAGCAGCTCTGGCCTCCTGGCCCGTGGCTCCCGGCGTCCCCATCGGCGTGGCGGTGCAGCTCCTTTGTGGCTCGAAGGCGCAAGCTGTCCCGCTCGTCCCCCCGGGCCGGACCGAGCTGCCACTCTAGCTGCTCTCTCAGTCTGGACTGTGAGGTGCATGGGAGGGATTTTGTTTTGTTTTGCTTTAATTTTAAACAAAAAACAAAGGACAAAGGGGTGGGGAAGGAGGATAAAGTAACCAAAAATGGGTAAGGGAGACGACTGAGAAAACTACTAGACGAAGAAAAGCATGACCAGAAACACCAGCTTGAAGACATGGCGCAGGAGAGGGGAGAACGGACCCGGAGTGAGCATGAGCGGAAGGGTGAGTGGACAGTCTGGAAAGCAGACAGAAAGGCGGAGTGCGAGACGCTGGTCATGAGGCACATGCAAGAGGGTGCGTGAGTCCGGAACTCAACTGCAAGCACACTACCCGTGAAGGAACAGAAAACAAGGCTCCTCCTTCCTTACTTGTTGGCTGAGCAGCAAAAGCCACAATCCGGCAGCAGCTGGGCCATGCACCCCATCGAGGCACAGGGGAGCAGTCCTCGGGAGGCCGCCCCGCTCCGTCGCACCCTCGGCTTGGGAGGGCGGCGGGAGCGAGCGGCAGCGAGATTCTCCAGGAGAAACATCCTCCTCTCGTCCTGCTGGCCTGTCTTCCAGCAGGACGCGGGCCTGGGCTGCCTAGGGCCGCAGGCCGCCCTATGTCCCTCGGGTACAAACCCAGGTAGGGATGCGCACGCTCTGAGCGAGTCTGCTAGTTATCCTGACTGAGACGCGAGTTTGCACTTGGTCTTAAACTCCACATTGCTTCTTCATCGGGTAGCTGGTTGTCTGAGACACCAAGGAAGGGGCAAGGCCAGCCGCGTTGATCCCTAGCGCCTCCGTGGCCAGCCTTGTGTCTGAGAGGGCCTGTGCACCACAGGCAGCAGCTCAGGGAAAAGTAAGAGAGGAAAAAGGAAAAAGAAACAAGGAAATAAAAGAGAGCTTAAAAACAAAAGAAACCCAACCAATAGAAAGGATTTGGTTGGCCTTCGAGGCTTTAGTACAATGCAGGCTTGAAATCACGGCCAAGCAGCAGTGAGCAGCACGAGCCCGAGTGCAGCAATGCCAGCCAGGAGCAGGAAGAGCAAGACGGAGCAGGGAGGCGAAGCCAGGAGCCCCCTTACCTGCAAGTCTGGGCCCAGCTCCTTCCCCAGGTTCCCGATGGGGGAGTCCCGGGACACGGAGGTCACAGTGGACAGGAAGCTGGAGGACTCCGTGAGGTGGGGCAAGGGGGACAGGCCGTCCCTCAGCTGGTTCACCTGCTCCAGGAAGGCCTGCAGCTCCTTCCTGAAAGCCTTCATCTTCGCGTTGATGGTCCCCAGCAAGTGGGGCTCGTTCTGGGCACCCTCGCCCTGGACGCCAGGCTCCAGGGTGGCCCCCGTGCCGCAGAGGAAGCTGTCGGTGTCTGTGATGAGCCGCTCCATGGTCCGCTCAAGCCGCTGGGCCTCATGCTTTATGGTCACCAGGCACTCAGAGTCCTCCCGGGCCTTCAGGAGCTCCACAGGGCACGGCTCGCTGGCCTCCGACGGCTTCCCGCTCCCGAAGCCTGACGTCTTCTCGAAGGTCTCCTCTGAGTCGCTCTCTCCACCTACAGGACCCTCTCGCTTGGGCTGGGGCAGGCGGCCCTCCTCCCCGTCGCTCTCCTTCTTGCCCGCATCACTCTCCGCATCGCTGTCCCGGGGGCTTGGGGCGCGCGGCCCCAGGTGCATGGCCAGGTCGCAGCGCTGGACGTTGGACTGCAGCACCCGGTTCTCGTGCTGCAGCTTCAGCACCTTCCCGCTCAGCTCGCTGATCTGCAGCCTGGCCGACTTCAGCTCCTCCTGCAGGGGCGTGCCGGCCCCGGCACCCTTACCCTCCCCAAGCCGCCCGGGCTCCTGGCGAGGCTCAAACTTGAACTTGCTCAGCTCGTGTGTCAGCTGCCGGTTGTGGTCCTCGATCTCGGATATGGACCTGCGGAGCAGCTCCGCTTCCTCTTCCACAAACTGCAAGTGGCGGCGCAGCTCTGCCGAGGACTCCACGGAGTCGCCGAAGGGCGAGGTAGGAATGCCGGGCGCGGGGTCCCGGCCCAGCCCCTCTCGCTCCTGCTGGCCTCGCGCGTCCTCCATCTCCGCCTTGAGGCCGCGGTTCTCCACCTCCAGCTCCACGATCTTCCGGCCCAAGATGTTGGCTTCCTCCTCCACCAGCTTCAGCCGCAGCTTCAGCTCGGCCTCCCGGGTGCTGGGGGGCCCACCCGCTTCCCCCGTGGGGAGGGGGCTGTCCACGTCGCCGTAGAGGGACTTGTACTTCTGGAGCTCCTGTTCCAGCTCGTCCTTCTCCCGTCCCAGCTTGGCCATTTTCTTGCGCATCAGGGAGGCTTCCTCTTTGGCAAACTGAAGCTGGCACTTCAAATCGGCACTGTCATCCTGCCAGAGAGAACAGCCCGAGAGAAGGGTTATTTGGAAATACCAAATGTTCGTGTTTTTGACGATTCCCCTCGCACCTCGCCCCCAGTACACACGCAAACACACAACACCGATCTTTCCGTCAGTGCCGTTTGGTTACCCGGAGAAGGAGCCGACACAAGCAGAGGTGCAGGAGGGGCCAGGGAAAGGCCTGCAGCTTGTTGCTTTGTCACGGAGACAGAAGAAACCAAGACACCAGTGAAAAAACGTGCACATGAAAACCATCACACAAGCTGTGAGTGAAGAAGGAGAAAATGCAATGAAACCTAACACCCGTCAGGAACACAGGACCCTTTGGCATCATGGATCCATCTGGTCAGTCACCAGCAGGGGTAAGAGACCAGAACCCTCGCCAGAGCCTGGCACAGGCGAGTAGACTCAGGCCACTTCCACCTGGCTGCACTCACTCTCTCCCCATCCAAAGTGGCCAGCGATCCACAGATATCACCAGGACAGGAGGGCCAGGCGACCCCAAGTCAGAGCCCAGCTTTCCCTGACCTGAGAGGGCAATCTGCCTCTCTCCCTCCTGGTCTCCCTGGCCCCAAAGTGCCACAAGAAAGACATGATGACAAGAAAATGAGGTGATGAGTGACAAGCAGGAGGGCACTTTGGAAGTCCAGGTGCTTACTGAGTCAGTCCCCAGCTCTGACGATTGCTGCGAACCCAGATGCCTGTCAGCTCACGCCTTCACCATGCAAGTGCAACCTCAGAGCCTTTGCCCGGGTCCCTTTCCCTTTAGTTACTGTAGTTACTTTAGTTACTGAGACACAGCAGGAAATTACACTCAGACGCCAAAGGCCAGGAGTTAAGTGTTGGATAGAATCAAGTGTTTTACAACCTGAGAAGGGGTCCTCATCGGGACACCAGGGGAATACCAGCGGGTTCTCGAGGGTCCCCGACACTGACTCTGCTGCTCACAGCCGCACTGCATGGCTGAAGTCAAGAAGGCACTTTTTGGATCAACTGGGAAGTCAAGTCTGCTGTGCCAGTGCTGGTCTCCATGCTTTGAAGCTATGTGAACTCTCTGCCCACCTTGGTCTTACAAAAATGCTTTGCTATTCACATTCAGGGAATGGGAAGAATGGGACTTCACTAATCACTACTCTTCGACTGGCTATCAGAAGTTCCAAAAGGCTTCGGCAGAGGCTCCCCGATCACACAGAGGAACTGTGGGAGGCAAGCCCTGTCGGCCCCAGCTGGCGTGGAGGGACAGGCCTCGAACTGCTCTCCAGGCCTGTCACCCGTGCTCTGGAACAAGTCAACCCTCTGGAAGAGAATTAACACTTTCACATCAGCATTTGTGCTCACGATGCAGCTTTTATGCTCAGACAAGGTGGCTCGTTCTCTGCCATATTCTTGTTGCACACTCATATGGCAGGAAGATATAGAAACCCCTCCCTTGATGCCTCCCAACTTTCCACCTCCCACCCTGCCCTGATTCCTCCTCCCTCACCACAAAACCCACGGAATGGGATAAAATGATGTGACAAGAAGACTCATGGGAAGACCCACAGCCAAGTGTGTAGCAGTGCCACGTGGGAAGCACGTTCCGGCCCTATCTATGTGCCCTCGGAGGGACAACATGCCCATTGGCATCTACTTGGTCAAGGTTAAAACGAGTCCTGCTGGACTTAGGGTCAAACCTGCTGCCTGGAGTCCTAGCTTTGCCCTGACATTGTCCAGGGGACTTGGGCTAATCACAGATTCACATCCTGGTGAACCTGACTCTTTATGTCTAAAGCAGGAGGTCATTGTGAAGGTCAAATAAAATAATGTACAGCAAAGTGGTTTTTTTTATGATAAATTACCATACTCTAGCTTGCTGAAATTAACTTTGTTCTTTGTCTGAAACACAATTAATATGGGGGAAAGAGACTAGTAACTCTGTCTTTATTTTTCCCCTCCTTGTACATTAGGAGAATAATATATGTGTCACATTGTCTTCGAGTTCTAAAAACTTATCACATTAGGGATTTGGTTTGGTTTTGGTTATGCAGACATAAAAAGCAATTCTGTGACTGACTCGATGCAAGGCTATCTGCCCTACTCAACTACTGAGCAAACAGGTTATCATTGCTGCTGGGGAAACTTTAAAAAAGGGCCTACATAGACTACAAGGGTTATAAAAGATATATCCTGTGTTTAATCCTAATACTAAAGGAAAAGCATGCGTGTTTATTTGTTCATTCATTCTTTCAGTATATATTTATTGAGTACCTACTATGTACCAGAAATTGGCATGCTACTTTAAACAACCCCAGCTTCTTAGGACTTTGAAAAGTAGAAGAATCAAAAGCACCTTTTCTATTTTTCATTAAATATAAATTTGCAAGAAATCCAAAAACACAAGACAGGTCTTTTTTGTTCCCATGAAGGAATGGAGTTTAAGCCAAAATACGTATCAGTGGAGACAAAATGTAAATACTTTGCCAATAAATTAGGTTGGAAGTTAAAAGCTGGAAGACAGGGGATGCCATTAACCCCATCATGAACTTGGGAGCCAGTGTGTGCCCACTGTCCCAAATCGCCTAAATCACCCCATCTCCACCTGTGCAGCAGGGAAATCCACAGCAGCAGACACCACTGGAGAGAATGTCCTTCGGCTATGGGAAAAACTCGGCCCCACCCTCTATCCACCTCCAGCCTGGAGCTCAAGACTGGGCCAGACCACAGGGTGGGCAGGGCCACCTGCTGTGACCAGTGTCCTGACTCTACTTCCACACAGACTTGTGGCCGGTGAGGCTTTGAAGTGGGGGAGGCCAGGCTGGGAGGGGTGGACCAGGTACAGCTGCCTGCACAGTTCAGGAGTCTCATCTCAAACAAGAGTTGGGATCAGGGACTCTCGGGCCATCTCCCTGAGGGTCTGCCCCAAAGGCTGAACTGAGAAGTTGGGAGAGGCAGGTAGGATCTCTGAGAAGGGTTTTAAAGTGTACTCTCTCTCTTATGCCAGTAGGAGATCGCATGGAGCCCGCAAATCACCTTGATTTCAGGAAACCTTCAACTTCACACCATTCCCCTCCATCCACCATCCCCTGCAAGTCTCACTATAACCAGAACAATTCTCCTTAGTCGCCTCGAACCTAAACCCAGGTCAGCAAAAGCAGCAAGGTTCTATGACAAACCCTAACGAGTGTCTGGTTTGTATATTACCTGAGCATTGATAAAATGTCCAAAAAGTCTTCTTGTTCCTTAAAGAAAGAAGCTACACCAACACCAAGGATTCCAAAACGTGATTAGAGCATGCTGCCATTTTGACACACCCACACATGCGCGACGAGGCCCGCCACCACGACTAAAGCAGTTTTTGAAACAAAGACAATCCTGAAGCCAGGGCGGTGTGTACTCCATGAAGGGCTCAGACTTGCTCGTGAGGAGGCTGGAGCAGGGCCTGCTGCACCTGCCAGGCAGTGTGTGGGCCGGGGAGCCCCAGGGAAGCTGAGCTTGGACTGTTCTTGGGGGCTGGGGGGCTCATTTCAATAAGATGGGGAATCACAGCCTCAGTGCAGGAGGCTGGACACTCATCTTATCTCGCAACAGAGACTTTCTAAAACTCTGCCAAGACTCTAGGGGAGAGGTCCAGGCCGAATCCTAAACTTAGGATGTCAAGCTCTGGTTTCGTGAGCTCATCAGGAATGCAGCAGGAAAGCAGATCAAGTCAGACTTTCCAGGACGCGATTCCCGCTGCCGGCAGAGAGGGCAAGCGTGGCATGGGGGGAGACACGCACGGGGCCCACCACCATCACCAGCAGTGGGAAAGGCCTTGTCAAGTGTCAGAAATATATTCTGTCTGTATATATTCTCTGGCTTGCAAGTCTGCCATCTAGTCAGCGGCCCGAGTGGCTGTCTGCCCGCATGCCTACCTTGCGCCAGGGCGCCAGTTTCCTTTGAGTTTTGGTCGCAGACCTGCAGTTCCCAAGGCGCTCCAGTCCACCATTCTGCTGAACAGAAACTCCTTTCTCAATAACCCCGCAGGCTAAGGGGGGCGGCCCGACACATCCCAGGTACCGGGACTCTGATGCATGCCAAGGAGCTGCGGCTCCTGTCCTTGGCCTGTTTCACCCGTAGGCGAATGCAATTCCATGCTGTTCATTTCACAATGGGGCAGAAGTTCCCCTTTTAAGGAAAAGATCTCCCTTGGTCAGGAGTCAGTTAATGAGAAAGGCCCAGGAGGGTGTAAGCGCCCAGCAGTGGGTGGCAGACTTTCATTTCCCTGTGATTAATGGATTCCAAAGTGAGATGTGGGGGGTAGAGAGGATGGAAGAGAAAAGTTAATCTTTGGCATTTCTGCTGCTCGCACGGGCCTGGCCCTCCTGGAATGACATTCTGGGCACCAGTGAATTTGGAGAATGGAGAAACCAGACGGGATCCTTAAGAAGAGAGTTCCCAGGGACAGGCTTTGAGCTCTCCTGGTTACCCTGACTTCCTACGTCTCTCTAATTACTATGTGCTCTCAGAGTTCAGCGAGCTGATATCCCAATGACACCTTTGTTCTCCCCAACACCTAATACTAGCAGCGATTTTTTTAAAAAAGAAGAAACGAATCCAGTAAAACAACTTTTCAGAAAAGCTAAGAAAGTTTTCAAGAACACATACCGTGTACACAGAAAGAGCTAAGCTTTTTGTAACATTTCTCAGCTAGAATATTTTACTTGCAATTAGGACAATTTAAGATATTTTCAGCTTGCACGTTAACAACAACAAAAAAAACACTCAAAACAATAGCTATGAACAACCCAACACTTCAGCAGCTATATTATTTTATTTTACTGTGTACATGACTTTGAAGGCCATGACACTTTTTACCAGTTATGAGGATTGCCAGGCCCCTGAACGACACCTAATTCTGTTTCACAAAAAGCCGGTTTGTTCTTCTCTTTCCTGAAGAAATCACCAGCTTGTCAGTGCAAGAGAGAAACAAAGGGAGGAGCTGTGGGTTTGGAAAAAAATGTTCACCCATGGAGGTTCTGAATGAGTCCAAATGTTTTGGCAGGTAATGTTTCTCTGAACGTTTTGAAGGCAAAGCTAATACGTTTTGAGAAAATTCAAAATGAGATGATTTCCTCTTTAGGAGATATCACATTGGAATGAAAACCTCTGCTTACCTGGTTAAAGGTTTTCTTTTCTTTGTACGTTTCCCGACTTCCTCTTCTTTTCAGGGAACTCTGAAATAGATCCAAGTGACATTCTGTTACCAAGGGGGTCACATGTGACTGCCACGATAGGCGGACATCGTCCCCACTGGTGGGAACACACGCAATTGACAAAGGCTGTTTTCCATTAGAATCAGGGAACAACTTAGAGTCAACATTTACATGTAGTTGGGTAAGTCTGGTGAGCTGTCTGAATCCTAATTATTGCATTTGGGGCACTCCTCACTCATTCAGTTTAATGACAAAGCAGGTGGCTGGATAATTCGTACCGGTGCAGAGAAGGCAAGAAGAGGAGAAAGGTAGCAAGTTTCGGAAACAGATATGTAATATTTCTGGAGCTGGTTTACCTTCCAAATTATGTTTTGTTGGAGCTAATATCAAAATTAAGTGTTCCTTCCTTCGTGGCCAGATAAAAAAGTGATAAGGAGAGAACAACCCTTGTTTATGGGGAAAACTGAATCTAGGTTGCAGAATTCTGGAAAACTCTATAGCCATTCATGATTAGGCCTCCATCTTAAAGATCTCACAGAGTTTCTAACCTATTCTCACGTGAAGTGGCCTATAGCAGGGGGGGCCCTGCCTAGCTTTACATTACAGGTGCTCCATTGCCTGGTCCAGGCAAGACATTGCAAATGTGTCTGAAATACAAGCATGAGCATGAATAAAAGGGCCAGGATGTCTGCAACAGACTAGCAGGGAGCCAGGACAGTGCCTGCTAAGGGGAAGTGTGGAGACAGAAAGAAATGACCAGAAGATGAGTGAGAAGCATCCTAGAGGAATATGAAGGGATTTGCAGTCTCTTAGTCTGAAAAGATTAAGTTAATCCTGAGGCATGCTGGAAGCAAGCGGGGGAAGGGAAGGAAAGCTCTCTTGGCCCCATTCAGACCTTGGCCCTTGGCGGGACAAGAGGTTCCGCTGATGCTGCAGCTTCACCGCGTCCTCCTGGACCTCACCTTGGCGTGGGCTCGCAGCCCCGACTCTCGGCTGGATTCCTGTGCTGCCACCGTATCAGAGCAGTGTGGAAAGGAGGCTCTCGTGCAAGTCACTTATATCACAGTTAGAATTTAAGTGCAGTAACTCAGTACCACTCACATCTTAAGAGTCTCACTCTTAGAATGCCAGGCCTTGGCATTTATTGGAGGAATTCTAGGTTAAGAAACAAAATTCTAGCTGCCCCTCAGCCTCTAGGAGGCTGGAGACCTGGCTAACAAACGGGGATGGAGCCCCAGCTGCGGAAGCGGCCTGATTTCCTTTAGTCTCTTTGGCAAAGAGAGTCAAACGCAAACAGAGCCAGTCCCCTCCGGCAGGTAAAGCGAAGCCTGTCTCAAGAGCGGCCTAGCTCCCCCACAGGTAACAAGTGGCTTTCACCTCACGCTTCAGTTAGGGAGTGTCTTTTATCGGAATGAGCTGAGTGAGGTGAACACTGCTGACGATTCGCCATGGAGAAGAGTCACAGAAAGAAGTCGGGACAGCCCATTCCCAAGCGTCAACTAAGAGACTGGGTCCCAGGACTGTAACGGCGAGTGCGGAGCCTGCTGCCCGCGATCTCCCACAGGCCCGAGCGGAGTCCGCACATGCGGAGAGAGCTACGTATGCGGAACTGAAGCAAAAGCTACAAGTGGAGACAAAAGTTCTTAAAATCTATGTGGAACCACGGGCTGCTGCGCTTGACGCTGGACCGGGAGCACATCCTGGGTGGGGAGAGAGTGCAGACAGGAGCCTCAGCCCTGCCTCATGCGCCTGCTCCCCTTGCTGAGGGGCTGTCACTGCAGCCCCGGCCTGTGACGCTCCAGGCAGGGAGTCGCGGAACCCCCGACACAGACCCCATTCACGATGGCAACTAGAATGCAAAACACTACCCGGAAATTTGCAGGACTTGCATGAGGGAAACCACAAAACTGTGGGGAGCGACGTCAAGTCATGCCTGATGCTGCCTGATGGGAAGCTTTGTGTGATACAGACGTCCCTCACGTTTCTCCCAAACTCTCTTGTAAGCACGGTGATTGTCTCAGGACAAATCAACCCACGGTCTGTTTTGCAAACAAGGCTTAATTAGAACACAGCCCCATTTACTACTGTCCCTGGCTGCTTTGCTCTGCAGGGCAAAGCTGGACACTAGTGACAGACCATTAAAGCCCGCAAAGCCTGCGACATTTACTGTCTGGCCCTTTTCAGAAAAAGTTTGCTGATTCCTGATCTAGAAAAATAAAATTAGTGAAAATAGCCAAGAACACTTTGGAAAGGAAGAATAATGACAGTAGGTTTGCACTAAACACAGAAATACTATAATGGTTTGGTGCTGGTACAAGAATAAACAGATTAGTGAAACAAAATAGAAAGCTCAGACATAGATTGAAGAATATATGAGATTTTAGGCCAGGCTCGGTGGCTCACGCCTGTAATCCTAGCACTCTGGGAGGCCG
>VBSM01003157.1:3292165-3302646 GCA_008086735.1 Cheirogaleus medius
AAATGTGTGTGTGAAGTATGAACTTTTTCCAACTGTGTGATTTCCATATATTCTTTTCCGTATATGGAACAGAATTTAGATAATTTAGAACCCTAACTTCACATCACCGTACACACAGGGTCTGTCAGGAAAATGTCTTACTGTTGTCTGTTAGTAATTCATGGAAGAAATTTTAACTTAATAACAACAAAATTCTCTCCCCCAGTAAGAGGGCATTATTCCTACCATGTCGGGGAGATGAGTGGGTCAGATTTTCCACAGTGTAATTAAGGACGCCAGGAGCCAATGGCAAAAATGGCTTCGCACACAAATGTATAGGATGAGTCAAACCAGGAGAAAAACAACCATGTGCACCCTCCCCCGACTGCTGGATCCCAGCTATCAAGGGGGAGACACTCCTCTTTGTGACTGACAAGGCTCTTCTCCAACATATTAACATAAAATGAGCAATAAGGCCGAGACAGACTGGCTGAACCAAAGGCTAAGTAAAAGCATGAAGAAGAGGAAAGGGAAACAGAAAGGAGATTGGGAAGCATCTTCGTACCACGGCTTCTACCTTCGGTTCAAGAGGGAGACTGAGAAGCACACGGAGGTACCGTGGACTGGGCTGGAAACTCCTCTCGGGTCACAGCGTGAGCCTGAGGCACGAATATGTGCAGTATCGATGTGGACCAACACGCAGCTGGAATAAATGAGGAAAGACTTGGATTCCGTGCCACGTGGAGCTTTGTGCCAAGTCGGACGCGGTGTCCTGGGCTGGCCCCCGGGAGCACCCTCAGCCAGCCCGCCTCCACCTGTCCCAGGGCGACCCTTCCCGGTGCTGTTCTTCTCTTGGACTTTTTCCCTGTTTCTTTATTTCTAACACCATGATCACTTCTGGGTTTCGGTTCTGTTTTCTTCCACACAAGTGACACCAGACAGAACAGCCTGGCACCTCTTGTGACAAGGCCTCCTTCACACTGGACAAACACTGAACATCTTGTTACGAATGAGACACTTTGAATGGGCTCAGTTGTGAATTAGGCCCCGAGGGTGGAGAATGTGCAGTTGGCAGGTTATTTCGGGCTTTATGAAGATATATAGTAGATTTTCCAGCTACTAAAACACAATAAAGACTGAAACTGACAAAGAGCAGAGAGAATACGCAGGGACTGAAACAAGCCCGGCCCCGAAGGGCCACTGTGACGAGCCCGCCCTCTGCTGCCCTCCGAGTTCTCACGCTCATCTCCCCCAAAGCCCAAGATCTCCCCTCTCCTCGCCCCCACCCAGAGAAGTCCCCACTTGCTTCCGTCTCACCACGCCCCGCGCTCCATCATTCATCCGTCTCTGCTGCTGTCACCGTCACTCCTGCCTCCACCCCTCTCTGTCCGTCCCTCTTCCCGCCCATAGCCCAGGAAGACTCAACACCTTGATGGATCACTTGAGAGCCTCCTTAGGGGGTATGCTCAGGGGTGCTCAATCAATCCTGAGCTATTTAATAACATTTGGGGTGGGGAAAGCCATCGTGGGAGCTCCCTCTCCTTTAAATGTCCCTACACACTTGCAGGGTGATGCCCGCCTTCTGTGGGATGCAGCGCTCACAGGCACGGGCCAGCTTTAGCCACGGAGATGGCACAACATGATGCCAGGAGCTTGTTCTCATGACAGTAAATGGATGCTGCTCATTGAAGAGCCCTCACGCTTTCTCTCTGAAAACGACCTACAGAAAGACGCCTTTTTAAAACAACACTTGTCAGGGACTCAAACAGTATCTGTGCACCGATGCTCAGGCAGCCCTGCTCACAGCAGCCACGGGTGGAAAGGAGCCCGCCCAAGTGCTCATGGACAGATGAATGGATAAACAAAAAGAGGTGTATACACACAATGGAATAGTATTCAGCCTTAAAAAGTAAATTCCAACACATGCTACAACATGGATGAACTATGAGGACATTATGTGAAGTGAAATAAGCCAGTCACAAAAGGATAAACATGTATGATTCCACTTATACAAGATACCTAGAACAGACAAATTCAAAGAGACAGAAAGTAGAATAGAGGTTACCAGGATTTGAGATGTCGGAAGAGGGAAAGGCATGTCACTGTTTAATGAGTCCAGAGCTTCTGCTGGGATAATGAAAAAGTTCTTGAAACAGTGATGGTTGCCCCAAAATTGTGAATGTATTTAATGCCACTGAATTATATGTTTAAAAGGGGTTAAAATGGCAACTTTACCGTTATGTATATTTACCACAATTTTTAAATGCTAATTATATCCAAAATAGTCTATTTTATGAGTCATAAAAAGCACCCCAAACAAAGCTCTACATACAGATTTCTACAGCTTATATTCTGGGTATCACTGTGCAACCCCATGATTTACTGCACTGTCCACGTGTACAGTCCTATACATTCTCCTTCCACTCCTTTTATGGCCAAGAAGCTAAGATTAGTTTGTACTGTTTTTAATCTGTAAAATACACATTCAGGCGGACTCATACTTTTCATAAATGTTTTGAAGGTAGCTTTTAAACAGGGACCAAAACTTTGGCAAGTTTTTTCTCCAAAGACCTTACTTTTTTTTTTTTTAAATGACAGCACACATTTTAAAATTTTATTTTATTATATCTCTAAAGGTAGTTTCTCCTCTGTTGACATTTCAAGTCAGTATACGTGAATCAACTATTACATGCATGGTTTCCTCATAAGAAGAAAATAATTTCTCATTCCTTAATTCATTTGTAGAAAAACATTTCTAAAATTTACCAGAAAATACTAGTGGGAGAAATTTTGAGTTTCCATAGAGTTGTAAAATCTTAAAACTTATAGGAAATAATGTAGAAGTGCCTTCTACAATATCCTACATTTGCTTTATGTACATATGCACACACACACACACAAATAAACTGAAAGGAATAAAGGAAGTTGGAAAGAATGGAAGAAAAGAAGGAAGGAAAAAAGGGAAAATTCCAAGCATTATGTTCTGTTCCTAGATATGGCTCTAGCTGACCATTACCTGAGCCTCTGTGTGGACTGAGAAGTCAAATTCCCAACATGCGCTTTCTGGAGGGCGAGTGCCCCAGCCCTGAGGAGACACGGCCCCCAGGGTATCAGCTTAAAGAACCATTGGGTAAGTTAGCACACACTTTGCTTGCATTTTGCATCTAATAACTTGTTCCATTATCGACAAACGCTTCCTATGCAAGATCTCTACCCCTAACAGCACCTCTGTGAGAGGTGTTACTGTTGGTGTTCCAGGTGAGAGGGAGTAGGCTCAGGGAGAGGAACCTGCACAGCACCCCTGCTGGGATTGGCTGCCTATTGGAGGAGGGAGCGTGAAGGAAAACCAGGTCAGAAACACCGCCCGTCTTCATGCCGACTGCTCTCCTGTTCCGGACGGATGTGTGAGGTTGGCCCGCACTCCAGAAGCCCACCCAGCAAGGAACCGTGCTGCGGCTTTGCCATCTGGTGGCCCCAAAGGGGGCAAATAGGGACCCGAGCACTCCTTGTACAGCTGGAGTTGCTCCTGGGCACACTTTCCAGCACTGGCACCAACGTGCTGGGGTGGAGCAGAGCCGACCCTCCAGGACACGAGGTCCTGTGAGCACAAGCTCTTTGGTCCCCCTGGAAAACCTGGAGTCCCCAGCCATGCCCCCTCCTCTCAGTTAGGACACACACCCACCGCTCCCTCATGTGCACCAGGCTCTCGATCTTCCAGCCCTGGGACCCCCAGTAGACCTGGGTCTAGGTTACTATAGAAACAGAAAACCTATTATAACGCCAGTTTGTCATTTGTGACCGCTGCACTCTTCTCTAGAAATGTATGCCAATTATACGCTTCTCTAAAGATCCCGGGCCTCATCACTGCCTTCTGCTCTTTGAAACATGTTTTCTCCCTACAAGATTGTTTTTACGTTGTTTGGGACAAATGAGACTTCCTCAACTCCCCTGCTAGAAGGGTCTGAGTGCCGCTGGGGGAAAGCAGTCCCAAAATGAATTAAGGACTGAGAGAAGGGTTTAAGCTTGCATATTCCCAGCTGTATGGAAGAAACTGCAGGCAACTCTTCAACCTCAGAGTCCATATTCCAACCCAGTCTTTGCAATCAACAGCATTCTGTTCGCGTTCCTCCCGAACTCAGCTCGGGCCCACAGCTGGACACCAGCCAGGGTCCAAAAACAGATAAAAGTGTGCAGCTCCAGGAAGGACGTGAGAATACTTGGCAATTTTCTTCTGCTTTGAGAAGAACAAGCACATCCCTTTTAGACATTAGGCCATACGCATGCACTTTGCAGAGGCGTGCCTGGCGGCCTGTTAAGACGCTACCCACGAGTTTAAAAGCATTCAGCATCATTTGGGCGTGTAATCTGCTACTGAAGTCCTTCTATTCAAAGCCAATTTTCCTCAAAAAGTGACCCAAAATGCAGAATTAAAGAACAACAACAGCCTCCCTCTCATCCCCACAACTCTCTCTGCATCCCTCGCTGTCCTTTTATTCTTCCACTGTTACTGTCCGGAAATGTTGGAGGAGGTATTTCAACTGTATTTCACTAGATGTAGCAAGTGGAGGGGAAAGGGGAGGACATTTTGAGAGAAATCCACAGCATTGGTATATTCAGTCCTCTTCATCTCTATTTTGAAAACCTTGTCCTCAGTTTCAGGGTATCAGCACAATTTGCAAACAATACAGTTTTGTGCCATTGTGCCACCATCATTGTCTACCTACTGTCTGATCACAAACAAGTTCACTGAGGTCCCCTGGCCTTGAGAGATGAGAGAGCATCTGAATGTGTGATAAGCGTTAACAATCCTCGGGAACTTCAGGAGCAACGAGGAACAAGGTGACGGCTTGTGCAAGACCAGACTTTCACAGATTTACCAAAGCTACGAGCTGAACCAGAGACCCAAGGCCGCAGCACCGCGTTGACGGCAGATGAGACTGATGAACATATCCGTTGCGTTTAAGTCCCCCAAATCCTACAGATGAAGGAAACCCCAGGTGAAGGGGCTTGCTGAAATCTACAGAAAGGAAACGTCTCTGCCCAGGGAAGGCGAGGTGCGCCCAGGTTAGACAAGCGGAAGGTGGCAGGGTGGCATGTCTGGCTAATTCCTGAGGGATTAGGAGAGCGGGCGCTACCCATCAACTTCATGAGTCATTACTGAAAACACTTAACAAAGGAGCGGCTTGTGCTATTTCCTTTTATCTTTCTTGGATAAAAAAGCTGACAAGCTAGTCTTTAAAACCTTTTATAGCCAAACCCATAGTTCTAAAACTGAAGGAAGAAAAAATTACTTATGTTGAAAGAACATGCATATTTTATTAACGATACCAACAATGAAAGACAATGATAGTGTTAACACAGTAAAAACCTACTGCTTTTAAAGAACTATGAAACTTTATCAGACCACCTTCATTATTAATAGAAGACACTGTTCCTCGAAAAATTTCAAACATGCAAATGACCTCCTTTTTCTATACGTGTGTCTCCAAACACGCCCTTGCATTTGCTAGGTGTGCTCCCGCGGGGCTGGCGGGTCAGGCACCGAGGCACACGAGTCTCCTTCCTGTTCTAAATCCCCACCGGGACCCCAAGTCCTTTCTCGCAGCATCTGACTTATCCTCTACGGGCAGCAAACACTTGCTCTTTACCTTTCCACAGGCTTCCCTGCACCCTGGCTTTCTCTATTTCTGTTTCTGACCCTTATTTTCTATAAAATGCATTATAGGACTTTCCTAAAAGAGCCCCTCTGTGGTCAAATGGTCTGGCACAAAGTCTGCTGGGAGTCCTCCCGCTCCCAGGACACACAGCTTCTGGTTCCCACAGTGACTGTCCGCTGCCTCAGCATCCTCACAGAGATGCCGTGTTGAATTTCCAGGGAAATAAAACTTTTCCCTGTAGAAGCTAGAATTTAAAACAATAATTAAATAAGTAGAGCCAATCATTATAGATAGCTATGAAGTTCTAGACTCCTGGAAGTTTTAAACCTAAGGTGAAAACACTGTGGTGGCCCATGGCACTCAGCACAGTGGGACAGCTAGTATTTCTAATTCCCAGTTACTCTCTTAGAAAAGTCCTTGTGCTGTTCCTGCCTTCTTAAATGGAATTGATACAATATAGGTCATCTTTTCCTCACGTCTGGGGCTCACCTTTGGGGACCCTACCGTGTGGCTCTCTGGCTGACTGTTCCATGGTGCTAATGCTGTTCCCCTCATTTATCGTTAGGGTGTCAGTGGCACCTGCCCTTTGCGCTACTAGTGGCAAATGCATGAAGGGCTGGGATGCTAGACAGCCCCAGCACGAGAAGCAGATAAAAATCCAGCTAACTTCACGCAGAAGGACTCTAAGAGGAGAAGTCTCCCACCGAATACATCACTGGGGATTCACTACAGCTCTTTGGGGGATTTTTAAGCACTCTGTGGTGCATGGCCACATTCCAGATGCTTAGAGCTGACGATGCCTGGACTTCGCATGAGTGGGCTGTCCCCGTACAGAGACACAATGACACACTCTCATCGTTCATGCTTCTCCTCCTACCCCCCTTGCAAAGGCTTTAAATTTTTCTTTTCTCCAAAAAGTTTGCCTCTCTCCTTTAATATTCTTGAAACTCCATCTAAGTGAGAATTTGAACCTCTTGCCTTTGATATATACACTTCTCTTTTTATTGGCTAACTAAGACTGAAGTCTCGCACTGTCGTGTAAGGGAAATGTGACAAGGTTTAGAAGTCACCACATTGTCTGACGACCCCCAGAAAGGCCCAACCCTATCAAAGAGACCCCAGCACATGTGTGCCAAAGCTCATGCATGGTAATTCTTATTTTGAATACAAACCTAACAAAAGAGATGAAAAGAATCATATTCAAGTCATGTTTTATAACTTACTATATAACCCCCATGACCAAGCCCGGCTCCAGGCCAACTCCCTGAGAACAGGCTTTCTGTTCACTTTATGAGACTGTATTCTCTCAAAGAGGATGATGGTTTGTTTTTGTTTTAGGAGACAGGGTCTTGTTCTGTGGCCCAGGATAGAGTGCAGTGGCATCATCATAGCTCATTGAAACCTCCAACTCCTGGGCTCAGGTGATCCTCCTGCCTCAGCCTCCTGAGTAGCTGGTACTACAGGCACGCACCAGCACATCAGGCTAATTTTTCTATTTTTTGTAGAGATAGTTCCTCACTATGTTGCCCAGGCTAGTCTTAAACTCTTGGACTCAAGCAATCCTCCTGCCTCAGCCTTCTAAAATGCTGGGATTATAGGCGTGCGTCACTGTGCCAGCCATGGTTTGTCTTTTAAAGGTGGCTTAGATATTAAAAATAATCATGATCTCCACAAAATAGGTCAAGTTATCGTAAGGGCCCCCCGAGAGATGTCCTGGAACTCTCAGAAGCTGCACTGGCATCAAGGAGGTTTTCTGGGACACAGCTGGTCCCAAGGAAAGTGATGAGATGAGGGTGAGATGTCCTTGAAGTGCTCCTGGCAGAAATGACGCTGACTTGGTTCATCACTCTTTCTTAAAGAGTAAAGATGGTGCATGTTACAAGGTCAGGGCTAGAGAACGACCTCACCACTGCTTCCATCACTTATTAAACTCCACTTATTAAACTTCTGAGGGGACAGAATCAAGGACTAAACACTGGTATTTTGTGGTGATATGATCATTTTCATCTCCAATAAATCCTGTTGTTTTTGTTAAACAACAAAACCCAAAACCCAAAAGAGCACTTGTGACCTTGGCATCAGAGGGTCTGAGTCCTGGCCCTTGCCCTGTCGCTTGTGTGACTTTGGGCAAGTCCCCTGGTGACCCTGAGCCATAGTCGTCCCATGCACAGAGAGAGAAGTTACCATTTAGCTCACAGAGTGGCAATGAGGATCATAGTACAGAAACATTTGGTATGATGTGCGGCTCTACTTGAATGTGCTGTGTCGTCAATGCAGCCATCTGCACAGAAAAGTTACCCAGGGACCCCAAAGTAATGTTTCCAGCGATTCAAGATAAGTGCCCCCCCTCCCCCCACCAACTTTGCAGGAGCAAATATGCACTGGTTAAGCACCAGGCTGCTCACAGCCGGGGGGCGGGGGGTCTCTTTGATACTGCATTGTAGAAAGGATCAAAGGGTCGGCACAGAGTTGGGGAGACTTTTTCAGGTGTACTCCACCTGAAAGCTATTCTCTTCCCATCAAAAAGCCTGAAGAACTAAACCCTCTTTCCGCTAATACTCCTACACTTCACATACCAGAGAGACAGGGACAGAAATGGGGAACAAGAGAGAATACAAGACACAGAGACTTTAAGACAAAAAAGGCAATTTCAGGTAGCAGGCATTTTGCAAAACTGCATGCATCTGTACTACAGCTAGTAAGAACCAGGGTGGCTGGCAAGTTTAAAACTATGCAACCACTTCTGGTAGAAATCTTACGAAATGATTCAGTTCACATTTCTCTCTGACATCACTGGTTATTTCATTATCAAGCACTTGATGGATTCATTTTGGTTGTTTCATGTAAAGCTATCTCATTTTAATGTTATAAAGCCAAGGTCAAAGACTAAATCATTTACTTCTTCTATATTCCCAGTAGAACCTGGTAGAGTGTTACGCACCTAGGGGTTATTTTATATTTAATAGATGCTTGTTTAAAATACGGGAGAGAAGGAAGTGGGGGAGAAAAAGCTTTCAAGCAGTTGCTTATCACACAAGTGTGTAGGAAAAGCAATAACATTTTTAAACAGTTTGAAATAAGAATTAACATATATATTAAATTTGAAGTATATAAAATTATATGCTATGAAATGGCCCTGTATTAAGTAGTCACAAATTGTAACACTCCTCTCAGATTTCTACCTATGATATCATGATTTTTATATTTTTATGTCATTAGGAGACAGTCTCCGTGGGTCTCTCGCACTCCCACACATTGTGCTGGGTGCGCCACCAGTGCACGGCTCGGGCCAGTCCTCCCCCGGACCATTTCAGGGCAGTGTTTACAGTGAGCAGCCTTCAGGGATGAGGCCATGTCTCCCTCCGCAGCAAAGGCCAGTCTTGCTTACCACTAAATGGCTATAAAATGATGGCTCCTCCAAGTTCGCTGCTCCTCAGTTGTGACACTAGCTCACTGTGTGCACAGCTCATTGGACCTGGGGACAAGGGGACCTGACTGTGCTGATGCTGCCTGCTGTACCCTGAGTAATGAAGACCTTTGTCCCTGACCCAGGAGTCTCCTGTCTTCTGCCACCATCCATGAAGAGTAACAGGCTAGCTTAATAGCTTGTAAGTAGGGTAATATCAAATCCCAGATCTGTCAGAACCTTCATTTTAAATGGGTGTCTCTGATGTTTTTTAAAATTGGCTTTATAGTTGAATAAAAGGAAAGTCACTGGATTAGAAGGCCATGCTTCTAATAATAGAATCAGACATATGATATTTTTAAAAATGACTTTAACATTTTATGAAAACTTTCTCACCACGTTGGGCTCCTCTATGTCCAGTTACAAGGCTGCACGGAGACTTCCTCTGTGACATGCACAGACACAGCCAGGCAACCCCAGTGCCCAACCAGGAGTCTGGCTTGTTCGTTCTACTCTCATCCCTTTCTGAGGGCTCCTGTGGCTCTGCTGAAGGCAGCTGCTCTCACAGCCTAAGATCAACGTAAACATCAGCCTCCGACGCCGGCCTGGCGCCACCGTTCTCTTTGTAGTACCAGGTCAGAAAGGCCACGTTAGCTCCGCCAACATGTCCACATGTCTGGCTGTTTGTCCCCATATTCTCTGCGGTTTCCCATGCCCAGTTCTCCATGGCACTGCACTGATGCCTCGTTACGGTCTACTGTGCACTGCGCAAAGCCCAGAGCCACCTCACGGTATGCTTCCTGGGGGCAGGGGCCACGCTGTTTGCAGAACAGGCTATGTACCTGGCAACAGGGCACCTGCAGCCCAGGAGCAACTCCTTAATACTTGATAAGTGATTGAATTAATTCATCATCATTTCTAGACCTTGTCTGTGACAATATTTTTCAATACCATTCTCTTGGGCTTAACAGTTGAGACAGTTAACGAGTTAAGATTTCTCAATGGCTGCCCCAGGACCTTGGAAGTACTCTGTGTGTCTGCGGCACAAACACTCAGCACATCTGAGACTGGAAACATTTTTGCTCTTCGTTTAACTTGCTATTCCCTCTGCTTTCCTCTGAGACAAGGAGCCAGACCAAGCCTTTCTTAAGCTTTCCTCCCAATCAAACATGAAAAAACAAGTCACAGTTGCTAAAGCCATAAAACTTTAAAAAAAAATCTATTTAAAAGTTATGCTGATAACTATCAGTTATTATGCAGCTAGTATGTAGAAGTTTAAATACTGAAAAAAAAACCTTTTAACAAATTTTACAGAGTTAGTGACTGCTCAGTACTTCTAATATGCAGATAACTTTTATAAAGAATCACGATAGGCCGGGCAAAGCGGCTCACACCTGTAATCCTAGCACTCTGGGAGGCTGAGGCAGGAGGATCGCTTG
>VBSM01003157.1:3302746-3318950 GCA_008086735.1 Cheirogaleus medius
ATAATAATAATAAATAAATAAAAAATAAAACTACTTAATGTTCTCACTTTAAACATTATGTAATGCTTAACTTCATCTCATCCTCAGTAAGCCAACCCAGACAAAACAGCCTTTTGCATTTCTGTCACCAGGATGTCCCAGAGTCAAGCTCTGGAGTCCTTTTGATCCCTCCCCTGTCCTCCTCTCAGCCTGACAGATTCATCCACAACCTCCTCTCAAGACGCCTCCATATTTATCTTTACTACTCATTTCTGGCATCAGTCTCCTAACCTAGGTCTTCAACACCTCATCCTGGGTCAATGAAACAACTTGCGAAAGATAATCACAATGACTCCATCTGTCCCAACTCAGAACGTTTCTCACCTGCCCTAGTCTTCATAACAACAAAAAAGGATTATTTTTTTCTACTGCAACACCCTCTCTTTCAGAATAGCAGCCGACCTCACTTCAACTGCACCCCCGTATGTGCCCCGACATCTCCCCCCCGCTCTTGGCCCGTGTGACTCGGAGCACGGAGAGAGTTCGCCTCGGGTCTCCTTGACTGTTGAAGGGCATGCAGTGAAACCCTCAAGAACAAAAAGCAAGTATTGGTGCATGGGACATGAGTGTTAAAAATAGCATCCCAGGGAGAAATCATAGCACAAAATTTAAGTTATCTTGTTCCAAAAACAACACCAATCTATTCTGGAAGGATTTAGGTGGCCCACTTTTGCACACAGCCCAGAACGGTAGCGGCAGCCTCATCTACAGCCCAGAACGGTAGCGGCAGCCTGATCTGTAGCTGCAGAAGCATAGCTCAAATATCCCTTAACACAACACAATCCTGGGTGGTCACTGAGAGAGGCGTGTGTAATGTCTACGCAAAACGAAACTTAGAACAGAGAACCAAAGGCCTGGTGCAATATGCTTCTGGAGCCTTCTTTTGACAGAATACACATAAGCTATGTCCAAACATGTTGAAAATTCCGAATAAACATTCAAGTGAAAGTGCGGAGTCAGCAGCAGCCTAAGTCTGACAAATATTTTTTGCACAAATATCTTCTTCTCAACAGAATCCAGACACATACAGTCCACGTGCCAAGAAAAGACATGCACGTGGATCGTGCACGCAGTCAGATGGCCACACCCACTTGTCCTGCTGGGGGCCGGCTGCCCAGAGCACCTGCCTGCCCTCTTCCTCTTCCTCACAGCAGAGAGGGCCCGGCCTCCATGTGCCGCACACCCGACTGCCCGGCCCCAGCACTCACGCCAGCTCGCCAGTAACGTTGTCAATGTATAAACAGAAGGTAACTCCACAGGCCTCACTCTCAGCCAAGCCAAAGGGGACTATCTTGTGACTCCCTGAAATAAATTCGGTTGTACCAACACGTCACTTCATTGTAATGAAGATAAAGCATTCTCACAGGCCAAGATTCCCTTAAATCAGAGGAAAAAATCTGATTATAATTGCAATGCATTCAAAAAGCAAATTAATAATCTTGTTACAACTCCTCCCATGCCTAGAAAAATGTCCTCAAGCCCTTTGTAGGACAGTGTCCTCTGGATGTATGCATTTGGGGTCCAGGTTTGTAACCTTAAGGAAGAGTTGGTAGCATTTCATACTTCTCCCTGTCCTCCACCTGATCAGGGATGAGCTTCCTTCCTCCCGTCACAGGTCCAGCCAGGCAACAAGCACACGCTGCACTGGCACTCCACGCCCAGGCCTCCGAGGGTCCCAGCTCACAAGGCGTGGCAGGTGGGGCCCCGCCCTCGAGGAGGGCACCCTCCAGGCCTGTTTGGCTTTGGCAGTCACACCAGGGAGACGTAAAATGACACAGCTAATGACAACTTTAATATTTCCTATGTGTAAACAGGAACAAATTCAAAATCCAGTTTTACGTTGGTAGCAGAGTTCTGTCACTGTTAGACCACAGCTTTATCTCATGAAACGCCGTAACAGGCTTATGAGGTGGGTATCGACATCTCGGTTTTACAGGCGCAGACACTGCAGTTCAAGTTATTCAGCAACCTGCCCATAGTCACACAGTCACCAAGCCACAAAGCGGGATCCCACATCTCCTAACCCTCTACGCGGAGGCCCAGCGCCGCGGCAAGCGGACGGTACCGAGCGCGAGGGCGGCAGAACCCCGCTGCCTTCCCTGTCCTGGGCTCACTGCCCCGCACCTGCCTCAGCTCAATCGCTGCCACGGCCTCCCACCCGCCTCCCTCCCCTCGCTGCCCTCTGCCTCCCCTTAGCCTCCAAAGACACAGTTCTGACCATGCCGTTCCCCTTTTAAGACGCCCCTGTGGCACCACACTGCCTCCAGAAAGCACCCCACACCCTGAGCCGCGCCCTGGGTCTATGTGGTCTGTCTGCAGCGGGCTCGGCCCCGCCCTGTATCACCTATGTCCCCTGCCGTGGGGCCATGGCATGGCTGCAGCCCCCAGCTGGCTGGCTCTGAACCTGTCACCACAGTCCTCCAGCCCCAGTAGAACGTGGTTCCTGGCCAGGCCCACGGCGCAGGCAGCTGAACTCAGGGATGCTGGGGTGCCTGCTACTCCCCGACGGCTCTGCTGTGTGACACGCGTCTGGAGATGCCGCACAAGGAACCGACAGTGCTGCCGGCTGATCGAAAGCGCCTTTTACTGCTGCCAAACAAAGAAGTGGCCAAACAGCTCATAAGGTCATCTGAGGCAAGTGCAGGGTCCCCATTTATAGCAGAACTAAAAGTGGAGATGCTGTGTGCCGTCTGAGGACCGCAGCACGTGCCAGCAGCGCTAACAGAGGACACCCCATTTGTCCTTGTGCATGAGAAACTGCTTTGAAAGGATGAAACTGCTTAGGTGACTCTGATGATCCCTGAGAAGGGGCCGAGACCACCCAGCCGTGAGACCCAAAGACCCCCTGTGGTTGCCACTTCACAGCCATGTGGCTTCCTTCACTGAAGTCTTGCCTCAGTCCTGAGAGGCCGAAGTGGATGATTCCGACTGTGAAAAAAACAATCCTGAAGACTCTACTAACAGGTTAACACATTTCCCTAGCTCTACAGAAATATATACACACATCTCATCCCTTAGCTTCTGAAAATGCGAATCAGTGTCATTTTTCTGTAGCCCTGAATTTTCATGCCTCTTCAGTCATAAAATACCTTTCCATCAACTATTTTTTTTCTTTGTTATAAAAGTTTGGTTTCATTAAGTTTGTTGGTGTTTTTGTTTAATATTTGCTCCAAATAGGCATTTACCTTGCTCATTATATACACTGTATCACAGTCATAAAATAATTCACTGTCAATAAAAAGCAACCAGAAATCATGGGGAGTTTTAAGAAATTTGAAATAGAAATGTTTTAATTCCAAAAGATTATTCTTGATCAACGTTGTGTGTTTGAGCCAACAGCTCATCTACTGGCAGTGCCGAGAAGGTCCAGCATTCTCTGCCGAGAATGAGGGCCTGGGACCTGCACACCTGGGGACGTGTGTGCCACAGGTCCTTGCTTCCATGACTTGTCTCAGCTGTCTAGTTCCAGTTTGCATGCAGCTAGTCACCGATCTTTTGTTCCTGCATTCAACAAATACTCAGAGTTTTCCTACACAGTAAACACTGCTCCACTGTGCTGGAGGTAACAGCGAGTGGGAGCGCCAGCCAACCTCACGGAGCTGAGGGTCTAGCAGAGATGCGGAGACTGTTACCCAAATAAACCAGGCGGCATGTGATGGGAGCTGGGGGGGGGGGCACTGCACGTGGCGCCCTGAGGCCGGGCAGCGGGAGTGTTTGGCGAATGGCCAGGGCTTCCTGAGATGGAAGACAAGGGTGGGAGGAGAGCTCGGCCAAGGAAGTGGGGGCCTAACACTCACTAGAAAGCGAGTCCCCATAGATTTCTGAGCCTGGGAGTAACTACCGTGGGGCCTCTCAAGAAGATCCCTGGCAGCTCTGTGCACAACTGACTGCAGGGGAGGAACAGGTGCAGGGGTAGGTCCTGAGACCACTGCCACAGCCCAGTGTGCCGTCTGGGAGCCTCACTCAGTGCAGGTGGAGGGAACAGAAAGGAAAGGGCAGGACCAGGAACCTTCCCACGGAGGGAGCCGACGGGGCTGCAGGGCCCCGGGAGAGGTGGCCAAGGTAGCTCTGAGGGGCCTGCCCTGGGACAGAAGAGGGAGGACACATGACCTGGAGGGAGGAAGGGGAGCTGGTGCACGTTGCAGGCGATGTCCAACCAGCTCTCCTCACGTCTGCCAGCCAGAAAGACGCGGCGAGGACGAGAGCGCTGCTCAAGCTAGCCATCCGGGAGCATTTAGGGAAAATATGATACAAGTGAATTACGAAGAAAAATAACAGTAAAAAATAAAAACATAGAAAGCACAAGCCCACTGATCCTGTGCTTGCATGGCAGGACAGTGTGTCACATTCTTGCAAGAATTTCTCAAGGCTGACTCTCAATCTCCATGCTCATCTCAGTGTTGTAGGCTGAACTGTATCCCCAAAAATATATGCTCAAGCCCTAACCCCCTGTATTGGTAAACATGACCTTATTTGGGAATAGAGACTTTACAGATGTGATCAAGTTAAGAGGAGGTCACCCTGGAGTAGAGTGGACTTAATCCAGTATGACAAGCGCCCTTACAAGAGGAGAAGACACACCACACCACCACACCACACCACACCACACCACCACACCACACCACCACACCACCACACCACACCACACCACCACACCACACCACACCACCACACCACACACCACACCACACCACCACACCACACCACCTGGAGGCTCAGACACACAGAGCGACGGCGGCCATGTGATGACAGAGGCAGAAATTTCAGTGACGAAGCTACACGCCAGGGAATGCCAAGGATTGCTGGCAACACCTGAAGCGGAAAAAAAGGCCTGGAATAGATTCTCCCTGGAGCCTTCAGAGGGAGCGTGGCCCAGCAGACACCTTGACCTTGGACTTCTAGCCTCCAGCACCGAGAGAAAGTTTCTGGTTTTGAAGCTGCTCAGTCAGTGGCCTCTGTACAACAGCCCCAGGAGACACAGGGCGAGGACCGTGTGGACTGGCCACGCCCTGACCACTCGAGGGAAGGTGTGGGCCCTGCACCTGCCGCTCTGAAAGGCTGACCATCCTCTCAGATTTCCATCTGGAAGGGCCAGGCCAGCACAGGACACTCGGGAAGAATGAGCCCTGTGATTACAAATGGGCCCCAGGCGATAGTGCCCAGTGTGAGTGGAGAGAAGGGAACCGGCTGAGTCTCAGACAGGCTCCCTGCTCCATTCAGCCTTTGTCTCCTTTCTCTGAGAATAGAAACCCCCTTTTTTGCATTTACACTGAACTCCACATCTTAAGTCACTTAAGGACAGAGTTTTCCCATGGGAAGACCGGAGAAGTCAGCCCAATTAAAAAAAAGATCCCATTGTAGGTACACCCAATCCTCAGGTATTATCCATTACTACAGATGTAATGAGATAATTATCTGTTTAATAATCCCGAGTCAATACCCCACACCCACCACTCCACGGGCTCTGGGCTCCGTCGCACTGTGAAGATTCCCACTTCCGTACATCAAGTGACAGCAGCAGCTGCAGGGACCCCTCCAGCAGCATCTGCAGACCCTGCAAACAGCTCGAGAGAAAAGCCCCCTCACAGAAAGGAAAACCACTGTTTATCTCCAACCTTATTTTCACTCCAAACAGGACATGGGAGGTGCCCACTTTAACATACGCAGGGTTTTCTGGATTAAAATTGCAGGGTAGTCCCCTCAACACCTCAAAGAATGACAACTCTGATAACAGTAGTGATGGCCCCGGTTGAGGTATCCTCGACACTGTGATTTCACCTCAAGTCCTCACAGCAACCCAGAAAATAAGCAGCGTTGGCAAGGATGTGGAGAAACCGAAACCCTTGTGCACTGCAGGTGGGAATGTAAAATGGTGCAGCCACTACGGGAAACAGTATGGTGGTTCCTTAAAAAATTAACAGTAGAGTTATCATATGATCCAGCAATCCTGCTTCTAAGTATATACCCAAAAGAACTTAAAGTGGGATTGAACAGACATTTGTATACCCATGTTCATAGCAACATTATTTACAATAGCCTAAAGACAAACGCAACCCAAGTGTTTATCAATGGATAAATAAACAAAATGTGGCATATACATACAATGAAACATATGTATGTATTTTTTTAACTTTCTTAAGAGACAGAGTCCCACTCTGACACTCAGGCTGGAGTGTAGTGGCACGGTTATAGCTCACTGCAGCCTTGAACTCCTGGGCTCAAGCGATCTTCTTGTCTCAGCCTCCCAAGTAGCTGGGACTACAGATGCACTCCACCTAATTATTTTCCACCCAGCTAATTATTTTCTTTATTTTTGTAGAGATGGGGCTTCACTATGTTGCCCAGGCTGATCTTGAACTCCAGGCCTCAAGGGATCCTCCCACCTAAGCCTCCCAAAGTGCTGGTATTACAGGTGTGAGCCACTGTGCCTATAATATGTATTAATAATACGTAATATGCCACAATGGAAAATTATTCAGCCTTAAAAAAGGATGGAAATTCTGATTCATGCTATAACATAGATTGAGCATGGACTTGAGGACATTCTGCTAAGTGAAATAAGCCAAAAACAAAGGGACAAATATTGTATGACTTTAATCATAAGAGGTACTTAGAATAGTCAAATTAATAAGTGATGGAAAGCAGAAAGGTGGTTTCCAGGAGCTGGGAGGAGAAGGGAATGGGGAATTGTTTAATGGGTACAAAATTTCAGTTTTTCAAGATGAAAAAAGTTCTGGAGATGGATGCTGGTGACGGTAGCACAGCAGTGTGCGTGTACTTAATGCCAATGAACTGTACACTTATAAATGGTTAAAATTTTAGTTATATATGTTTTACCACAATTAAAAAATAAAAAGATAAAAGCTGAACATGGGCATACCCTATGGCCTAGCACTGCGGTCCCCAACCCCCGGGGCCAAGGACCTTCATCTGTATTTACAGCCGCTCCCCATCGCTCGCATCACCGCCTGAGCTACCCCCGCCACCCACCCAGGTCCATGGAAAAATTGTATTCCATGAAACCGGTCCCTGGGGCCAAAATGGTTGGGGACCGCTGGCCTAGCACACTACCCCAGGAACACATGCTAGAGAACGTAACGTGCATGAGCACCAAAGACAGCAAACGTTCACAGAAACGTGTTATAATAACAAAACCTGAAAGCAACCAAACAACCCAAAAGACAAGAGAAGAGACAAATAATTTGTAGTGTGTCCAGACAATGGAATAATAAAAAGCAGGAAAAATGAATGAACTATAGCCACACACATGAGCAAGGAAGAGAATTTCAAAAACATACTGTCAAGTGATTAAAGTATGCCGTAGAAGAATATTCACAGTCTGACTCCATTTCTTTGCTTATTCAAAAACAAGCAGAACTAAACAATATACATCTCAGGGATACATACATAGTTAGTAAACTATAACGGAAAGCAAGAAAAAAACTGACACCATTCAAGATAATGATGACTTGGGGAGGGCAGATACACATGGATCTTCCAACCAACCGATAATGTTCTACTTGCTAAGATGGGTATTCTTTTTATTATTCTTCTTTAAATTACATATGTAGCTACAAAATATATATTCTGTTTACATACAATATAGCTCATAATTTTTTTAATCATAAAAAGTACTGAGGTTATGAACTTTGTTTACAACTGAGAATCTCCTAATCCCAAAGCCTCTCAGATGCTGGGAGGCAGGAGGTGTGTCCCCTCCTCTGCTCTTCATGACAGTGGCAGCCCCCTGACCTCCACTGTGACTTTATGGATCACAGGGTTTGTGGAGACCACAGAAGACCACAGCTGGACAACTGCTCTGGGTCACCCACTCCCAGACACTCCCTGCCATCGGAGTGAGGCTCTCACAGGCTGGGGTGGGGGAGTGAGGGACTCTTGCAGAAGTTTAGTGTAGCCCAGCTCCCTGCAGCGAGCAGAAGGGACAGAGGAAAACAACAGGTGAGTGCCCTCATCTCTAATAAAGGGGGCTGTTGTGGCTATTCCTGAAACCTAACAGATACCACACCACGCTTTAAATGGGACAGTTACGAATCAGGTTTGTACACTCTAAAAAAAGGTATCCAAGCTTGTTAAAGGAAGAAGTTAAAACATACCAAAGGAATGAAGACAAAAAGAAAAAGAAATATGGGATTTCATCATAGGAAGCAGCCAGAAGCAGGAGGAGGAATGAAAACCAAGTGAAGTTTTTATCTTAGAATTTCCATAAAAATCTCCTATGGTGTTTGAACTGGGTAATTTACTATAAAAATCATTCTCCAAGAGGATGACAAAAGTATTGTGTCCCTTGAACAAGGAATCAGGAGCTATAAGATTTGATAACACCAGTGATACTTAAATCATTCAAAGAAGTTCTGGAAAAGACATTATCGCTCATGTCATAGGAGGAAAATGTGAGCCGGCAGAATGGTGGAACAGGAGAAGAACGCCAGATGGAAACAGAGAGCTGACAGCTCACTACACGCACCCAGCAAGCAGTGCAAAGAGGATGGATGAGTGTGGGTGTCGGGCCAACCTGGGCATGAGACTCTCAGTTCTCTGTCACTTACTACCTACATGACCTAGGGCAGGTTTGTTAGCCACTCCAAACTTCAGTGTTCTTATCTTTAAAGCAGTAATATAAAAATGCCCACTTCAAAGGGCTGTTGTGAAGATCAGATGAAGATTTGGAATCATCTAGCACTCAGTGGTGCATAATAAATGTTATGTCCTGGACCTCAGTGTCCCAACTATGCAGATGTAAGAAGGAATAAACGAGCTCCAACCTCACCAGCTCTAAACTTTTGTTTCCCTACTGAGGTAGGCAGAATGCCCCCCACCCCAAATGTCCACATCCTTGATCCGCAGAACATGTGACTGTATTATGCCACATGGCAAAGGGAATTAAGGTTGCTAATCAGCTGACCTTAAAGTAGGGAGATTATCCTGGATTATCCAGGTGGGTCCAGTGTAATTACAGTGTTCTTACAAATGAAAGAGGGAGTCAGGAGAGAGCGCCAGAGGAATGGCAGGGAGAGAAGACCTGAGCCGCCATTGCTGCTTTCAAGATGGCTCTGGAAGCCAGAAAGGGCAAGGAAGTGGGCTCTTCCCTAGAGCCTCTGGAAGGAACAAAGTCCTGCAGAAACCTTTATATTAGCCCAGTGAGACCCATTTCAGACTTCTGAACTACAGTGCTGTAAGACAATAAATTTGTGTTGTTTAAAGCCACTAAGTTTGTGGTAATTGGTTACAGCAGCCACAGAAAACGAATTCATCTATCAGTAGTACTAAGAACTTCCATGCTTAGGACAGGACCTATACAGTGCTGGGGAGGACAGAATCATGCAAAAAAGGACAAGAAAGTAAAAACTAAAACATAACACACCAATAATGTCTTGCAATTACATTTATCAATTCATTTATGCATTGATATTAGATATCTGCATGTGATTATACAATTTTTAAAATGTTTAGTCCTTGCTAAACTGCTAGAATAATGCTCTATACTGAAGAACATGAAAATATCCATGAAGCAAGGTCCACGTACCTTCTACAGCTTGGGCTCCACCCAATGCGGTTTAAAATAACTTACTCAATTTTCCAAAGGCTTAAAACAACTCATTCAAATTTTTCAAATGGTTTTAACTTAATAAGGCAATATGGTTTTGTGATAAGTAGGAAAATAATAGTAATAACTTATATTGCCAATCTCAAAGTAGAAGTTGGTGGCATGCCAGTCAATGTGTGTGCATTCTGAAATCCATGGTATTGCTGCTGTTGTTACACTTCCTGTGAAGTCGAGGTTTTGTGAGCTCTACTAAGGGAAAACGTATAAATTAGGGGCCCCTCAGTTTGTTATTATGTACTCTACATGTTCTATTTGGAAAATAAGGAATTCAGAGGTACCAAATGTCATATGTGTAGATATCTCAGATTTGTCTCAAGAGTCAATACAAAGGAAGCAGGGGGAGGGAGAGGGCATAGATACAGAAGCCTGGCAGAGGCTGATCCCCCAGCTGAAGCTCAGTGATGGGCATTTGGAGGTTCATTATACTATTATCCCAAATGCTGTTTATGTTGGAAACTCTCCATAACAACAAAAAAAATTTAAATCAGATATGCTTCCACCTGCCTAAATACTCCCAACAAACTGGGATTATTCGTCCTGTTTAGAAACGGCTTCTACCTCCCTGAAGGTCACCAGGCTTGGTTCAGTAGCACAGAGTGGTTTGTTTCCTGCGCTAGAGCGCCTGAGAAAACAAGGGCAGCTCTGCATAGGATCAAGGAAAGCAGGAAACAGGGGCAGCTCTGCATAGGATCAAGGAAAGCAGGCGATTCCCTGAAGACACAGGTAACCGTTTTTCAGCAGCTTCCCCTTAGCCACACTCCTCCCGGCAAAAAACAGGCTCTCCTGCCAGAGAATGCCCACCCTGCAGTCCAGCCCAGCCCAGCCCAGCCCAGCCCAGCCAAGCCAAGCCAAGCAAACACAGGCCCTGGCTTCCAGCTGCCTCCAGCCAGCTTGTTTCAAGAGCCATTTAACTCTCCATTAACTTGATTTGATGAGTTCCTGGATGGCCACCAAGTGCACTGAGAAGTAAACTCCCCAACAGCAAACACATCGCCATTCACGGTTCCCATGAACTGGCAAGCACGTCTGTGCCGCTTGGCACCAAAGCAAATCATTTTTGTTTTCTTATTTTCCCTTCTGTCCTTCCTGGTTTGTGTGTGCACACGTGGGCCCTTGGTTGCAGTTTTCTATTTTGCTGTTATTCCTTCTGAGCTTCCCATCCCATAATCTTTTACTCAGTTGCATAGTTTGCTATTGCCATTCACATACTATTTGCCTGGTCCTTCTATTAATGAATCCAATTGAAACCCAGCCTTTAAAAATTCCCAGGTGTTAACAATGGAATAAAAGATACTTGCTATTATTATAAGCAATTTATTTGCAGTTAGGAAAGCAGAAGCCGAAACAAAGAACACTGACGAATGACTGAAGCAAGGGTGTTCTCAACACATGGAAGGCAGGAAAAGGGCAGGCAGGCGCAATTATTCCTGAGTAATTAACACCACTGTGACTAACTGCAGTCCGGTGCCCCAGACCTCTGACTTCACTCAGACAACCCTCAAACTCCTTCCACTCACCCCGCTTCAAAATGTTCCCTGGAACCAAGTAACTTACATACATGAAGCTGTACTAAGAATACACGACTAGGACTCAAGAAGACCCTGGCCAGTCCCTTACCCATCCTGGGCTCTGGTATCTCTTATGTAAAAGGAGGTGATTCGGGCTCTTTAGTGGAAAGAACCCTGAATCTGTGGTGAGAAGAACTAGGGGCAAAAGATCTGGTTTGATGTTTACTTTTCAACCCAACTGAACAAATTTAAGAGAAACCACTACATCCCAGGCACTGCCTCGGGCGCTATGGATACAGCAATGAAGACCACACAGCCTGTGCCCTAAGAAGCCTACAGTCCCAGCAGCTACACTGCTTTCTAAATGAATCTAAAATTAAGTTCCTTAATCTCCTTGGGCCTCAGGGTATCTGTCCCATGTAGATGATAAAACAATCAATGAGCCTGCCTCATGCGGCTAGAAAGAACAAATAAAACCAATGCTTGGCCATTACCTTGTTTCTCAAGGATTTCCAATGCTTAATCAGGTTCTTGCTTCCCTAAATGCACACAAGTAAGAGAGTTCCAAAGACCTGATTTGGGATGGTGGAAAAACAACCCAGACAGAGGTAAATGAGTAAAAAAGCACAGTATTTGGCTATTTCCTTACTAACCAATTACTAAGACATTTGCCTCCAAACTCACTCAGCAGAATGGGCTGGAGGACACATTAACATGCTTTACAAGCAGAAAGCAGTTGTTTTAATTACCTCCAGAAAAGAAACATTACTCTCATTTCCTCCTTACAATCTCTTAACATAGCTATTGGTGACAACGCTCTTTGTGTTAACACTTACACATGCACCCAGACCTCCCTTCTGAGCAGAGGGCTGTGGTGCTCCAACAGCGCTGCTTCACCAAGTCGATGTTCTCCCTGAATTTGTCAGCTCTAATTGCTCTGACCTCTCTGAATATGAGGGATGTTGATGTTGATGTTTAAAAATGCATTCTTACTAGCATGGAAAAAATCCTGGGCAGTGTAGGATCTCTCATAAACACCACAGATATGCATAGGAAATTTTAGGGGAAGGCATATTCCTATTTCCAGCAGAACCCCTTTCTGGACTGCCTCTCCCCCACCGCGCACACACGCATGCACACACGCCCCGGTCCCGCCTGGAGCACGTGCTGCCTGGTGGAGCAGCCCCTACCTGCTCCTAACTGGTGTCCTCTCCCCTGAGCTCCCTGCATTTCAGAGCATGTTTTTTAGGTGAACAGTGACATGCACCAAAATACACTGTGTCCAGACTTCTGTGATGCCACCTTTGAGTTAAGTGGACTCTCACTTCAATGTAGTATCTGCTGTTTGAGGTTTTAATTTGTGGTTTTTCACTCCAGTGAGCCCAGTTTGTGGATGTGCTGCAAGGTGGAAGTTAGCCAAGAAGGACTCTGTGAGCCTCCTTTCCGACTCTCAAAGCAGCGTAGCCTTAGAAATGCACCAGGTAGGTCTAAACTGACATTAAAGGGCGGTTCTTGGGCAAAACTGTGTATTGTGAGGAAGGAAAAAGAGGGGAAACTCAAAAGAAGTGGCTCTATTTTCTATTCTGAAAGTGAAAGAAATGCTATGCCTTTGTTCTCTGCTAATCCTGTGAGGTCAACTGGACCTCCAAATCTCCCCCCCCCGGGTTGTTTTTTAATTATTTGTGTTTATTGGCCAACACGCCTCAAAATATCAAAGAACACCATCTCAAAAATCATGCTGTAAGCCCACAGGGCTTCATGTTAAAAGTACCTATAAAGAAATAACTTTGCAGATGACAGAAATCACTTATTCATATTGTTTGCATTTTCTACCACCTGTAAACTGGAAATAAAAGTACATCTATAACACCCATAAATCCAAATAATATTAATATATAGAGTAACTTAACTAGAATAGCAATATTGCTGTCTAGTAAATGGTCAATGCATAAAATTATTTTTTAAGAACTGCACCAGTGAGCTCGGGGCACAGGTGGAAATGGGCTCGTAAGCTCTGCAGTGAGACAGTGGCCCCCGAGCAGCTCCCCAGGAGGAAGGGAAGGCTCTTCTAGTGGGGAAATGGGAGACCAGGGAAAACATTTTTGGAGAGAAATCATGTTAGCTATGAAATCATTGAATAAACTGTTGTTTCTTAAATAGTATTGAAGGAGAAATCAGAAATATGAAAAAATCTGTTTATTCTTTTAGACCAACACACTCCTGTAAGATTTGCTCGACAGCTGCCCAACCCAAACTTTTATTTATTGTCCTGACACGGCCCCAAAGAGCAACAGACTAGAAAGCCAGCACATGGGTCAGATGGAGTCATGGGTGAAATGGGCCGGGGCCTCGATTCAGTTGCAGATTCCGTCCTGCAGTTGGTCACGGAGCCCTGTGTGGTCCCAAATCTTCAGCGGTTCTGAAACCAGCCAAGGCCTATGCTCCTCCCCTGCATGTGACAGGGGACTCGAAGCCCATGCCTGCATTATTTCTGAAGTATGCCTTCAGCCATCCTCTCAGCTCTGAGGAAACTGAGGGAGACACTAGTCACATGCTTGGCATCTTCAATGGTTCTGTTCACTTCACCTGCTGTCGATTAGGTTCTGAGGAGAGATCCAAGAACACTCACCCTGACGGCCAGCCCAGGCCCCCACGACCATGATGCGGCCCTCACACTGCTGGGCGTGGTGTTTGCAAACATCCTGGAAGACTCTCAAACTGGCTGAAAACTCTAAATACAGGCACTCTAAATACAGGTGACATTACCATAGGAAAGTTCTTACTGCTTTCTCTAAAGCCATCCTTAAACCTCTTTAAACTTTAAACGTCCCTGTTTAAGCTCTTTAATAAATGTCAAACTAGATCCTAGTGTAAGAACTCAACAAAACTTTATAATTACTATCAGCCACTCTGTAAGTTTGGTTTAGTAGGTTTGTTGTTTGTTTGTTTTTAGACAGAGTCTTGCTCTATCGCCCTGGCTAGAGTGCAGTGGCGTCATCACAGCTCACTGCAGCCTCATCCTGGATCAAGCAATCCTTCTGTCTCGACCCCCCAAGTAGCTGGGACTACAGGTGCACCACTACACCTGGCTGATTTTTTCTGTTTTTTGTAGAGACAGGGTCTCACTCTTGCTCAGGCTGGTCTCAAACTCCTAAGCTCAAGCAATCCTCCTGCTTTGGCCTCCCAGAGTGCTAGGGCTACTGGTATAAGCCATCATGTCTGGCCTGTTCGTTGTTTCTAAGATGAAAGTAAAGGACAGCCCCAGCATCCTGTATGTGAATGTCCTGTCTTCCTGGACTTTACTACCTGGTAGAAGGGAAGATGAAGAGGTATAACACAAGTGCTATTCAGTGCAGGTTACTAACTCCACATGATGCCTCAGAAGAGTCTCCCTTAGTCAGATGTGGCAATAAATAGTTACAGGCATGTTTTCAAATCCCCTCATGCTTCCTGAGGTTGCTCACTCAGGTAGGAAGTATTCTGGACACAGGATATAATAGGGCTTTCCAAGGGAACTTTTAAAATACATTTAAACTGACAGTCACTAACTTACAACGGTTTGACTTGCGACTTTTCAGCTTCACTGTTGTGAAAGTGATCCGAATTCAGTAGAAACCATCTTCTGATGAATGCCCATACAACCGAGTTACCATATGACCATTCTGTTTCTCACTTTCAGTACAGTGTTCAATAAATTCAGCACTTTATTATAAAATAGGCTTTGTGTTAGAGGATTTTGTCCAACTACAGCCTAATGTAAGTGTTCTGAGCACGTTTACGGCAGGCCAGGCTAAGTAAGGTACGATGTTCGGTACATTAGGTGTATTAAATGTATTTTCCACCTAAGGTAGTTTCAATTTACGATGGGTTTATCAGGATGTAACCCCATCGTAAGTCAAGGAGCATTGGTACGTACCATATTTCATTGATTTTAAGATGTACATTGTCATACTTCAACACCTCTAAAATCAGGCTGCAGTTATGACCAACGCCACGTCATAATTCAATTGGCAGCATGTTTCACTTTCTCTTAATGGGGTGTCTTTTAATTGATGGCACAGTTGGTAAAACATGGTTTGTCAATGGAAGTAGCTGTAAACTAAAACTAAAACCCTGAGACCCCTCACTGACTGAATGAACCCCCTCTTAGCCAAGGGGACCCCAGAAAAACCCTAAAACTGAGTTCCCAGCCGTGACAAGAAGAGGTTGGACACACCTGGTTTTACCTCTACCCCTTGGGAGTTTAGACATAACAAGTGACCAACATTAATGTTAAAACAGAGATCGCAAGACTGACACAACAGACTTTATGGCATTAAGATATCAAATTACACACAAGACCTAAGGCCATGCCAGGCAAGGTTTAAGTCATGTCTTATAATCCTAAAATCTAGTTAAATAGGTCTTTTTTGGCTGGCCTGGTATCATATGACAGATAACAGAACCCCTTATCTTAACTTGGGCATTCCTTCCTGCTGACTCCAAATTTTTAGACAAAGCTTAACTCTCTCAACCAATTGTCAATTAAAAAATCTCTAAGTCCCCCTGTGACTTCAAGATATCCTGCCGTTCAGGCTGAACCAATGTATACCTTCCACGTACTGATTTATGATCTTACCTGCAATTCCTGTCTCCCTGAAATGTGTGAGCCCAAATCATAACCTGGCCACCTCAGGTGTCCACTTTCTCAGGACTCTTGCAATTGTGTGTCCCTGGGTCACGGTCACTCATACTCACTCAAAATAAACCTCTTTAAATTATTTTACAGGCCAGGCACTGTGGCTCACGCCTGTAATCCTAGCACTCTGGGAGGCCGAGGCAGGAGGATTGCTCAAGGTCAGGAGTTCAAAACCAGCCTGAGCAAGAGCGAGACCCCATCTCTACTATAAGTAGAAAGAAATTAATTGGCCAACTAAAAATATATATAAAAAATTAGCCGGACATGGTGGCGCATGCCTGTAGTCCCAGCTATTCAGGCGGCTGAGGCAGAAGGATCACTTGAGCCCAGGAGTTTGAGGCTGCTGTGAGCTAG
>VBSM01003157.1:3319050-3338627 GCA_008086735.1 Cheirogaleus medius
AAAAAAAAAAAAAAAAAATTAAAGTATTTGCTCTGCCCCTACAATGTTACACACTGCAGCAAGGGCCTGTCTGCCACTTACAAGGCGTGTGGCCTGGGCCAGCAGCCTGGAAGGACGAGCCACACAGAACCAGCACCATCGTCCACAGCAGCTGCAAGAGTGTGCTCGTGAGGTGAGCAGAAGAGGAAAAGGACGGAGAGAAAATAAACCTAAGGGGCAGAGAGGAATGGAGTCGAACCGATGAGTGGCAGATTCAATTAGTCTAGACAAAGGCCACCTGCATGCGTATACTAGAATCTGGCCTCAGCTTTGTTTTTAGGAAAACCATAATTAATGGACAGGAAGCCATATAGTTATTTTCCTCTATAACTTCTGTGGTCATAGCAATATAAAACTCGTGACTGTGAATTTACTAACTCACTAGAGTAAAGATATATCGTAGCTTTGATGGAAAGAGGTAATTTGTCTAAACAAGTCACTCCAGAGCCTCATCTTCACAAAACACCACCTTGGGAAACTCTTATTTTTATGCTTCATTAATCTGACCAACTCCCTGCACCTCTCCTGGGTGACAATATTTAGCTACAATTAGGGAGATGCTGCAGACACACTGCTGCTGACCTGAAGTCACCAGGGGAAGGTAGAAAAGCCACAGATACCAGGACCCCCGCCCCAGCCAGGACCTGATGTAATCGCCTGGGTGTGGCTTGGGCAGCAGGACCGAGGATCATCGGGCTGAAGGGCCTAGTCCCCGGCAGGCACCCGTGTACTCCCTTTCGCTGCCTCAACAAAAGCAGAGGTACAGGAGGCAACTTGTCAAAACCTGCTCCCAGCACCTCTGTTCTCTAATCCTCTGGCAGAGAAGGATCCACACGGCTCCATAATCATTTTAAAGGCTGCCTTTAAGGGTGTTTTGCAAGAGGTCGAAAGCAGAGGTGAACACGTAGTACCACCTTCGACTCATCTCTTCACTGAGTTAGAAAACGCAGGGCAGCCCACCCTTCAGAGAGGGGTGACTCCGGAGTAGCATGTGCACCCAGACACAGCAAGCACAGAGACGAGAGAGTTCCCAAGGTGCTACAACAACCTGTGCAGCCACCTCACAATCGGGTCACACAAATCCTTCAAGAGCACAGAACCTGACACTGAGCCAGCGGCCAGGGCATATCGACTACACCACGTGCTCACGTGGGTAGAACTAGGACTCTTCCCTTCAAAGCGCCAGGGGAGCTGGAGGGAGAGGTCTCCTGCTCAGCCTTTGCATGTGCTGGTCTCTCAGCCAGCAGCTCTCAAGGGGGAGGGATTCCCCCCACCCCCTGGACACTGGGCAATGTCTAGAGACATTTTTGATTGTCACAAATTGGGGGGTGGGGTTGCTGCTGGCATCTAGTGTGCAGAGGCTAAGGGTGCTGTCCAATGACAGGACAGCCCCCACGACAAAGAATCATCCAGCCCAAAATGCCAATAGAGAAAGTCTGCTCTGCACAGATTACTCACACTTGATGCCTCCAGCAACCACCACAGGTGATGTTCCCATGCGGTTAGGTGACATACAGGCCTAATTACTGAGGTGAATGGTGAGTTACCTTGTTTATAAATAAATCCAGAATAATGTTATGGCACTTTCCCAAGGGAAAATAAAGACGATAAATCCAAACCCAAACCAAAATTCCTACACATGAGAACCTTAGGAACAAACAGGAAATCCTCAGTGTTACTCCAAAGTTGCAAACACTGGCCGGGCCAAGCCCTCCATCCCCTCAGTCAGCTAGTGCACCCTCGAGAACGTTCCTCCACCCTTCTCTAGTGGGAATGTTTGAGGCTCTCAGTCGCTAGGAGGATGCTAAACACACGTTAGACCAAAACAGACAGGCACTTGTTGCATATAAATATTTCATTTTTAAATTTTAATGTTTCCTATGATTTGCAAAACTAACATAGAGAGAGTTTTTCAGCAATGATTTTACATCTCACATTTGTGAGGATAACAATTGTTGCTAATCCCTGTGAATAAACACAGGTGGCCAAACATTGAGAGCTTCCTCTCATCCCCACTCCCCCAGGTCCTCCGCCAGCCCACGGGAACCGCCCTGTGCCCTGACCCCGCACCGCGGGCCCCAAACCGCGCTGTCGGCTTTCTCACTCCTCCTGCTATAAGAGATGAAGCCAAGCATGATGGGAAAACAGCCGCCAGGGTCGACCCCAACTGTGGAGCAGTAAATACTAAACACGGATGTGTGTTGATAAATAAACACCGCTCTGCCTGGGCAGCCGCGCATCGGCCCCCAGGGCGGCAGCGCCGACCGCCTGCTTCAGGACGCGCCGCATCTCCTGCGTTCCCTTGTCGCAGTACAGTTGCTGCGGCTCTCGAGAAAGCGCGTCTGGGATGAGAGGGAACAAATGAGAACCCAACCGTCCCACACAGACATCCTTTCCGTAAAAGAATTAACCACCAGGTACAAATAAACCTCGAGGAAACGGGCCCGGGAGGGCGAGGGTCTCTCCTCGCTCTGAGGCTCGTCCCTGGGTGAGAAATTCAAGTGCTGCTGGATTAACTGCCCACCAGTAGGACATTCTGTTTCCTTGGGTAACTACACATATAACGTGGTCTCTTTTCAGGGCTGAATAATTTTTGATTACCAGGGGGTAAAAAGCCAACAAAACTGCTTATTCGGCTCATAATCACACCACTGAATGAATGTGACAGCTCACTCAAGTCAGGGAAGAACCAAGACAGCACGCTCGGAAACAGATAATCCCACGGAGTATTTTCTAAGCATGTCTGTTTTGCTGACTCTAGATTCTATGCCTGAGGATGCAAGTGATCTAAATCATATTACATCAATAGCATGATTTATAGCAGATAAATTCAAAAGACCCCCAGGAATCAAAGGTAAATTGTGAGAAGTATTTATTTCCACAACATAAACAATGCTACAAACTTGATGCAGCTAACAGCCTAGTGAAGCCTAAATTATTCAAAAATAGGTGCTGTCTGTATTTTAATTATTCTCAAGATAAGCAACCTGAACGCAGTGTCCATTTCACTAAAACTCAGAAGTTCCATCCCAATGCTCACGTGCCGGTAGACAACATGGTGAGGTGTTGCTCTCCACGTTATCAGACAGTCCCGGCATCCTTTCTTGGGTGTTGGAGAAGGGGAGAAATAGCTGGCTCTGGGGGCAGTCTGCAAACCAAGAGGTGGCTCACACGGCACCGTTGTTTCTGATGTGTGTCCCAAAGGGTGCCATCGCCTGCCCTGAGAAGCACCTAGCACCACAGCACCATGGGTGGGGGCCATGGGAAACAAGGAGAGAGGAGGGGCTGCCAGCTCACAGGGGACAAGCCAGCACCGCATCACCCTGCAAGGAGCCTGGCTGATGTGCAGGAAGTTGATCGACAGAAGCAGCTCTGCTTATCACTAACCAAACACAGGGATTTTATGACTCATAGTCATTGTCAAAAAACTTGACCTAGAGTGGAATTACTGGTTTAGATTAACTACCCTAAGGTAATCATTTACAGAATCAGAAATTCCTCAGCAAAATATTTTTAAATAATGCTTTGGCTCTTTCTCAAATGAAAATAAAGATGATAAAACCTTCACCTGTGCAACAAATATGTACTGCATCCGTGATAAGGGCAGGGATGTGTAGACACACATACACATACTATTAGGCAAAGTCCAAAATTCCACAGACACCATACCAAGAAAGGACTTTCAAGACTTACTTGAAAGTAACTTTGATTACTTACTTACCCAGCTAAGTAGTCAAAGCTGGGTAGTATCAGCAGAGATCAGTGGAAACAGGCTCACACACATGTGCCCAACTCATTTCTTACAAAGGTGCAAAAGTAATTCGCCGGAGGAAAGGTAACAACAAACGGTGCTGGAGCAACTGGACATCCACAGGCAAAAAAGTGAATCTCGACTTAAGTTCTACACCTCGTACAAAAATTAACTCAAAATGGATCCTGGACTTAAATGTAAAATAATAAAACTTTTAGGAAAAACAAAGGAGAATATATTCGGAATCAAGAGTTAGGCAAAGAGCTCTTAAAATTGATACTGTAAAAGGAAATATTTATAAATTGGACTTAATCAAAACTAAAAACTTTTGCCCTGAGAAAATCCTGTTAAAAGGATGAAAAGACAAGCTACAGAGTAGGAGAAAACATTTGCAAACCATGTATCTGACAAAGGACTAGTATCTAAAATATACAAAGAATTCTCAAAGCTCACATTTAAAAAAATAACAATATAATAAACAAGCAATCCAATTAGAAAATGGGCAAAAGATATGGGAAAGAGCTATTTTACCAAAAAGGAATTTACAGATGGCAAATAGCACATGAAAGAAGTCCAACATCATTAGCCACTAGGAAATGCAAATTAAAGCTACAATAAGATATCATTGATCAGAATGGCTAAAATGAAAAAGTGACAACACCAAATGCTGGTGAGGATGCAGAGAAACTGGAGCACCCGTACATCGCTGGTGGCAATGTTAAACGGTACAGCCACTCTGGAAGACAGTTTGTCATTTTCTTAAAAAAAACAAATATGCAACTACTATACAACCTAGGAACTGTATTCTTGGCCATTTATCCCAGATAAATGAGAATTTATATTCCATAAAAATTTGCACACAAACGCTCACAGCAACTTGATTTTCAATAGACTGTGAGATAAGAAAAACAAACTGCTTTTCTCTCTTTCTCTATTCACATTCAACACAGAGCACTTCTGCGATCAAATGTGTGGGGTTTTCTCATACTGAGCAATTCTCTGACACCAGCTAGGTGTCCTATAATTCAATGCAGTTCTGACACTATCTGCTCAGAGACAGCATCAGAGCCCAGGGGCTAGGAACGCAGTCCCACAAGACTGACCCCCTTCAGATGCTCACTGCAAGAGGTGGGCCCCAGGTTACCCACAACTTCTGCTGACTTGGTACAAATCAGAGGTTCCCACAACCACCCTCTGACCTCCCTGCCCCCCATTCAGTCATTTGCTGGAATGGCTCAGAGAACTCAAGGAAGCACTTTACTTATATTACCCATCTATCATGAAAGGATACAACTCAGCAACAACCAGATAGAGAGGTGCAAAGAATATGGGAAGGGCCTCGGATCATCCACGCCTCTGAGGGGCGGGCCACGCTCCCAGCACCTCCAGTGCTCAGCAACCTGGAACCCTGTCCCAGGGTGTTTTTTCAGAGGCTTCATTACACAGGCATGAGTCCACCTCCCAGGCCACTGGTGGGTCAACACAACCCTCCTGCCCCCCTGGCCCCTCTGCTTCGCAGTCCCCAGCAAGGGTGTGTGGCTGAAAGTTCCCACCTCTAGTCACAGGTTGGTTCCTCTGGCAAATAGCCCCCATCCCAAGAGCACGCAGGAGCATCCCCCGCCAGCTCTCACTAACAGACAAAAAGACACTTGGCACTTCCAAGACTCCAAGGGTTTTAAGAATGTGTGCCAGGAAAGGGGGTGGGGAGAGACCAAACATGTATTTATTATGTCACACAGCCCCAAAATGGAAACAGCACAGATGTCCCTCAGCAAGTGCATGGTTAAATAAACTGTGGTACACCGTAGCATGGAATACTGCTCAGCAATAAAAGGAACAACTAAGGATACGAACAGCAGCCTGGGTGAATCTCCAGTGTCAAAGGACAAAATGACAACAAATGTAAAGGTCTCAATTGGCTTTATTTGTAATTCTAGAATCAGGCAACATTTCTTTCCCTAAAACATAAGTGCTGCCAGGAGCTGAGCAGAAGAGTTTGGTTTTACAGACAGAGAAGGACTGAAGAAGGCAGAAAAAACCATGAACAAAAAGCAGACTGGTCATTTCAAAGGCACTTTCTCTTATAAGGCAGGAACAGGGAGACAGAATGGAGAACTAACCGATTAGTTAGCACCAGGTTACTTTGGTTATTATTGTTTCTTGCAAGGATTAAAGCAGAGAGCCTCACTATCATGCCCAATGAAACTGGCTCCTTTGGGGAGTCAGGCCGTTCTCCCTCCCTCAGTTTTGGTCTGGAGAGTGGAGCTTCAGCACGAGTGACCTCATTTGACTTCCCATCGCCTGCTGCGCCCAGGGCAGGAGCACTGTCCAAACCACAGCCTCCTACAACTTTTATTTAGCACCAGAGAATGATGCTAAGTGAAAAAGCCAATGCCCAAAGGTCACATACTAGATTATCCCATGTATGTAACGTTCTTGAAACTGACAAATCATGGAAGTGAAGAACAGGGTAGTGGTTGCCAGGGGCAAGGGATGGGGCTGGTGGGAGGGAAGCCGGCCGTGGCCATGGGAGGGTGACAGGAGGGGTCAGGTGGTGACAGAAACGCTCCGTATCGGGACCAAGTCCAAGTCAGCACCCTGATCGTGATACTGTACTACAGTTTTCAAGGTGCTACCACTGGGAGAGACTGGGCACCGGGTCAGGGATTTCCGCATTACTTCTTACAATGGCACATGAACCTACAAGCATCCGGAAACAAAAAGGTTAATTAAAAATGAAAAATAACATATTAACAAATATGTATGTTTCAGAGCTTTGCAATGATTCCAAACACTCACGTAGCTTGCTACATTAGTGACACACGTTTTGCTGTGACAAGAACTTGCAGTGGATGCCCTCCCTCATCAGACCCCACACGTGAGCCTCTGACCTCAACCACCCGACTTCAAAACACATGTGAGCCTACGAGTTGGACAGACACTTGGAGAACCTGGGCTGCACTGTCGGCCCCTTCTAGGAGGACCCAGAACCTGTGCTGTGACAAGGCCACACCTTGTCAGTCTCAGGGTTCAGCTCCCAGGCCTCACTGGCCCCCAGAACCGCCTTCTGGCATCCGGGACCTCGCCCGTCCTCGCAGGTCTCTCCTGAGACTTTACCTTGCACAGAGCCGGCTCCCACCCTAACGGAGCAGCTCGTCGTGAACAGTCTTGGGCTCACTCACTAAGTGGCTGATGGCCTCGTCCCTCGCTGTTCTCCCCTCCCTGGTGTGAACCAAAAGGGAAAAACAATCTCTCGTGTGGCAACAAACCGTGTGATCTGCGAAATCATACTTGGCTCCTCTCCGTATTTCCACCGCACAGAGGAATATGGTGTGTTTCCAATTTCATGTGAAAAATCAGACGCATCTCCGGATTGTTAGAATTTTGGGAAATTTCTCCCTCTACAATTTTATCTTTCAAGTTTCCCACGATAACCATGTCCTGGTTTAAGCATATGAAAATGTTTGGAAGGCTTCAGTGAGGAGGTGGCATTTCAGGAGAATCTTAAAGAATGGGCAGGATATGAACAGGTAGAGGTGGGACTCGGGGAAGAACCCTGGGGAAAGAAGGACCCCCACCCAGTGGCCGGACAGGCAGGGGAAGGGCCTGGGCAGGTGGCAGGGCAGGCTGGAGGCCCCACTCACCCTTCAAGACATTAATAAAGCCTACCCTCCTCCTCCCTCCTGTAATATTCTCAGTAGAGATGAAAGAAGAAGCTTAATAAATACTTATAAAAGTAGAAATTAATTTTATAGAGAAGCATTACTGGATCAGGAAAAGATACAGGTGCTCTTCCTTGCCCACCCAAGCCGGACACCAGGGGCTGCTGGTGGCTCTCGGGTCCCTACACATCACAGACACCTGCAGCTCCCTGGAGGGACACTGCGCTCAAGCTGGCTCCAGAGCGCTTACCTGGAGTTCTGACTCCAGTCACCAGCTGCGTCTACAAACAAAGGAGGTGGCCGCTAGTGCCAAAGTCTGGAGGAAAGGACAGAGGAAGGGTCGGGGACTGGGAAGAGCCCAGCTGCACCCCTCACCTTCCCGGCTGCAGGCGGTGCACAGCCCACCCACACCTTGGCCTCCACAGCGGTGGACTGAGAGAGGCCACAGCACCTCTGGGACCCTTAGGGTACACTGAGGTCCCGATGCAAGTCTGGCCTTGCAGCAGAAGCCACTGGCGACTCACACACTCGGGGACTGTGCTCACTCCTTTGTCCTCTCCTCCTCACCTCCGTTTTCTTTTTTTCCAACATAATAGTCACATAAAGTGGCAGTGACGTATTCCTTTGACAACAGAACTGAAATGGCAAACCCTGAGAAACTGAAGCATTTCAGGTATTGAACCTGGGCAAGCCTGACCTCCCTCGGCCTTGGCTCAGGTGAGGAAGCAAATAAACCCACCTGCACCCTGCAGGGCCACACAAGGCCAGGACAGCCAGCCCCAGGCTGCAGAGAGCCTGGGCATGCTGGGGAGAGGGCTGTGGGACTTTTACTAGCCTCTTGAAAGAACTCACTGAGATTCTGTCTTGATTTTCATGAGAACCAGCTCCGAGGGAACAAGTTCCGAGTGGCCAGAGCAGCCCATGATGTGCTCTTGCCCCTCCTCGGCGGCAGTGTGAAGCAGCTATTAGTGCTATTTATGGTTGTTTAACTGCACACACACCTCCCTTCTTCCCAGCCACCAAAACTGTTCCATTTACAGCGGAAGCATCAAAAATGTTCATGCCAAATCCCTCTGCGTCTGTTGCCCTGTTCCTGACCTTCCACAGCCTCTGAACTCAGCATTTCGCACCTGGTTCAGGTTCCCTGGCTCTACTCAGCTCTCGTCCAGCCACACCCCTGCCCTCCTTGCCTGGACATAGGACACACGAAGGCCCAAATGAGCAGCAGCAAAGAAGGTGGTTTCCTGCCAGGCCCCAGACGCTGCACATGTGTGTGCCCATGAACACACACACACGCCGACTCCTCTCTAGTCTCCGTGTTTGTGGAAAGGCTCAACCTGGCAGCCCCGATTCTTCCCCCTGCTCCATCCCATTTACCTCATTATTAACCTAGCAGGCCACATCGCCGGGGTATCGTTCAGGGCACAAGATTTCTCTCCTCATCCCACTCTTCCCTCCCCACCCCTCAAAATCAGGAAATGAAACCAGGGACTGCTCTATTCCTTGGAAGGCGTGCTAAGTTAGCACACGGAATGCTCCCTGCACACCACTGGCCTGCTGGCCCTGCAGTCCACTGCTGGCTGGGCTGGGAATGAGGCCCTAACCCCAAGGTAGCCACCTACTACCTGGTTAGTGTCCTAGGAGGTCCCCTGACATGAGAACTCTGCCCAAAGACGCTTACAAGGGGGACCATATCGTCTGGAAACAGATAATGTTATTTCATCGCACTGTAGCACAAAAGCAGGAAACCATCGATCATGTTTGTGCACTTGTGTTTCCAGACTCTCCGGACGTCTGACAGTTTGAATGTAATGACACAGAGAATGTCCTCACTCACTGGGTTGAGAAAAAAGCAGAAAGATGCCCAGAGAAGACAGTGAGCAGACCGCAGTGGTACAGCAGAAACCACGGGGCCGTGGGCAACGGGCAGCAGCAGGCAGAGAGGGAGGCAGGATGGAGGCGGCGCCGAGGGCTGCGCGACAACTGCGCTTGCTAGTGGGGCTCCAGTGCTGCCACTGGGGAGCCTCTGCTGAACACCAAAGGGTCACGTCCAGTTTGGCAGCACAGCACACTGAGCACCAGGAGCCCCTTTCCCAACATAGCTAGAAATGCGACATAAAAGATAACAAACAGAAACTGACATACAGCTGAACCTGCAAATAAAAAAATAAAAAAGGAAAAATTCCCAGTGTCAGGAATGAACAGGGGACTGCCAAGCAGTTAGCACAAGAATGCGTGTTAGGGGCTGTGGGTGGGGAATGGTGAAGTCGCCAGACCCGGAAATAGGTCCTCACTGCCAGGACCACAAGAAGAGGCTTGGATTCACGCTCCTTTCCGAGGACGTGCCCCTCACGGAGGAGAAAAGGTGGAAAAAATCTCCTCAGTCATGTAAGATACCATAGGCCTGTGCCACGTGCAGGCTGATGGCCAGACAGCCACACACCAGTGGACAGTGTGCCTGAGGCCTCTGGGAGAGGCCGAGGTAAACATCTCGCCAGCAGGACACTGCAGCAGACCCACCCACCAAGATGAGCTCCTGAGAAAGCCCCTCGAGCAAGCGAGCGTCAGCAGATCAGACAAATGGAAGCACTGGTCACACTAACAACTCGAGAAGACAGAACAGCCTGAAAGAGACCCTAACTTCAAAATGTTTAAAGACGAAAAAGAAGAGATAGACATGACAAAGAAAGAAGAAAATTCCAGGAAAAAGAATAAGCAAATTTTTAAAAATTCTAGAAATGAAAGATAAATTCATTGAAATGAAAACCTCAATGGATGAATAAAACAGTAATTGTCTTTACAAAAGAAGGGAGAAGAAGAAGTAATACACAAGAAGCAATGGTAAGTAAATAAACTGGCCAATCTGTAAATTAATCTAAATAAGCACTAACTGTTAAATTAGTCAACTGAGGGGAGATGATTTTTAAAGGATGAGACTAAAGTGACACTAAATAATATGAAAGACAGGAGTTGACTGGAGTTGAAGCTGTCCAAGATGCTTGCACTATTCGGCAGGGGCGTGGGGGGGCGGGTGCAGAGTGATCTCTAACACATCTCTGTCCCATGCAGGTGCTGGCTAACTTGTCTGGTTATTATTTGTGTCTAGCATGTAATAGGTACTCAGAAAAATTAGGGTAGAATGAAATATTCTTCAGTGAAAGTATTTGGGCAATCTTTAAGAAGTGGGAACTAAGCTAAGGTTAACCATTTTCAACCTTTGAGAGATTCCACTATAGACAGAGTTGAGGACTAGAAAAAATATACCAAAAGAAAAAGTGAAAATTGATTGAGCTTTGCACACGTGGAGGGGTGTGTGGTACCTGGGGGCAGGGACCATGGAGTGAACAGGCATAGGAAGCCAGCAAGCAAGCTGGCTAGCCTGAGGGACAATTCTAGACAGGTCAGCTCTCTTTATCAAGGGAGAAAGTGACTTTTCCAAGACACAACTCTAGTAGTTCACAGAGGGCCAGGGAACATGGTCCCTGGTCATCCTCCCAACTGCTCCTCCATTTCACTCCAGGGTTTAGAGCCGCAGGGTGGAAAACCCAGCAGGAAGGTGGGAATGGGCCACATGGGAACAGTCCTGTGTGTTATGCTGAAGAGTTAGACAAGCAGGGGACAAGGCAAGCCTGTTTGTTTAAGCAGAGAGTGACACACTCTGAATTAGAGGAGAGAACAGAAAAAGGAGGAATGGAAATAGCACAAACCTTCGATGCACATGGTCAGCCCACACTGCCAGCCCTCTTCTGCCAGAAGAGCAGAACCTACAGCACTTAGCAAGCAACTGCAGATGGGGAGCAAGAGAGTTAAAGATAATTGCCATCATCAGCCATGGAGACGACAAGACAGTGGTACCTTTACACAAACAGGAAAGACAGAAGAAGCTACAAGCTGGGGCAAGGGGTGATGAGTTTGCTTTGCACACAGAGTCTGAAGTGTCAGGAAAAACTCACGTTGGAGACTCCACCAGGCAGCTGAAAACAGTCAGGAGCTTAAAAGAGAAGGCAGCTGCGGAGCCACAGAGACACTGTGTTCCCTGTCCTCTGAGGCCAAGGGGGAACGTGCACATCTGGAACAACTCCTGTTATCCAGACACACACAGCGCATGAACCGCCCTTGCCTCTTTCAAGATGCATGCACCCATATACACAATGTCAGTGCTGAACAACAAAGAGCACAGCAAGATAGACAAATCACCATCCTCACACTAGAGCTAAACTCATATGTATCTGTTCTGGCTTTTGTAAAAAGAACCCATTCGCAGAGACAACAGCTGGGATTTCCAGTAAATATCCCCTCCACCACCTTTGAACCGTGCAGTCACCATCCCTCTTTGCTTCCAGTATAACCTTCCAGCATCCAACCCTCCTTAGACTCCCGTCAGTTTTACGATTCATTTTAGAATTTCAGTGTAAATATGCAGTCCCACAGTCTGAGACGGTGGAAGTACAACACCTATTTCATCCCAACTGAGCAGTTCCTCTGAGGAATTCTTGCCCACAAAGGGAGGGGCTGATCCCTCCGCCTTCTGTCCTCTCACCCACCCTGACCGGGCTCTGAAAGACCCTCGCCTTAGCCTGGCCTCAGGGTAAGGCAAAGTCAATGTCCAGAGCAACGGTAACCACCGCTTCCTCCAAACAGATGCCACGTCCTATACAAACCCATTTAGATGTATGCAAAAGAATCTTTGCTTGCACAAAAAATATGTGTATACATTTTATATGTGTATTTATATATTTACACACAAACATACACACATACAAAACTTTGTAAGATATACATCTACGGTTGACCCTTGAACAATGTGGATTTAAACTGCATTTTCTTCTACCTCTGCCACCCCTGAGAGAGTAGGACCAACCCCCCTCCCTGCTCCTCCTCAGCCTGCTCAACATGAACATGAGGATGAAGACCTTTAAGATGATCCACTTCCACTTAATGAATGTAAATGTATTTCCTCTTCCTTATGATTTTCTTAATGACATTTTATTTATAAGAATATAGTATACAATATTAAATACATAAATCATACAACATATGTGGTAATCCACTATTACATTATCAGTAAGGCTTCCAGTCAGCAGCAGGCTATTGGTAGTTGAGTTTTGAGGAAGACAAAACTTATATGTGGATGTTCTTTCCTCTTTTTTCTGTTTTTTAAAGAGGTGGAGTCTTGCTGTATTGCCCAGGCTGGTCATGAACTCCTGGCCTCAAGTGATCCTTCTGCCTCAGCCTCCCGAGTAGCTGGAACTACAGGCACGCGCCACCATGCCCGGCTATACTCGGATTTTCTATCGCACAGGGGTGAGTGCCCCTAAGCCCTGTGTTATTCAAGGGTCAACTGTAAATTGTCTTCCATACCCACAAGGTCAGGCTCAAACTGGGAACTCTGAGAAAGAAAACCACTACACCTTCCAGCAGACTTAGACCACAGGGAAAGGGGGAGTATAGCACTAGCAACTATAAGAACAGAGGCAAGAGATCCTCAATTAGAGGACAAATTCCTCCATCATGGGCCAAAAGCAAACGGAGGTTAAGGGGCAAGGGTCACCCAATGAAAAAGGAAGCTCTTAGAAGCTGACCTCTTCCTCTGCAGAGCCCGTGCACCCCCACAGGTCCACGCCCTGCCCCCTTCACTCACCCCTCACCTGGCGTGTGCCAGCCCTGTTTCAGGCACAGGGGCCCTAAAGTGAACGGGACAGACAAAACCCCATCCCCAAACTCCTGTCTCCCTGTCCCATGGACTTGCATCAGTGAAGGAGCGGGTGGATGAATGACAGAGAAAGAAAACACGTAATACTGTCAGATAAGTGGTGACAATATACCAGTAATTTCCCAAAATACACACTATGTCAGGTGGGAAGGAGAACAGGGACGCCAGGGTGGAGACAGGGACAACTTCCATCGAGTGCCGAAGGGAGGAGGGCTGAGTCAATCTCAGCAAAGACCTGAAAAGGGTGACGGGAGCGAGCCACAGGCGGTGTGAGCACCCGGGAGGCCAGCGAGGCTGTGAGCACGGGGATGGGGAGGCCCAGAGGGGACAGCACCTGCTACTTTGCTGCAGTGTGTCTGTTCTGCTGTCCCTGGGCCAGACTGAACTACAGGCACCTTGGGGGCAGGGCGTGTGCTGCACGTGCACAGATCCACCCCAGGCCCGTTGCAGGGCCCGAGCCAAGTGTCAGCCAGCATCAACCACATCTCAAAGCCTTCCCCAGTGGTTTTTAATGTCATCAATATGCAAGGTATTTTCCAAGAAAATACTTAGCTTTAATCTCATAATGGAAGTCAACAACGAAACAGGATTTGCACCGCAGAATGCTAATGAACAAAGTACAAATTCATTTTCTAGACCACTTTGCTAGAATAATCACTCCCTAAAATTAAAAAATGCCTATAGTTAAATCATATTTGCTACATAATATATACAAATAGCATGCACACATAATGTGTTCACATAGCTTTGATAGACAACCACAACACACTTCCCAGCTCACTAGAGTAGACCTTGAGAAAAAAGCTGCTGCTTAACTCTGTATTCTAGTAATAACAGGCCCCACTTGGACACATCAAAGGAATTAATCGTCAGCTCATCTAAGCGGAAATTACAAAAAATAGCTTTAGACAAGGACTCAACCAGCCTTCTCTGTACAGGGCCAGAGAGTAAATACTGTAGGCTTTGCAAGCAACACACAATATTCATTTCACAGTCTTCTTTGCTTTTGGGGTTTATTTTGTGTGTGTGTACTTGTTTGTTTACCATGCTAGAAAAACCTGAGCCAAACAAATAGGCCATGATTTGCCAACCCTGCTTTTGCCCACGGTAAGAATGAGAGACCCGGAGCCCCCAGTGTCTAACAATGAAACCAGAGGGGGGATGCGGGCGATCGCTGGGTTACCTCCTTCAGTCTCTCCAGCTCGTTCTGGAGCGCCTGCTTGGATATTTCCACTTCGATCATCTGCTGTCGCAGAGTTTCATTCTCATCCTCAGCTTTAGTGCGCTTCTCTTCCACCGTCTCGAGTTCATGGTGCAACCTGACAGACACGTCTTTGGCCACCTGCAGTGACCCACAGAGATAACTGTCAGGACATGAGCTTTTTATGTGCTAAGGGTGCGCTCAGACAGCATCAGAGGCAAAGTCATTAAGTAATACAATGTTATACCAAGTAGCAAAGACCCTGGGAATATTTAACAGACCTATGTTTAAAGGAGGAGGGTATTAACTCAAAACATGAAATCAACAGTCTGTGGGAGAACATAACTTGCATTCGGATTAAAAGGCCACTCTAGCTGGTCCACTAGTAGTGGGTTATCAGAACTCATTAACGTTAGTGTCACTAAAGTTGGTATACAACGCCCCACTGCTACATTTGACTGGCTTAATAAATAATTTAAAAAAAAAAAAGACCACTCTGGATAGCACCATTCCTTCATGGAACATCATCAAGAATGCCGATTCTGCCCAGTTCATATGCTTTAAGTGGGGAATTAAAAATAACAATAACAGACAAATAAACATTTCTATTCCCTAAGGTCATTCTGAACCTGCCTGTTGAAAAAATAAATAAAATAATTCTGTACGCAGCAGATGTTCAATGTAGTCAAGTTTTAAATTGTCTGCTGTGGCTCTGAATGTTCTAAGCAGTTAAAATATTTCTACTTTCTTAAAAGCAAATGAAGAAAGAGACTTTGTAAGAGAAATATCAATCACCCTGTATCACACTGGATGACATTTTTCTTAGTGGTTTATACTTTTGGTAGAATTACGAAGTTTCTTTTCCTGTTACCATACCAAAGGGCTAGATGAGCTCTCACAAGTATAACCATAATAAGGAGGACATTATGCATAATTCTAGATAAATGATTTGATAATCGGGTCATGCCAGGCGTGGTGGCTCATGCCTGTAATCCTAGCACTCTGGGAGGCTGAGGCTGGCGGATCGCTCAAGGTCAGGAGTTCAAAACCAGCCTGAGCGAGACCCCATCTCTACTAAAAATAGAAAGAAATTAATTGACCAACTAAAAATATATACAGAAAAAAATGAGCCGGGCATGGTGGCACATGCCTGTAGTCCCAGCTACTCGGGAGGCTGAGGCAGTAGGATCGCTTGAGCCCAGGAGATTGAGGTTGCTGTGAGCTAGGCTGACGCCACGGCACTCACTCTAGCCTGGGCAACAGAGTGAGACTCTGTCTCAAAAAAAAAAAAAAAAAAAAAAAAAAAAAAAAAAAAAATGATAATCGGGTCATAAGAGAAGCTTTGCTGCCCATGGAGGGAGCAAATGTTGTATAAAGTCTGGGATTTCTTTACTCATTTCCATTTCTGCCAGTCATTCTCAAAGACACTTCAGACAATTAGTTATGATCCCATTTCTCCTTCAGTTAAATCACCACTATATAAGCCTCACTTGGGTTATGAGAATTTTAGGTTTTCAGGTTTTCTGCAACTTAAATAACAATAAAAATGTTAAGTGATATGGTTAACTTTTAAGAGTGTCCTTTAACTAAATTGATAGTCAATAGATTTTTTTAAAAATAGTTCAGATCTTTTGGAGTTTCTATGTAACTGTCAGATTAATTGGCAAGTATTAATTCTTGTTTACTGCAGATCCATTACTATGATTCTTTTATGTTCATATTATGACAGATTTAAAACTTCGGCCGAAGTCATACAACAACACATACTCTATAAGCCATAAACTAAACCAAGACTGTTTATGCTGAACTCTGTTGGCACAGACGCAAGCAGGGAAAGAACACCAGGACAATGTGCACGTGGGGTCTCAGGTTACTCGTTCAGACGGGCGACCCCGCGCACGGCAGCCACGAGCACACCGCCAACCCCGCTCGCTCACCTTCAAGTCCTGCTCCAGGCTCCGGATAAGCTCGCCGTCCACCTGCCCTGTCTCGGCCACTTTCAGGCTTTTCTGCTCTGCTTTCCGGAGACGGTACTGCAGAATTCGGCAGTTTTTATTAGCACGGTCCAGTTCTCGCCGAAGCTCCTGCAGCTGGTAAACATCTTCCTCTAAATAACTGTCTCTCATTTCTTCCATTTCAGCACGGAGTTCGTCTAACTCATCCTATGCAAACCAAATAGAGCAGGTTTATGAGCCAAGTATGTCAAAAAAGGACGGTGTCTCTCCCCTGCTCCTCCATACTAAATACTAAATACCTACACACTTACCCATCAGCTCATGGCCACACCTGTGGGACACGGCAGAGGGGCCTCTAGACATTCGCACGTGAGATAGAATCACTGAATGTCTGTTCAAATCTTATGGATCCAGAAACTAAAAAACAGCCCGGATTATTCATTGCGGCCTCTAGGAACTTTTTCCACTCCCAATATTTCCTTACATAATCAAAATGAAATCAGTCTGCAGACAATTAAACTTTAGATTCAAACCAAACATTGACCTAACCCAGACAGACCCAGCCTTCGAAGAACATAAACTTTAGTGGAATAATAACTGTCAGTTGCCCTGGAATCAGAACAAACCTGCAAAGGTCCCTAAAATTCTGTTCCACAACACAAATCTCAGCATTGACTAAGTGACTCTGTCTAAAAATGGAACATTTTCCATTTTTCAAATACACATTGGGTCTGTTTTTTCCCATTGCACTGTCCGTTACTTCCCACACCTCCATTCTTCTCTCAGCAGAGGAGGTCCACATGAAGGCACCGAGCGCAGGGAGCCCACGGAGCCACCCTTGGGCGCCCTCCCCTGCCCACTCCACGGCCACTCATCAGCCAGCGCCGTGCCCACCTCGGTGGGCCCACTCTCTTCTCTCGAGTCCCAGCACCCTACTCCCTGCCTCCATCCCTGGGTGTGGGGGGCAGCTGCGTAAGAGCTAAGTACAGACATGTGGGGCTCGCTGCTTCCCCATCCCATAATCCCCCAAATTTCTATACTGATGATAAAAACATCATTAAAAATATAAAATGTCCTATAAGATAAATCTTAACATTGAAAATGTTGTGAAGTATATGCAAGTTTCTTTTGTTTTTTCCTTCATGGAGATCTCTCCCTGTAAATCTTACTCCTGGCAGGAAAATCGGCCGCGACTGGGAGTTATTGGAGCGAGCACCGAAGCTGGTCAGGGGCACACACGTGAAAGGAATGCGCAGTCTGGGCTCTTCGGGGGACAGAGAACACAGCTCTTTTAGGAAGGCGCCTGCTAACCTTCCACAAAGAGGAGGTCACTGGTGCCAATCCCCCCACCAGGGCCGTGACGGCGCTGTGCCCCCCCGCCCAACTCATGCTAGAGGAGGCCAACCGCAGATGACAAACTTTAAATCTCTTTTCATAATGAATAGAAAGCTAGTCCTGAATCTTCAAAAACCAAAGTCAAGTTTTACTCACATCCCAACCATGAATCTAATGGATCAGACGACTTTGAGAAAGAGCCTCATCTCAATGCTTATTTCTGAGCACAGTTAAAAGGTAACTGTTTCACTGGGTAATTAACAAATAATAGTTCAATACAAGAAATAATCACAATATATCTACTACTAAATCAATACAGATATATGTACACTTGTACATAAAAATATACATGACTTTGACCAAAAATATAAATGACTTTGACCATTCTGTTCAGAAAAAGAATTGTTTGTGATTGTTTCTCCTTCTAGAAAGCTTGTCTATGAAAGCCAAAGTCATTAATGCCTAGAATTATCTGTAAGTCAAACAAAACTTTTTAAAATATGATATAGCTACTCAGGAGGCTGAGGCAGGAGGATCACTTGAGCCCAGGAGTAGGAGGTTGCAGTGAGCTATGATGATGCCATTGTGCTCTATCTGGGGCGACAGAGCAAAAGTCTGTCTCAAAAAGAAAAAAAAAATGTAACAAGATGTAAGATACAGCTTCCAGGTATAAAAATGTTCTATAGTTTTCAGACTTTGCAACAGGAGGGCGCTCACCCACCCTAATGTTAAATGCTACATGGTTATACAGATACATAAACAAACATTACAGGCCGCAAAAACTGTTTAAGGGCTAGACGCACCCACACCTCCACATCACTGAGCAGGCCAGATGTAAACAGCTAATATTTTTGGCATAAATAATAACCAACATTAGTAGCACTGAAAAGAAAATTAGGGAGAGACCATAATTGCATGTATTTAAATCACTGCTTTTATAACTCATATTTTATCTAAATTTATAGAACAGAAAACAACCTTCATTAAGCACTCTACCTCATTACTAACCCTACAATAATCCTGTCAGGAACGTATTACCCCCATTTTATAGACCAGGAAACCAAACAGAAGCCGGTCACATGTGTGCAAAGCCTCATATCTAGTAAACTGAAGCCAGACTGCAAACCCAGGACTGTCTGCTTCCAAGCACACACTCTTTCCAGTAAATACTACAAATTCTTTGCTACAACCTGGGCAAATGAAATAATAACAGAACTTCAACTGTACTTTTAAAAGCCCACCATCCATGTAAACCAATAAAAGCAACCTAACATTTAGAGCTCGACAACCGTCAACGTACAGGCATATCCAGGGCAATTGGTCCTCAGGAAAATACTGTGCTGTGAGGTATCAGTACACTCATTTTTTAAATGAGGAAACTGAGATTCCAGAAGTTTAAATGGCTTCCCAAAACTAGTCTATTGTAGAGACAAGACCAAGACCAGTGTTTCAACTCTTTCCATAGTGCCTGGAAAAAAGGCAATTTTCAGTTCAGTAACAAGAAGTTACAAGAGAAGCAAAGTATAGACCATGTACGCTGGCAGGAGCCATTCAAAAAGCCAAAACTGATTATCCGAATTAGGGTCATGATGGATAGTGATTTTGAAACTGACATTACATTAATTTTCTGACAGCATGCTCCAATTTAGAAAACAGTGTACTGCAGAACCTTAAAGAAGGATGCAACTTAAATGCTTAAGAAAACCAAATCGAGCAGAACATACAATGTTTCTGGCAGGTATCATTTAAAGATTGTAATTACAAGTGGAAAATTGCTGTTGTCTGTTTATATACAGAAATAAATAAGGGGCCAGGCGCGGTGGCTCACGCCTGTAATCTTAGCACTCTGGGAGGCCGAGGCGGGTACATCACTCAAGGTCAGGAGTTCGAAACCAGCCTGAGCAAGAGCGAGACCCTGTCT
>VBSM01003157.1:3338727-3380592 GCA_008086735.1 Cheirogaleus medius
TGTCTCAAAAAAAAAAAGAAAGAAAGAAAGAAGAAAAAAACTGCCTTTAATCAACAGTATTGTATTGAATTAACATCAGGTCTGTAGAATGCTTAAATGTTAGATCATTATCTCACTGAAAAATTTATCTAGTTTTAATTAGATATCTTTTTCAAATTAATTTTTTATATAAAACAAAATCTTGAAGTAGTGTGAAGCTGTCCAAATATTCCCCCTTGCTTACAGATGACAAATAAAGCCTTATTTTATATATATATGTTATATGTAAATTTTATATATATATAAGTTATACCTATATAAAATTAGAGGAATACTGAGGTACCATGTATACACTAGAGTAAACCAAGATTAAATGTTTCAGTGAAAACCTCTAGAGGATAGTTTTATCTACAAATTTATAAAACCCGAATCTATGGTTTCTTAGTATAAATAATGAAAGCTCTTGATCATACTAATCACTGTATTCAAATCTTAATCTCTTTTTAAACAACCTGAAATCAATAACTATTTCTATTTTACTAACTCCTCTACAAATAGACCCAATTTGGACCATAGCAGCAGTCATCTGGCTATTGCTGCAATAATTCCATCTTCTGGGAGCTGCAGACAGAAACTATTGTCTTTTGTAATACAGGAATAATCCACCTCATTTCCCTCCGGACAATGGCAGTGTTCTAGAGTCCCAGCTGGAGCTAAGAAGGCGCAGAGGCTGCTCCCATTGTTTACCAAGTGACAGTTCAGCCAGCAGCTGATGGGCTGTAGCCCTCCTCTGCATCAGCTTGCCACCAAGACTATTACAGCTGCTCATTCACTGGCGGAATAAAGAATGGGTGTGGAAAGCAGAAAGTCAGGGAAGAATAGGGACTACTATCCAAAACCCTTCCAAAAGAAAAAGAAGGAGGGAGCGGCAGAGAAGGAGGAGCCGAAACACTTCAGCTGCTGAGAACTGATGACACGCACCTTGCCGTGTCCCCCTCCAGGCCACACTGAGCACCCGGCATCTGGGCAGCAAACATAACAAACCAGGTCAGAGCTTGAAACTCAAAATCTACCTCCAGTGAGAGTGGATGGTAAGGTTGGATCAGCCAGGAGTCACTGCAGCCTATAAAACCAAACCCTAATATCTCCCTTAGCAAATCATTCCTCTCCAGGAAGCCAATTTTATCTGCCCTTGTAGCTAGCAATGACTTGTTTCCTTTTAACCAAAAATAATTTTTATGAAATAAATGAAAAAGTAGAACAAAAAGAAACTGCCCGTCCCACCCCAATGCTCATCTGCCCTGCAAGAGATCAGCATAGGAGAGGACACTATTTGGGGGCGAGGAAAGAGTGGGCTATGAATGCAAAAAGCATTTTTCAAAATAGGCCAATAAACTCAAAATGATTAAATCCTTCTGAAAAGTCTGTGGAAACAGAGGACATAATTAATATGTTGATGATGAGCACTCCAGCTTGTCTGATTGTCTCAGAGCACTCGAGCAAAACACAGTCCTGGGCGCCTGGCAGGAAAGAGACACACCAGCATGCTGAAGTCCTCAGGATTAAGAAATGTGCCTGGGTTTCATTTAGGAAAGAAGTGAAGGCCTTTGGATAACTAAACTCAACCACTCACCTTAACTCCTCAATACTTCCAAATATCTTTGCATTCATCAGAGGTCAAAGGACAAAAAAGAGTGCTTTCTATCTGTGTTTTTATGCAAAAGCCAACAACAGGGATGGAGTCATTTTACATTTTTCACCTAGTCACCCTGGTGCCCTCTGCTGAAGGTGGAGAAGGAATAGAAGGCAGACTCAAGGATGGCTGAATTCACTCCACATGGCACGAAGGAATGCATGCACTTCTCTGTTGACATTTGCGATTACAAAAAATATAGTAGTCTGGCTAAAAACTAAGAGAAGTCCACTAAAATTCCTAATCAATAAGACATCCTCCTATGGTTTTGCTGTTCTTATTTTTCTGTTCAATTAGACTTTGGTCATTCTAGCTCAGAAACTGTGACAGTCTTATAATAGCAATGTTGACCGCACTTACTCGGGAAAGAATGTAATACTTTATGTGGTCACAATCTTCCAGAACACATCCCAGTAACATTTCTGGGCTGAGTCTCTTCTTGTTAGAAGAGAGAATATTGGAATAGAGAGATGCTGCATCTAATTATGAGAGTTCTGTGTGGCATCCCTTAAGAAAGTAGCAGGTCAAGGATGTACTTTTATCTACCATCTTAGAAAAGTACCCCTGAACAACAGCAATGACAAGAGAAGTTTTGATTTATAATGTGCATACTCTAAACACCAAGTGCAAAAGCATGACTACTGTCTCTGCCCCATGGGGTCACTGATGCTCCAAGCCCAATTTTGTACAAGTCGGCAAGCTCAAAGACCTGTGGAAAAGTCCACTAGGATGCCTGTGTTTCTGTCCCATTTTGAACTGCTGTAATTTAAGCTTTCAAATGACCAAGCAAGTACCTCTCACACACACATGCAATCGTCTGGTTTGCTAGCCTTCTTCAGACCTCCTCCGGGCCCTGCTCTCCTCTGCTGTCAGAGGAAGGGCTGGGGGGTGAACTCAGGCATAGTAAATGGATAGAGGGGTCACTTTCTCCGCAGGAAATGGCAACTGAACGTTTCCCACAAGTTAAACATTGCCAGTGGGAGTCATATGACCATTGGTACACAGGCTAGTGGAGAGGTGTTCATTATGGCCCTTTCACCTGAAAAGAACAGAGAGGTCCCCTAGGAAAACTGAACACTAGGAACATTTTGAGCTAATAAAACAAGTCTGAAGCAATGTGCTCTGAGCAAGCAGCCTGGCTGGAAACGGGCGCAGCCTGGCGCAGGGAAAGGGGCAGAGGCTCTGAGGATAGGGAAAATAGAAGTGGCTCCACTTGTTAGCCGTGCAACCTCGGGCAAGTCATGTATGTTTTTTGGTTCTCAGCATGTGTCTGTGAAATTGGACTTCTGATAATTATCACAACAATAACATCCTATACTGTGAAGAATCACCGAAATGTCAAATACACTAGATCAGACCTCAGGGTCAGACATCTATTTCATTCCCTGAGAATCTAACAATGTGAAAAGATGAAGCAAACAACCAGTCAGCCAAATGAACTCTGAAATGGTGAGGGACTGCCTCGCTTGGATCTAAGATGTAATGAGAAACATCTTTTCTTTCAAGAAACTCAATTTTCTGTTGCACAAGTCATTTGGATAAACACCACTCAATCAGAAACACCTTAGGTCAGAGATTATGCTAAAAACTGGGGCCACAAAAATCAAACAAGATTATCTTTCTCGCCCTCACGGAGCGTACATTCCTCGAGGACTTACAGAAGTGCCGCTGCCATCAAGAGCCACACACAGCACAGCTATCCTTTCTCTTCTACACCTTTGAATTCCTCCTGCTGTCTGTTACATAAGAGCAGGTGACAAAAGCAGGCGTACTATGTCAAACATCTCACTCCAGCCCCAATCTGCTCTCTTTTATCACCTCTCTTTCTCTGCCTCACTGCTACCTCTTTGCACAAGATAAAATAACTCCTGGACTCAGCGGGTTGGAGCAGCTCCTGGTAAGAGGTTTAGGTTTTAGGAATACCCGGCAGCTAACGTGCTCTGGTTCCAGTTTGAACTGCACGCTTCACCACCATCCACCTTAAAGAGCAAATCCTTGGTCCCACTGGACTTTTCATGGCTTCAATTGGGTAGGTTCATCATTTGCTGAGAAAACAGCTCAAATCACATAACCCACTGATAAAGCAGGGCCGGCCCACTCGTGTGGGAGGATATAGATTAAGATCCTAACAGATACAGGAATGGATTGATACCACTGGGGTTACTTACTAACCTGAGGATTATGATAAATAAAGCAGTTGCCATCAGTACGATCCCCCTTTCTTTTTTCTCAAGTCCCCTGACTGTCTTGACCCCTGCCCCAACATTGTCTAAACCCCCTTTACTGCAGGGCCAGCTCCCTCCTCGGGAGAAAGACGGAGTCGGATAAAGCACCCCAATGCTGACAAGACTAAGGCCACTGCTGGCAGGCCCTGCCGGAGAAGACCCGGGAGACGGAGCGGCAGAGGCTGCGATTCCTCACACAGTGCTGGCGCGGCCTCTCCTGACACTGAAAAGCCGGCTCCCGGAGGCTTACAAAAGACCGGCCCGCGGCGAATCCCCGCTGTTCCTCAACCGAGGCCACATCCAGAGGACCCTCCTGAGCTTAAGGTTTATCACCGCAAACGGCGCCCCCACCCGCTGTGCAGTCGAAGCCCTCAGGAGACACAGAGCCCCTTGCTCTTGCGGTAACTGCAGGTGCCGGCTCGCGCCCGCAGCCTGGGCCGCGCAAGGCGCTTTCCTGGACGGACACACGGCGTGCGGCCGGGCCACAGCTCCTCGGCGAGGGCCAACCCGCTCGCACAGGTGAGGCTGGGCCTGTGCCGAGTAGGGGACAGAAAGTCGACTGACGTCTCCAAAACGATTACAGCACCTCTCCCCCAACAGGTTAACAAGAGTAAAAGGCATCGGCCAAGAGAAGCAAGACTTCTGTACACAGAGAAGCTACGTGGGCTGAACAGGCAGGGACCCACAGGTCTTGCTGCCCTCCGGAAGTTTTGGCTTAAGTTCCCAATGCCTGAAGAGTGCGGGGGCAGTAAAGTGCAGGGCAGAAGGGAGACAGGGCACGTCAGGCCCCCGAAGGCGGGGCTGGCGGTCCCCGGCCACAGGCAGACCCTGCCGGGCGCCTTGGGGACAACAGCTGCCTGGCCCGCGGCTCACCTTGAGATAGTCGTTCTCCGAGCGCAGCTCCTCCATCTCCCGCAGCAGCTCCTCCTCCTCCACCGCCGGCACGAGCCGCGGCTGCTCGCCCGGGCTGGGCTCCTTGGGGGTCCCGGGAAGCGGTCGCTCGCCGGGCGGCCCGCGGCCCCGGGCATCCTCCGCTGAGCCTGGCCCGGGGGACCCCGCGGAAACCCCGCCCGGGCTGCTCCGGCCCCCGAGACAGGCGCCGGCGGTTGGGGGCACGGCGAGGAGCGCTGGGGGCTCGGGGCTGCCCGGCGGCGCCCCCCGGGCTGCGGGGCTCGGCGTGGGGGCTCCTCGCGGGGGTTCTCTGTCGCTGGAGCCCGTGCCGGACTCGGCGTCGCTGCTGGCGGCTGGAAGCAGACGCTGCTCGTCGGACAGCGGTTCAGAGGGGCAGTCGGAGAGGTCGGAGCTACTGTCCGTGTGGCTGATGCGCGAGCCTCGCGCCGGGGAGCCGGCCGCCGAGGTTACAGCGAGGGTCACGGCGGGGATCCGGGCGGCCTGAGCCGCGGGGCCAACGGTGCGGGCGGGGGCCGACCCGGAGCCGCGCTTGGCTTTGCGGCCCTTGGCAGCGGCGGGTGGCGGCTCAGCCCCGGGAGACTTCCCCGCCCGGGGCAGCGGCTCGGCGGGCGCCGCGCGCGCCACCTTTTTGGTTCCCAAGGCAGCCTTGGCGCCGCCCGCCGCCCTGGCCCCGGCACCCGGCGGTGGCTTGTCCTTCGCGCCGGGGACGCCGCCACTACGCCGGGAGAGGCGGCCGGGCGCCGCCAGGGGCCCCGGCGAGGGCGGCGCCTTGCCCGCGAGGTTGGGCGAACGCGGTGCGGCGGGCGCCGGGGCTCGGCCGGAGGAGGGGCCGGCCGGGGCCGGACCGGGCGCGGCGGGCCGGGCGTGCAGGTCCTTGAGGAAGGGTCTGGCAGGCGAGGGTGCGCGGTGCAGCCGCCGCCTCTCAGCCAGCGGGTGGAGGTGGTGGTGGCGGTGGTGCTGGCCCGGCGGCTGCGGCTTCGCGTCCGGGGCGCCGCCGCCCGCGGGACCGTTCAGTGTCTCCATGGCCGGAGCCGGGGCCGCCAGCAGCAGCTCGGGCAGCAGATGCTCCGGGCGGCGGCGGCGTGCAGCCTCCCCGCGCGCTCGCTCATCACTGTCCCCCAGCCCCGCCCGGTCTGCGCCCCGCGCTCTCGCCGTCCCTCCTCCCCGCACCCCGGCCTTGAGGATTCCCGTGGGGCTCGCCGCCGCCGCCGCCACGCTCTCCCTGGCTGAGATCACCCCCGCTTGAGTTCTTCGGGCACAGCGGCGCGGCGGCTCCCGGCCGCTCGCATCCCCTGGACGCGGCGCTCCAGACTCGCGGTCCCTCGTCCGGCGGCGGCGCTAGCGGCGCGCGCCCGGCTCCCGCGTCCTGCTCCCTGCTCCCTCCCCGCCCACCGCCCTCCCGCTCCCGGCGGAGAGAAGCTGCACGCGCGCTCCCCCGCCGCCCCGCGCCCTGAGCCCGCCGCCCCGTGCGCATGCCCCGCCTCCCGCCAGCCGGCGCCGGGCGGGGAGCAGGAGGGAGGGCGGGCGGGAGCGCTGGGGAGAGCCGGGAGGGCGTGGCCTGAGCGCCTGGAGGGCACCAGCGCTGGCTGTGTCCGCTGACCCGGCCGCCCTGGGACCCTCCTTGGTGTTTGAAGCTCTGGAGACACTGCCGGGGGGGAAGGGGGAGGCAGGGAGGGAAGACGCGCAGGGCAAGTGGGGGGAAGGGACAGGCACCGGCCACTCGCGGGAGACTCAGGGCCCGGGAGGTGTGGGTGGGCCCTCTGCGGCGTGCTCCGTGGGGCGCCAGCTCTCCCTCGACTGACCGACGCCCCCCACAGGCCCCTCGCTTCCCTCCCCCGCTGTCCTCTCCAAGCTGTCGCCCCAGGCCCCGCGCTCCTTTAAGGATCGCTGGTCCCCGGCGCAGCTATCGCGTCAAAACGCGCTCCACAGTTGGCACCCCCGGCTGCCCCGGGAGCTGGCCGAGCTTGGATCCGAAAGGGACTAGCGTTTATAGTTCGGTGGCGAGCCAGGCAGCCAGACAGACTCACTTGACAGGTGTTGTTTACTTAAACCTCGCCACAATCCCGAACTGGAATTGCTGTGTTCTTTGAGGATGAGGACACAGGCGCAGGGAGGAGAAGTCGTTCGCCTGAGGTGCCGTAACTGGCCATGGCCGAGCCGGGCGTTAAGCCCAGATCTGCGGGATTATGTCCCCCGTGCTTTCCGCTCGGGGAGCCGGGGCTTGAGTCTAACGCTGGCAAGGCACTTGACCTTTCTGAATCGCCGTTCCCTCACCTGTATAATAAGAAAATACTGCCACTGAGTGCGTGTGAGGATTCAGTGAGCAGTTGACACCGTGTAAACTGTAAAGTGCGTTCTCAGGTCACTGGGTGCGCAGTTTATGTCCCGGGCGTTGGATGTTGGGCAGTACCCAAAGGAGTAGGGCCCAGCCTGTGCCGGCGGGCGCTGCAGGGCCAGAGGGGCGGGCAGTGACTCCTAGGTGCTGGGGGGCACTTGGCCCAGCGGGGGCTTGCAGTTTCCGGAAGCACTGCTCGGTCTGGTGGGTGAGTGCCCAGGACGCACCCGGGCGTGGCGAGAGCTGGCCGGGGTTTAGCGATGAGGCTGGAGGGCGGTGGCACCCAGCATCCTTCCCAGGCGTTCGGACATTACCCTGGAGGCCGGGCCGCGAGGCCTCTGGGCGTGGTTGGGGTGATTTGCTCAGAAGACCTCGCGGCGGCGGGCGGGGAGCAGGCCTGGGGGCCGTGGGAGCGCCTGTGGGGCGAGGGGGCGGACTCGCAAAAATAAGGGGAGAATAGACTCCAAAGTCTGTGGTCTTCACCGCAGATGTACCCTACGTAGAAAAAATACAGAATGAACTGGGTTTTTTTAATCCTGTAAGCGAGGAGAGCCGCGTCCCAGAAGACATCCCGCCTCGCCCGCTGCGCTCCGCGGGCGCTGAGACCTGGCCGGTGCGCCGCGGCCCGTCTCGGGAGTGGTTCTCGGGGCTCCCTCCTCCTGCGCGACAGCACACGCGTGCCATCTGCACTGGCTCTCCTTCCATTAAGTGTCTAGGAAGACCTCAGCCGTTTCTCGCCGAGCCTTTGGAGAAGGACATCCGCGGCCGGTGGCGGGCGTGGGCGGCGACACCGCAGAGGCGGGGCAGGGTCCCGCCGCCGGCCCGCCCGCCTCGCCTCCTCTAGAGGGCGCTCCGACTCTCCCGTCGGAAGGCGGCTGCTGTCTGCACCGACTCCAAGTGACTGCCAGCCCGGTCCAGGACTTCTGCCTCTGACTTCCTCCAGGGACCCAGAAGTCTCCAACACCCTCACATCCCCTAAGAATATGGCCAGAACTCTTAACACAAGCTTGTCGGTTCCTCATACCACATACACTCAAGCAAAAGACTGCCCCAGGAATGTTCTAGCAAGTTAGTCTTACAAAGACATTAGCCAGATGAGCATACAATCTGTAGCCAGCTTCCCTTTCCTTCAGGTAATAAGTGGAACAAAACCCGTCCTCCTTATCCCTTGTTATTAGCCTGGCATCATGTGGCTACTGGCCCTGGGCAAGGAAGTGTTCGATAATGCCTGCTTTCTTTTTTCTTAATTTTTTTCAGAGATGAGATCTGGCTATATTGCCCAGACTGGATTCAAACTCCTCAGTGATCCTCCTACCTCAGCCTCCCAAGCAGCTGGGATTACAGTTTCACGAACCAATTCGTCTAGCCAATAATGCTTTCTTTGTTTTCCAATATTCAGTGAATTACGGGTCTAAAGAGATATCTGCTTGCCTAATAGGTGTTTTTAAAGTCACGTGTGTTTTAAAAATTTCTTTCTTTCTTTCCTTCTTTTTTTGTTTTTGTCAAATCACATTAGTCTAAAGGCATTAGGGGATTTACTGTTTGAAGGAGGCTTAAAGTGCTTGTTCTGTAAAATGACAAAACCCAGTGTGGGTGTGCCTGTTTTGGTCTGCTTGCCCTCAAAGGCAGTCCTTGCCCTTCGGCAACTCTGTTCTGTGTGGCCAGGAAACAACCCCTGCAGGACTTTCCAGGCTTTCCAGGCTCCAGCTGTCAGGACATTGGAGGGGGCCCGGAAGGGAAAGACCAGGGTATTTCTTCCTCCCTCTCTCTCTCTGGCTCGGGTGGCTTCCCCAGCAGTGGCCCCATCTCCTCTGCCGGGTAGATTCTGAGGTTGCAGCTCTGGCTGGATGGGCACTCCCGCAGGTAACTTTTCGCCCTCCATCGCCTTGCAGTCACAGGTGGCAGTGGCTCCCGTGCTTGCAGACCTGTGTTGCTTCACTGCGCGCACTTCTGCGCTGGATTCCTCCACCACTCTGTGCCAGTCCCTGCATTGCCAGTACTGGCACCATGCTCCAGGGTCCCACGTCCTCATTCTTCTGCAGAGGCCTAAGTACAGGCCTGGGGCCCTGCAGGCAGCACTGGAGTGATAAGAAATGTTTGTGTGACTGTGTTGGTGACCCCTTTGTGAAAGAGCAATGTGGTATGGTAATAAGACCTCAGCGTTTGAAATCAGGTAAATCTGAGTCCAAAAGTCGCTTGCTGTCTGTGGGGCCTTGGATAAGATATTACTATTATTATCAGTATCCACAGCCTCATTATTTAAGACCAGTGGAATAATCTTCTATACTCTTTAAAAATTGGACAAACCAGACTCTGGGTGAGAGTTAGAAATCTATTCTGTGTCTTTACAATTACATAAAGGGAAATGAATTTTATTTTTGCTTTGATTCATAGAGGGAAAAATATGGCTTATTCAGGACTACATACCCCACAGTGCTCCCTACTCATAGGTTGAATTATACATGGAATTTCTGCACCCTCACTACCTTGTCCAACCTAGGCATCTATCTGTTTTCCAGTTCTCCCACCCCTTACTTTAACACAAAGTCAGATTTAGAATATGAAATCATGCCTGGTGTAAGTCATGGGAAATCGTCCTCTTTGAAAAGAGTGGAAAGAAAAGGAAATTTTTAACTGAGTGAGCAGTATTTTGGCACTGCAGGAAAGTTATAGTTAAAATGGGACCTCATGAAGTCAGGGGCCCCCTGAGGTTGAAGCTGAGGCCTGTGTCCAACACTGGAGTGTGGGTGCCTCCCAGCTCCCCTTGTGGGGAACTACTGGCATGTAAGTGAGGGGCGAGTCAGGCACACTAGATGTCTTGTGGTGTGTCCAGAGAAGAATAGTCCCACTTACTGTATGACCTCCGAATGTCCCTGGAAACATTCACGTGGGGAATAAATCTGCTTATCATTATCTGAGCCTAGAAGTAACTGTTTTATACATAAACATAATACTTTTACATATAAAGCAGTATTTTTTAAAAATTTATAAAAATTAATATTATTTTTAATTGACATAATGAAATGTGATAATAAGTGTATTACATTTATGGAGTACAATGTAATATCTTGATATATGCACACAAACAGTATTTTTTTTAGGGTTGTTTTAATATCTACTGAATTTTTTCTAGAGATGCAACCACAATAGAAATCAAGAGTCTACTTCATTTTATTTGGAGATTTTCAATGTGTTTTTCATCTTTGATCATTTCAGTATTGAGGTAGTGCCAGTCAAGGTTTTAGAGTCATCAATATACCACACCTGTACTTGTCTGCATTTTAGCAGTTGCTTCTATGTAGAATCTGACTACTTCATTATATATTTGTATTAAATAGTATATTTGTACCTAAGCTTTATATGTCAAAATACATATTATTTTGTTATAAGTTGCTTTCTTATTATTTCTTTTTTATATTACCACTAGGGCTGCATATCAACTTTTTTTAAATGTATGGTTAGGGGAGTGATATACACACATGCACACACAATGATTCTCATTTCAAGAAAGTAAAAGAGGGCTGGGTTCGGTGGCTCACGCCTGTAATCCCAGCACTTTGGGAGGCCGAGGCAGGAGGATCATTTGAGGCCAGAAGTTTGAGACCAGTCTGGGCAACATAGTAAAAAAAAAAATACAGATAGTCAAAGACATTTGTAAGAACGGAGCATTGGGGCCAGCAGGGCTGAGAACTACTGCTTCTGCCCGGAAAGAGTGAGATGTCTTGGAGAGTGCCCCCTCTCTGTGGGTGCTGGGATGGCAGCCCCTGCCCCACAGGGAGAAGATAGAACCTAGACTTGCCATCCCTAGGGGATGGGAGTGTGTATAATTTAAAACAGATTCCAGGTGATTCTAAGAGTCTGCTTTCATCAAAGGAGGCAGTATCTCCTTATATAAGCACTTGTCATAATTTGCTAACCTTGAATTAAACATTTGAACTCTTTCTCTCTCACAACACAACTGCTAAAATTTTTTAAATTATTCTGGGATTCTAAGCTTGATGCACAGGGAAAATATGTTGTTTTTTAAGGAAAACTAATCAAAGTTCTTTATCTTTCCTGGTCAGCAGGATGTGTATTTCAAAAAATTAAGAGACATTAATGGGCCATGTGGCCACCCCTTTAATCGAGAACATTCCACATTTCACCATATTTGTTTTTATTGTAATTCGCCATTACTGATTTCTCTACCTACAGAGTTACTGCTCTTGGACAGAGAAATGAGATTTGAAATAGAAGATGCCAATTACCATTTCTTTCTGATGCATCTAGCATTCCAGCCCAACTTTAATTCTCATCTTTATGTATAAAATAAGGGTAGGCTTACAATTACATAAAAAGCAAAAATAGAACAATGGGTCTGTAGAAGGTTCCACAGAAGATAGCAGTACTTATGAAGTAAGCTTCCTGATTAACTCAGGAGATAGGACACTGCATGGAGTCACACATGAAAATACATGTTAAGTATCATTTCTTTGTAAAATTGTATGAGGCAAATTTTACCAAAGAAGAGATAGAACAATGTGAATTATATGCCTGGACACAGTGATTTTGATTTGTTTAGTTCCTTTGGACTAAATAGCTCAGTCTTCCTGGGCCTTGCAGGCTCATCTTTAAAATTAAGGAGTTGAACTTAAATAAGCTTTAAAATTCTTCCCAACTTTATGAATCTGAGGGTTGAGGTGAACTTATAAGTGCTATTTTAATTATAAACATGGGATTATACATAATAAATTGTAGGCCACCTCTGTTCATTCTTAGATAAAATATACCTGAAGAATGTAAACTAATTTTAATAGAAGAATAGTATAATTAAGAAGGTCATGGCCAGGCATGGTGGCCCATGCCTGTAATCCTAGCACTCTGGGAGGCTGAGGAAGGAGGATCTCTTGAGCTGAGGAGTTCGAGACCAGCCTGAGTAAAGAGCAAGACCCTGTCTCTACTAAAAATAGAAAGAAACTAGATGGAAAACTAAAAATATATAGAAAAAATTAGCCGGGCATGGTGACAGGTGCCTGTAGTCCCAGCTACTCAGGAGGCTGAGGCAGAAGGATCCCTTGAGCCCAGGAGTTTGAGGTTGCTGTGAGCTAGGCTGACGCCACGGCACTCTAGCCCAGGCAACAGAGTGAGACTCTATCTCAAAAAAGAAAAAAGAAAAAAAAGAAGGTCAATGTGATGGAATAAATATAACAAATGTGAATAGCCACTGCACTCCAACCTAGGCAACATAGTAAGACACCATCTCTTTAAAAAACATTGTCAGAAAGTTTGCTTTGGCAAGGACAGTCAGGCATTCTCTGAGGCAGCAGTTGTCACAAAGTGGTCAGCAGCAGCAGCCTTACCTGGGAACATGCTAGAAATGCAAATTCTTATGTCCCACCCCAGACCTACTAAATAAGAAATTCTGGGATCCAGGTGATTCTGACACCTGCTCAATTTAAGAACCCCTGCTCTGAGGAGACCAAAGCTCATATAGTTGTTGGATACCTTATGGACCGACATTGGGTTGTGTTGTACAAAGTCAGGGGACTTAACCACATGCCAGTTTTCCATATTCTTCTTGGCTCAAAATGGCCTCATTCCAATAAATAAATGACCTCTATGACGGGGCTGAGACAGTGGCCCAATGCAAAGCCCTCCCATGTTTTCCAGCCTGGGCTGTGGAGCTTTGTTCAGGGAACGTAACAGACAGCTGCTGCCCCTGGCCCCTGGGTACCCCAAAGCTGGTGGCTAGGCAGCTCCCCATGCCGGAAGAGGTTATTGAGGAGGTTAATATGGGATGTCCTCACACGGAACGTGCCCAAGCACGTCAGCAAAACTCTGATTTGCTTGCAGTTGTTAGCCAAGCTGAGCCCCCACTGACATATTTAGCTTGGGACAATGTCATGTCCCTAAACAGGAGGCCTCAAAACTTGACAGAGGGCAAGAGCTAGCATCTTCCTTTAGAATGAAGAGCAGAGGAAGAATGATTGGAGGAACACAAATTTGGAAAAGGAAAAATGGCCACCTCCTTACTAGGTCATTCACCAGCCCCTCCCACCTTCATCAAGAACAAACTGTTTTCTCTTTCCCCTGTGCCCCACTGTGGCATCCAGCTCCCTGACACAGTGGGGTGCTGTTATCCTTGCTTAGAGACTGGCTCCTTACTGAGGGTCTTTGAGGACCAAAGCAATGATTAGTTATCTTTATGTTCTCTGTTGGGCAAAATTTATTTGCCGAATGAATGAGCTTTAAGTAGGGCTGATGTGGATGTTTGGATGCCAAAGAGAGTCAGCTAGCAGACCTAAGACCGTTCAGTCAGACCTTTCTGACTGTATGTACACGTCTCTTCTGGACACACATGCACACACACACACACACACACATCTTGATGGTGATTTCAGGTCAGTTAAAATTCCCTTTCAGTTTGAAAAATCTTCAAATGGCTATTGTGGCTAATTGCAACAGTCCATCCAAATCAAAGAGTTAGCTTCCCAAACAACACACACCTCTCCCAGGAACGTGGGCTACTCCTCACTCATAGGGTCATTTCTGTCTCCATCACTGAATGCAAAGAAAAATCTTCACAATTCAAGCTGCATTTTGTCCACCTTGTCGGTTCCTTAGGGGCTGGTGAGAAATGTACCTTTGTGTTCTCCGTGAACAAGGGTTTGCTAAGGAAATAAGGAGTGTCAACAAGACCGGGATACTGTTTTCTTAGTAGAGCGATGCAGCACCTTCAGGGACCGAGACATTTACATATAAACATCATAATTGCAGGGATAAGCAGGAGCTGGCACGAATTAGGCTGGTACTTGATATGCTAATTACAATTCTCTGTAATCCTTGAAGGCTGTTTGGAAAGAGAATTTAGAATTGGAAAGAACTGAAACCCAGTCAGGTTACGTGATTTGCCTAAAGGTCTCACGGCCAATGAATGGGAAATTTGCTGTGTGTTTCCAATGTGCAAAGAGTTTTACATACAAGATCTAATTTAATCCTTTCAACAACTGCGGTGAGTACTTTTTTGCTATTATCGCCATGTTGCTGGTGGATAAGGGACACCACGCAGAGCTGCAGTCTGCCCAGACTTGCTCTGCACATGAGGGGAGAGGTCAACCGAAGTCCGTTGTGATTTCGCCTGAGGTCAGTCTGGTACCAAAGAAGGACGTTTGAAGGGCACTCTTTACTCCCCAGGGACAGAGCTATGACTGAGTGTCTTGATTCTTTTTTCTTACCACTTAAAGATTTTGACACTCAGTTTTCACAGACATGATCAAGTTTCTATCAGATTTTCTGAATCATAGCAAAATGTACTAGCTTAAAAAATGTGCATTCTGGCTGGGCTCGGTGACTCACACCTGTAATCCTAGCACTCTGGGAGGCCAAGCTGGGTGGATCGCTCAAGGTCAGGAGTTCGAAACCAGCGTAAGGAAGAGTGAGACCTCGTCTCTACTAAAAATAGAAAGAAAATTAATTGGCCAACTAAAATATATAGAAAAAATTAGCCGGGCATGGTGGCCCATGCCTGTAGTCCCAGCTTATTCGGGAGGCTGAGGCAGGATTGCTTGAGCCCAGGAGTTTGAGGTTGCTGTGAGCTAGGCTGACGCCATGGCACTCCAGCCCAGGCAAGAGAGTGAGATTGTCTAAAAAAAAAAAAAGTTGCTTTCTTCAGCTTTTTCCTACATCTTTTTGTCTATCTTTCAAAACTGAGCAGTGGGTATTTTTAACATAAGTAGTGTTATGTTATATATACATTTAAATTGCACATTTTAGGAATAAACAAAATTCATGATATTTTGGTAACTCATACTGTATTTATAAAATAAAAAGCTCTCTATAAAAATATACTTTTCATTGGGAAAAATAAATGAAACAGACAAATGGATCCACACAAAATAAACATCAACTCTGGTAGATTTCAGCATAAGATGGTCCATAACAAATATATTTGCCCTTATTCTTCCAAAGCTGCTGAACTTCAGAGTTAAGATCTTCAAAAATATTTTTAACTGAGATTTTATTGTGTTGACATTTGTTTCTCACTCCACATCATGGTCAGCTAAGCTCTAAGCACTTACAATTCCGTATTTTGGGAAGCATCTAGAACACTGGTGATGGCGGAGTTTGCTGTGACCCTTGCAGTAACTACTTGCTGTGCAGTTGTCAGGTGGTCCATGCATTCTCAGATTCACCTTGCGCCACTAACTCCACTGAGCTGCATTTCTTCAAGGAAGGATTTCTGAGCAGTGTCAGCTTCCTTAAGATCAGGCAACTCAGAAAGCCCAGCTCTCTCCCTGGCTGGCTTCTGTTTCTTTCTTCATTCTTGCAGCCTATCCTTGAAGTTGGGGTCACTCCATCTATTCTGGTCAAAGTAAATGCAGTACCCACAAAAAGACCCTGAATACACCAGCAGTGATGACACTGTTTGGCCCAGCATCTTCTGCGGACAACAACAACAGGATCTCCATTCCTTTTTATTTATTTATTTAAGTTTTCTCATTTTTTAAATTTATTTCAGCATATTATGGGGGTACAAACTTTTCCATTCTTTTTTGAGACAGGGTCTCACTCTGTGGCTCGGGCTAGAGTGCAGTGGTATCATCATAGCTCACTGCAACCTCCAACTCCTGAGTTCAAGTGAGCCCCCTGCCTCAGCCTCCTGAGTAGCTAGGATTACAGGTGTACACCACCATGCCTGGCTAATTTTTCTATTTTTAGTAAAGATAGGGTCTCACTCTTGCTCAGGCTGGTCTTGAACTCCTGACCTCAAGTGATCCTCCCACCTCCGTCCCCTCGAGTGCTAAGATTACAGGCATGAGCCACTGCACCCGACCTTGGATCTCAATCCTTAAATCAGCAAAGAACATCTGCTGCTTCGTTCTTTTATAATATATAAAAGGCTGCATTTCTTAAATCGGAAAAAAGTTAGGCATTCTATATGTTCAAGTTACCCTTTTAGTTAGTTCCTGACCAAATTTACTATTATCAAGAAGTTTATATATCATTCCATCCACAAGCTGTCTAAAATAGCAACAAAGTTTGCAAGAACATTGTGAATTAGGGGCAAAAAATATATATGTGTCTTTTTTCTATTTCCTCCCTCATTTGAAATTTACAGTGTACTTAATAGCAATTGATGCAGAATATTCTTTGTCCTTAATTTTAAAAATTAAAAAAGTAAACATTCAGGTTGACATATTTGGAGAGGAATACTTATGCTTTTGCTTGGCAAAAATAAATACATAATATATTTCTTTTATTCAAGGAATTTTTTTAGCAACTGGCAATGCGGCTTTCAGACTTATCCTGAAAGTTGTACACACTGTTTGTGCAGGATAAATAGGGAACTGCTGTGATTCCTATGGCACGTGAGCCCTCGTTAGACATCCTCTCTCCCCATGCTGTGCCCTGACACTGGCCGAGCATGCAGTGCCAGCACATTCCGAGTCGGTCATCACCCGGGGCCTTAAGTGTGGGTGGGTGTGCAGGGTAGATCTGAGTGGCTGAGGAAGGGGCGGGAGGAGGGAGATGGGTGCTGGCTATGCCTGGCATGTAGTAGATGCTCAGTGAAAATGCACTCACTGAATGGAGGGTTTGAAAGTCTCTGGGGAAGGAGAAAGAAAAGGACAAAGATGAACCTTCAGAACCCAGGATCAACTTAAAGGAGCACAGAGGCAGTGCAGAGAAGGCTTCTCTTCTCTAAGCACCTGCCTGCTCCTCTGTCCTCTAGAAGTACCTTTCCTTCGGGCTTTCAGGGCATGCTCTTGCCTGTCCTTCCCCCTAACCAAGCCTTGGACAGAACACAGCTCCAGGGAGACCTCAACAGCCTCCAAAAAACACAAATGGGGGAAAGATGGGATTGTGGCAAGTCTCTCCTTACTCATTAATGTGGAAAAGCAGCCATGAGAGATAAGCAGCTGAAAATGTTTAAGTCTGTGACCTAATAAACTAAGTCAGCTCCCCCACCCTCCACCCACACATGCATAATCATCAGAACACCATGAACCCTGATGACGTGAGTTTTGCATCTATGATGCTATTATTATTATCACCAAGAATTGCATTCTAAGCCGGGCAAGGTGACTCATGCCTATAATCCCAGCACTTTGGGAAGTCAAGGCAGGAGGATCACTTGAGTCCAGGAGTTCCAGACCAGCCTGAACAACATAGTGAGACCCTATCTCTACAAAAAAAATAAAAAAATTACCCAGGCGTGGTGGCACGCACCTGTAGTCCCAGCTACTCGAGAGGCTGAGGCAGGAGGATCACTTGAGCCCAAGAGTTTGAGGTTGCTGTGAGCTACGATCATGCCATTGCACTCTAGCGTGGGCAACAGAACAAGACCTTATCTCTAGAAAAAGAAAAATTTTAAAAAAGGTTTTCTCCTAAAACATCTTATCAAATCAGCAGTTGATCCAATCACACTGTCTGTGCTCAGATCACTGTCTGAGACTGAGATAATTTTTGAAGGCATGAATCAAGGTCATGCTTCTTATTCACCCTATAGCACCTAAATACAACACAAGCACATTCTTGGGCAGATGACACTTGTCCCCTGTGTATTTCCCATGTAGCACAAAGGAACACTGGTCCAAACACAGTAGTGTTGTAGAGTGGAAGCTGAAAAATCACAAGCAGCTTTCCTTGAGTTTTAATGGTTATTGTTTTCCCAAAGTTTCCAAGAAGCTAACTGCTTCCTCTTTTGCTCCTCTCAAGTAACATTCCACCGGGGTCAAAGTTAAACTCCTGGAGGGGTCTAAAGACAACTAGTTAACTGAGTAGCTCAAGGCCAGCCCTTCCCTGGAGCACGAGTGGGGAATGTGTTACTCCACACACAATGGCTCTATTCAAATTTTTAATTTAAAAAGCTGCTTCCATACCTTTTCAATTTGTAGCTTATATAGAATTAGTTCAAGCAGAACTCATCCCTCCTGTGGACTCCATGTATTCCCAAAGGCCTCCGATTCCTGATAAATATAAAACTTTGTTTTCACTATCATGCTGGCTTTGACAACCCAGAGAGCAGATGCCTGGCATTAACTTCCCCGTGAAGAGCAAGACATCTGTGGGTGTCTCTGACGACCATGCCTCCTCTCTCCCAGCCGCCTCGCTCCCACCCCTCTCCGCTGTGCGCCTTGTGAAGTCGGCCCCATCACACCCCTAGGAAACAGCTCCAGGGGCTCTGGTGGCTGCCTGGCAGCAGAGTAGGGTGGGCGCATGTGCACTACCATGGCACTTCTGAGTTCAAGGCCTGGCCCGGCACTTAACAGTGTTGTGGTGTTTGGTGAATGACGAATTTCCTTGTGTCCTGGTTTCTGCAGAGCTGAGAGAACAATATCTGCCGACCCCACCTTAGGATCCATTATTCCACCAGAGAGCCTTGCCGAGCCTAATTACTTCCCTTGCAGGTTTTTGTTCATGTCTTTGACATCTGCAAACCAGAAATACCTGTGTATTTTCCAGTGAGAAACGGAGCTACCACGCACATTTTGCCTGTGAGCAGATTTGTATAGGAAGCGACATTATGCTCAGGAAGTTGGCTGGTGGGCACGGCCTCAGAGGAGCTGGCGTTACGGAGCGATGGTAGCCTCATAGGCTCCTCTCCACCAACAATAGCCAAGCTTTGCTCAGGTCTTGCCAGATGCCGAGTCATGTGATTCTAAACATTTGTATGTATTAAAATTTAATCCTCACAGCCTCATGAGTTAGGGGCCATTACTGTCCCCATTTCACAAACAAGAAAGCTGAGGCACAGAGACAGTAACTAACTTATCTATCTAAGGATATACGGTTGTCGATGCTGGGTCTGCCCGGAAGCCTGAGCAGCTCTGTGCTCTCTCTCTAGGGAGAAGTCTGCAGCATGGACCCCGTACTGGTCTCCCCTGCACCCTGGTCATGCACATCCATGCTGCTGGGCTGGTTGCCTGGCACACGACCTGTGCATTCCCACAGTATCTGGACTCAGAAGGGCTTCACCCTTGGTTTAATGGTCTGCTATTGCATTGAACTTGAAATTATTAATGGATTTATCTCTGAACCTGTGTTTTTTAAGGGAAGCCCACTGGGATAATGGAGCCTGTGGACGAACACAGTAGAAGCATGCAAGGTGCGTGTCTGCTGTCCTTTGCCACCTGGTGACCACTGTGCACCACATCCCAGTGGACCACGATGCATGGAGTTCAGTGGGGCTCAACATGAATGACTGCGGAACCAGCTTTGAATGCAGAAAGAAGGCAGTGGAGTTGGAAGATAACACGGATAGCCAAGGAACCCTTTCATATCCTTTCTTAGTTCTGTTATGTCCCTGTGTTAGCCAACCCCAGAGTTCCTTTTCCTTTCAGTTTCTTCCTAACTCCTTAGTAAGCTGGAGGAAGAGAATGTTTGTAAAATGTACAAATATCAAGAAGCAAAGCAAAAATAGCTGAGTTAGTTTGAGGCAGTGTTTCCACTGTTCTAGTAAGAACAAAATATAATACACATAAATGTATGAGACTCGAAACACAAATTGCGTAATACCTGTGATCTCGCATGTGAACTAAAGCTCATGTTTTTGCATTTAGGAGTGGTCCTGCACAACATAAAGACTATGGTCTTGTTTTCGTTTTGATCCGTCATGGTCCCACAGTGACCTTGTGCAATGTTGAGGTTCTACAACGTGGTTCACGCTGAACAGGAGAACACAGGGCCTAGCTCGGAAGACCAGGCCAGATCCTAGGAACACAAGGGCTGTGTGAGAGCAGGGGCAGCTCTGGAGACAGGAGCAGCTTTTCTCTTTCTCATGACATTTTCTGTACGAGATTATGAGCCCCATAAAGGTAAGTACCATGTTTTTTTCATCCCTGCTGTTCAGAGCACACTGTAACCTCTAACTCCTGGCCTCAAGCGATCCTTCTGCCTCATTCTCCTGAGTAGCTGGGACTACAGGTGTGTGCCACCATGCCCAGCTCTTTCCGACCATTTATGTATGAAATTAATACAATTTGCATTCAAAGGAAAAGGGCCCTAATAGAATAATGCAATTTCCTCTTGGCAGAGACATTTTACAGGAAAAGAAAAATGGTTATTAGATGGTCATCCTGTGACCAGATACAATCATTAAAGGATGTTTGATTAAAGATCATCTTTGTGTTGCTTGACTGGGTGGGTGAATAGCAAGTTTCTCAGAACATCTTAATCCCATTAAAGTTTAACATTAAGTTGCTTTAATTTTTTAAAGTCAAGAATGTTAATTTCTTCCCATAAGAAGATTTGAGGCCAGATGCAGTGGCTCGCACCTGTAATGCCAGCACTTTGGGAGGCCAAGGCAGGAGGATTGCTTGAAGCCAGGAGTTTGAGGTCAGCCTGAGCAACACAGTGAGATACTGTTTCTACAAAAAAAAATTTTTTTAAAAAAATTAGCCAGACATGGTGGCATGTAACTATAGTCCCAGCTTCTCTGGAGGCTGAGGTAGGAAGATCTCTTGAGCCCAAGAGTTCAAGGTTGCAGTGTGCTATGATCACGCCCCTGCACTTTAGCCTGGGTGACAGAAAGAGACTCCTATCTCAAAAAAAAAAAAAAGAAGAAGAAGAAGAAGATTGGGAATTATATCACACAAAATTAGGTTCTGTCCCTAGATTAGGTTTGGGATATATGAAGTCTGTCCAGAAAATATCTGGCCATTGTTAATCTTAATATAACAAGAACAGTTTGCACAACATAAATGTAACCTGGCAGCCAAGGAGAGTGGACTGGGATGCGCATGCGTGAACAGCGACGACTTCGCTGTACTAGTCAGTGGGGCGCTGAGTGGACAACATGTACTGTGTGGCTGCTGCATTCAAAATGAGCGAGTAGAGCAACGAGTCTGCATCAAATTTTGCGTTAAGCTTGAACATTCCTCCGAGGAAACTATTCGGATGATTCGGAAGGCTTTCAGGGACGATCAATGAGTGCAGCGCAAATAAAACTGTGGCACAAACACTTCAAAGATGGTGGAGAATCTGTTGAAGGTGATCCACGTTCTGGAAGGCCTGCGACAAGCAGAGCACCTGAGAATGTTGACTGTGTACGGGTTAGGTTAAGAGACACTGGGAGAACTGCCTGAGGTCCCAAGGTGCCTACTTTGAAGGAGACTGAGGTGTCATTGTCCTATGTACAATGTTTCTTATATCTTTTATCTTCAACAAACGTCTCTATTTTTCATATTATATGGCTGGATACTTTCCAGACAGACCTCTTTGTTCTTTCACACCAAGAACGTCGCCCACTTAGATTAACACTAAGTTAAAGATCATTCTACTAAGCACACAACAGTTGCTCCCCAGGCCGGTAAGACATGAGGTGGCGTGTGGCCACACTGCTCCAGAAAATAGGAGACCCGTCCTCTGTGCAGCAGCGGAGCTCCTGGCCTTCTCTTCTCTCTACAAGCTACGTGTCCTGCCCACTCGCAGTTTCTCTCTTCTCCTGTAATTTCTCTGCGTGTGGCTTTGGTCTGCTGCAGTGATGTCTCCACTATGACCATTCGTGACGTTGCAGCTCTGCTCCCTACAGAGAACCGGCTCCTTTTCTCGGGACCTGTGTTCCAGAGCTCCTGGGAGAGAAAATCCAACTGACCCAGCGGGTCTGCTCCTGACCCAGTCAGCAGCGGAGGGGTGGGAGCTACCAGCTCAGCCTCCCTGGAGAGGAGTCTGGACTGGAAGCAGTGACAGTGGGGTGTCACTCGGCCTTCGTCCTACACGGGACTATGTGTGTGGGACACCGAGCACATTTTCAGACACACAGGGGATACTTGGTAAAGATTAGTTTCTTCATCACCTCCTTCTCTTTCCCAAAAATTCATCAGGAGTTGAGGAAATCAGGTGCAGGGTTCTCTGCTCTGTAGGACAGGCGGGATCTGCAGGTTTGTGAGCCCAGGACACCAGGGAATAGTCACACTTCTCCTCCTTCACACTCTTCAGAAGTGTCACCATTGTGTCAGAGATTTTCTTTTTACAGAAAAAGTGACAGAAAAATTATGGATGTGCAAAATTGCACCTTGATCTCAAGGGTCTAAACCATATCATTAACTGTAATCCAAATGCTCAAATATGTGGATTTAATAGCATGTGTGTAGTTTTGTGCCAATTTGTGAAAAAGGAAGCTTTTGTGATCCCAACAAACAGAGACAATGGCTTTTTAAACCTAGCATGAAGGGTTTACAAAGATATCACATTTAATTCCGTCCTTGTCTAGGCATGTTCACTTCAGGGCCATGTCTTTCCTCTCCTCCCCTCCCCCTCAGTCCCTTCCCCGCCTTCCGTCTGTTTGCGACTCAGCACAGCCTTATGCTGAAAGACGAGGTGAGGCCTGTGGCCAGACCACCCTGGACGCTCCCGATCTCATCTGAGAGGCAAGATGGGAACCCCGTGCCACAGTGGAAGGTCACGCAGGACAGTCCCGTCCTTCTGCGTGGATGTGTAGCCCCTCACTTCGAGTCTGCAGCGAAACAGTGTCGACCGGGGAAAGAAAGTACCTGCGAGTCCAGGGGCGCCCCTGGCTTGGCCATGGTGGGGGCCAGTCTCTGGGAAGAGGCTGCCTGGTTTAGTTTCATTTCAAAATACTTACATTTCTACCCGGAGTACAGTAAACCATATATTGGTTTAGCATTTATTATTTCCCCAAAGTCAAAAACAGAATACTTCTTCCTCAGGTTTCTTAGCTGTGAGTAAACTACTGTTATTTGCCATATGTCAAAATAACCGCTGACTAATCAGTCACTGCAAGTAAGATTATAGTGAAGTTATCTCCTTTGGGAATTCTGACTATTGTTTTTAATCATTTTCATGTCAGAAGGGAAGAAAGTCCTGAAGATGTATTTTGCTGTGTTTGTACTTATTAGATAGCTTCCTGTATTACACTAGTGAGTCCTAGAAGAATCGAGATCAGGAAACTTCAAAGTGAAAAATTCTAACTAAAAAGTAGCACTTTCTCTTTCAGATTAGCCATAATTTTTCAAATGGTTGGACTAAATTATGGAAAATAGTGTTTATCCACTAGATATAATTAACATTTGTGCACCTACTGTGACCTCCCCACCTCATGTATCAATTCTCATGTATGTTAGGAAGAAAAGCTTTTATCCAGCCTTATTCTCTACTATGTTTTGTTTTCCCACTTTGAATTGGCATCTGAAGCTATTCAGTCCTCTGAATTTGAAAATAATCTTTTCTTTGGAACTGTGGGGCAGTGGTTCTCAAACTTAAGTGTATATCAGAGTCATGCAGAGGGTTAGTCTAAACATTGATAGCTGGGGCCATTCCCAGAGTTTCTGAGCCAGCAGGTCTGGGGAGAACTTGCATTTCTAGCAAGATCTCAGGTGCTGCTGGTGGGTGGTCCAGGAACCCCCCTTTGAGAAGCACTGCTCTAGATGAAGAGGAGACAGCAGCTGAGTTGGCATACCTTCCCCAACTCCCACCTCACTGCAGCCCCTTCCTGAGTCCCTCTCCCCCTTCCAGAACTTGGCACACACCCCCCAAGACACCCCCACCCCACGGACCTCCACACTTTGCATACAGCTGGAGCACAGCCCAGCTCTTAGAAGTCACTGAGCTGCTGGCACACAATGGGGCAAAGAAAGGAGCGGCTGTCGCCAAAGCCGCAGCATAAAGACTTAGCCTGCTGACAAATGCTGGGGTCCCCATTGTCCAGGCACATTCTCTCACCTCCCCTTTCTTAATTTTTTATTGTAATTAACATAACTAAACTGGGAACCCACATCTTTGTCCTCATCTCAGCCAGTCAAACCTGCAGGCTCTTTGGAAACACGGTAGAAAGAAACAATGGTCAAAGTGAGAAACCTCAGGGCCTTGCACAAGGTGGACGTCCAGAGAGCATTTTCGTCTTTATCATTTTCAAATCAGAACGCTTGCCAGCCTCCTTACGGGAGGAAACAGGCATGTAACAGCTTAAACAGGCTCCTCACAGGAGCAGATGCTGTCTGCTGTGTTCTCTGTGTAGCTGGTGCATGGGGCAGGGCCCCGCACCCTCATCATCAGTGGGATCAGATTAGCTTTCTGTCCTCCTGCAAGGTCACCAGCTGCAAATGCAAATCTGCAGTGAGAAAGGGTGCGGTTTCCAATCTCCACCAGTCAGCAGGGGAGCCAGTTACCTAGGTGACAGGCTGTGCTGTCTTCCTGGGTAAATTCACAGGGAGGAGTGGAAGGGAAAAGATTAAAATGAGCCTGGGCCATGAACTAAACCACTTCGCCAGTGAAGGCTGACCTCCGGCCGCCACCAATTGCGGACCACATTTCAGCCTGTTCTCTAACTTCCTAATCCCTCTTCCAATCAATGCCATGGATTACAAATTTGATTGTTCACTGTTTATTTTTCAATTCATATTCATTAGCCAAAAAAAATCCAGTGGTGCAATTTGTATTTTCACAAGTGAGTTATACTGCTTCACATTAATTAATGCTAAATCCTCAATACGACAATGAAGCTTGTACGAGTATACAGACTTTTCTTTCCCTGTCTTAGAATCATAGAGAAGTAGCGACTCTTGATTAACTGTAAGACTGTGGTTTAAGTGTATCTCTGTATCCACCCACGTACTTCCTTCCTTCCTTCTCTTCTCCTCTCTCTCTTCTCTGTCTCTGTCTCTCTCCATGCAGTCCCGTCAACGTTAACAACCCAAAGCTCTGTTTGTGCCCCTTCCTTCCCCCCAGGGCCTTGTCCCCAAAGTCAGTGTGGCTGACCACTAAAACAGGATGGACAAATAAAGGAACAAATAAAGAAATGAACAAAAACTAACTAGGGTCCAATTGGGTACGCCTTGAAATAGGTATGAATATGTTCCTGAAAATTGGTTCAATTCATTTAGCTCATCTATTTTAAAATACAGAAAGAGAGCTTGCTATTTAAAGCAACTTGGTAGTGAATCATTTTGTAAAGCAAGGAAATTACCGTCACTTTGTAATAATCATGATTAACCAACTTTATTTGGTGCGGATTTTCACAGAGAGATTTTTCTTAGAGTACATGTGTCTCATGGTATTCAAGAGACTCATTCAAGAAGTCCTGTAGAATCTCCGATGGCCAGAAGCCCAGGTCAGAGAGGCCATCTGAATGTGCAACAGGCATTTGGTAGGAAAGTTTGAGTTGTGTTTTTAAGGCTCCTCTTTCCAGAAGTTAGTCTTGACTAATATTAGAAAACTGCAAAACCGGCCTGTGGAGACAGAAGTCAGGTGGTGTCTCTGGAGGGGAGGGAAGAGCTATTCAAAGTAGAACATGATTAAGGCTTCAACAGAAGTGCTTGTGAAGTGCTAAAACCAAACTTGGCGGGGGGGGGGGGGGGGGGGGGGGGGGGGGGGGGGATACCAAACAGGATGGAAGAGTGAGGAAAGCACCACCGAGCTGGGACTTAACGGATGGATGAGCAGCCTTTCCGTGGAGCTGGGAGGACCGTTCTGAGTTTCCTTCCCTGTGCAGCGGGGCAGGTGAGACTGGCCCACAGGGCTCTCTGGGACTCAGTGGTACTCCCATGTCGGGACGTGCTGCACCGGTGAGGCTCTGAGAAGCAGTCACAGCTGAACACGGGGCTCCTGTCCCAATCCAATGGTCACATGCTGTCCCTCCTTTGACACCTCAGTGTCAGCTTTGAAGAACTTCCAAATAGCCAATAATAAATCCTTAAAAGCCTCAATTTCTCCAAGAAGAGGTTTCCGGTCAGCTGGGAGGGTGAGGAAGAAGCTGGCCAGGCGCTGGGCTGTGCAGAGGGAGGACGCGGAGGCGGCTCACAGCAGACTCAGACCTGGCCACGCTGCGAGCTCGCCCTGGAGCCACCTGGCCCCGGGAACAGGCCTTTCTCTGGGCACCAAAGAGGGCAACTGGAAGACTCCTAGCCTGCATGTCTCTGGACTTCTCAGACATAAATAATCTCCTGTCCCCTCACAGTCTCATTTTGTAGATGGGAGGAAAGGGGGCTTCAGGAAATCCAGGGAATTTTCCAAATTCATAGTTAGTAAGGAAGGGGAAAACTTAGAACAAAAATCAAAATCTCCCGGAGCCCAGGGCCTTGCGCAGGCGTGGCCAGTGGGCGCTGAGGACCACTGGTCTCCGGTCGCCACTTCTCCTCTCACAGACAGCGTCTGGGGGCAGTTTCCATCTGAGTGTGGTTATTAGTACCAGCGTCGTGAGTGGTGAAGTTACATGAGAATAAGTCCTTCTTTAGTGTCTGGATTTGCGCGTCCCCAGACAACTGTCTGATTGATGGAAATTTCATCCTGAGGTCAGACTGGCGGCTGCTTCTGAAGCTGAATCATCCAGGACCGGCCCTGTGGGCTGCTGAGGGTGGTCCCCTCCCTGGGGTCCCCCTCCCTTGTCCATTCCCCTTCCGTCTGTCTCCCTCTGTGGAGCTGTCTCTCCTGGGACTCTCCCCTCTGAGCCTTTGGTGCAAAGTGGTTTACAAGCAACTGTGAATCCATCCATGTTGTATTCAAGCTCATTTCTAGAGAAGCAATTGTGATAGAAATTCCACGGGGTGCCATAGGAGCCTTCCCTAGCACAAGCAGAAGCTACTCAGACAGTTTAAGAACAGCAAGATGCTGAAAATACAATAAAAAACTATTTGCAAATGGTATATAAAATCTGTCTGTTTTTTTCCTCTCCAATTTTAGAGTCCCTCTCTCTTCTCTGCTCCCAGCCGGGTTCCTTATGAAGACACTAAGACCCAGTGGGGACCATCATTTCAGCTTAAAAGACATTCAGTCTTGACTTTCCAATAAACCTGCTGTGAGGACAGAGTGATGCCTGATTTCTCTGCAGAGAAAATACACGGAGCTTTCTGGTGACCCTCACCTGGGTATGAGCTTCACCCCCACAAGTGGCTGTGTCAAGAAAGAGAGAACAGAGCTGGTAGGTTCCTTCCAGGACCACGAGGACACTGAATGGGGTCACTTCATGTCAGCTACTGGGAGGTCAGCTGGCTGGACCAATGCCCAAGGTCCCAGCAAACACACCCTAAACGCCTGCCTTGGCTGGTTGCTGGTTGCCATGGCAACATGACAGCCCACAGAGACAGGCAGGGTGGGGCTGAGCAGGAAAAGGCCAGAAGGCTGAGCTGTTGCATGGGGGCGTGGTGGGCCCAGGGATTCCGGAAAGAACTTCAAGTACATGAGAAACTTAATGGCACTTTTTTTCCTAATGAAGGAAAAATCATAAATGGTGATGATGAAGATGGAGAAAAGGAAAGGAAATCATAAAAACCTGGAAGGGACCAGCTTCATCCCATGAAGGCATGGGAGAGTGAGAAAGCAATATCCGGCGGAGTTTACAGTCCTTCGGCAGGAGGAAAGGTAAATTGGGAAAGGAACAACCGGTCTTTGGAACTGAGGGAGAAAGGAAATGCAAGAGTCTAGGAGGCTCCCTCCAAGGCGGCCTGGGGCAGTAAGTGACCTTGGAGATGACAAAGCCCGGCTTGTGTTGGAAATGGAATAGCAGCAGCCACTCTCTGCAGCTGGGAGCCACCAACAGTTTGATATTCCGTGCTGACTGACGGCTGGAGATTTTGCACTGCCTTGAATTAAAGTTTTCTTTCTTCCTATGAAATCAGACCTTTCTTGTAATGTGAAAATGGATTTAAGTGGCAGTTTCAAGTAGTCATCACAAGTCACATCAGGCACATAATGCAAAAAAAGTGTGGGGCTGGTTTCTAGCAGGGGTAGCTTCTTGTTAAGGGTTCCGGCTCTCTTGGAATCTGCTCGCCCCCCTGAGGAGGGATAAGGCCTTCAGGGCCAGTGGTGCGCAAGTGCCCTGGGCTGTCACTGCGCAGGCGGGAGCACTCCTGCCACAGCCGGCCAGGAGCTGCCAACGCATCATAGCCTTAGTCAGAGGCGCCACTGCTGAGAAGGGCTCTGGCCTTCCTGGCTGTCTGGCCTGGGCTAACTGAAAAGCCCTATGTCTTGAGTGACCAAGGCCAACATTAACTTTCTCTATAAATTAATCTGAGTGGAGAGTGAACAGAACCAATGTTATTACTTCCAAGAGTGAAAACAATGTCAAGATTCTGTTTAGTGCCCAGTCGGGCTCATGTTATAGCACATCATTAGCCATCTATGAACCTTCCTTGTAACGCCAATCAATCATGCCCCATTCTAGAACTTGCATTCAAACACTTTCTTCAGAAGATGCTACAGAAAGTTGTCCAGTAAAACACAAAGTCACATATTCTTTGGACTGAGTTTAACTTCTGCCTTTGCTTCCTGGAATTGATCCTAGTGACGGATCCTGATGATCCTGCTGCTCTGTCCCAGCCACAGCCCAGGATGCCCAGCCGCCACTGAGGCTCATCGGATAGGATTTCCTCCCTGAGGATCTGTCTCTCAGAGACCTTGCGTTCCCCTGGCATCACCTGGTTAACATTTATATCTTTCTAAGACTACTTCGGGAGAATATCCAGTATATGTAAAGGAAAAGGCACACAACTCAATAAAAAGATGGGCAAAGGATGGGAAAAAACATTAAAACCAAAATGAAATACCATCATATACCCATCATAATGGATAAAATGGAAAAAATGGGCAGTTTCAAGTTGTTAAGAAATTAAAATAATATAATATAATTATGGTTAATAATTATATTCAATTATTTAAATAGCCCAAACATTTAATTATTTAAATAAACAATTTAAATGTTTATTTTATTATCTGAATAATTGAAACATTTAGTTATTTGAATAATTATAATTATTTTTATTATAAAATAATAAATTATTTCAATAATATTAAATATCAGCAGCTTAATTATAGAACTATATTCAAGATATTGTATACAGTGCATTTATACACTGTAAATTGACACCAATATTGTGGGAAACTTATTTGTCAGTATATATTAAAGCTGAATATGTGACCAGATGTGACCCAGAATTCTGCTTCTAGGTATACCCAACATAAATGCATACCTATGTCCACCAGAAGAAAGAACAAGTATGTTCACATCAGCCCCACACTATTCAAGCTTCCATCTACATAGAATGGATAAATTATAGTTTATTCATACAACGGAACACAGTCATGTATCTCTTAACAATGGGGACATGTTCTGAGAAACGTGTTGTTAGGCGAGTTCATTGCTGTGTGAGCATCAGAGCGCACTCACACAAGCCCACTTCTCATCTCGGCTGTAGGGCGTGGCCTGTTGCTCTGAGGCTACACACCTGTATAGCACGTTACCGTAGGCAATTGTATCACAAAGGTGAGCATTTGTGTATCTAAACATAGAAAAGGTAAAAATGCGGTATTATAATCTTACGGGACCACTGTCCTATATGCAGTCCATTGCTGAATGAAACACCACTATGCAGCACATAACTGTCTTATACGCAGAGGTTGAACATACCACGACTTCCTGCAACAACACCGATAAATCTCACAAACACCATGTTGAATGAAAGAAGCTGGCGGAGAAGAGCACCTTGTGTATGACTCATTCATATAAAGCCCAGTACCCAGCAAACCAATCTATGGAGTTAGAAATTAGGAGGGTGTGCAGGAAGGAGTGTCAGATTTTGATATGACCCTTTCTTGTTCTGGGCATGGGGTAGTTAGTCCCTTGGGGAAAAATCTCTCAGCTGTACAACTCATGATCTGTGTTCTTTGCTTTATGTATGTTATACTGCAGTAAAAGTTACCAGAGCAAAACAGACCAAACCAATCCCCACCCCCACAAGGAGGACCTGCACCCTGAGAAGCCCTGGTCTTCCAGGCCAGAGACCTTGGGACCCCTGGGAGCCACAGCTGCCTCCTGTTGATGGTCCGTCCCTACTGGAGAGGCCAGGAGAGGATCCCCCTTTTCTCACCAACTCCTCTGTCTTACCTGTTGCTTCTGGGCACCCCCAAAGCATCTCCAAGCACTGTCTCTGCCTAACCCCAATCGCTCAGGAGAGAAATAGGAGGAAAGTTAGTATCCTTTTCTTACATTCTAAATCTAACCGTTATTTGTCTGTAATCACATAGCAGGGGAAATCATGCTTGGCTCTAGCAGGTGTTAGATCCTAGTTCTATGGTGTCACCAATTCTTACAAACTTCATCATAGCACCCGCTGGTTCTTCCTCTCTTTTTCTCCTTCTCAGAGAAGTCTTGACACTCCCAGCCCCTTTGTTCCTCCCACGGTACCTGATGGTGCTGTGTCTCCTTCACGCACCTTTTCCAGGCTCGGGGGGACCGGGCCACTTTGTGGAAACTGCTCTTTGGCTACCACTGGCCCTTGGCTACCTGTGATATATACCACGGTCATAGGCATAATGATGAAAGTCTAAAAAGCAAATGCCAAATAGATTTAGTGAATAAAATACAGTTCTGTCTTCCTTGCAGGGCACCTAGAAAAGAAGCAAACAATAGAATTATCTTTAAAATGGTTATTGCACACTGTCTGCTTCTAATGCTGCTTTTTTTTTTTTTTTTTTTGAGACAGAGTCTCACTCTCTTGCCTGGGCTAGAGTGCCGTGGCGTCAGCCTAGCTCACAGCAACCTCAAACTCCTGGACTCGAGCGATCCTCCTGCCTCAGCCTCCCGAGTAGCTGGGACTACAGGCATGTGCCACCATGCCCGGCTAATTTTTTCTATATATTTTTAGTTGGCCAATTAATTTCTTTCTATTTTTAGTAGAGTCTCATTCTTGCTCAGGCTGGTTTCGAACTCCTGACCTTCAGCAATCGGCCCACCTCGGCCTCCCAGAGTGCTAGGATTACAGGCGTGAGTCACCGTGCCTGGCCTCTAATGCTTCTTTATGCTTAAAAATCTTCAGCCTTCTATTTAGGAAAATTCCCTTGCGTTCCAACTGAATTTATTAGGTCTGTTTAAATTGCTGCTAAAATGTAGGGCATAATTTTTTAAATTTACATTCTTCTTTCAAATTATACCATATATTCAAATGATATCTTTTAATTATGTATGCATTTTGCATATAGTGGAAAACATTAAAAAAATAAAGATTCTAATTTAGAAATAATTGTACAATTTATAAATGTTCGTTTAACCAGCAGTATTTTTATCATTAGTGCTCTACCTCCTCCTAGTGGAAGATTTGCATTATTGCAGCAGCTCTTCAGATGATTACAGCACTGAGATCTTTCATTGTACTTAGAGTCCATATACTTGCCCAAGAAATTCGAGGTGGCTCAGTGAATTAATACACACTACAATAAAGTAAAAAAATTGGCACTCAAGCATGCAGTGTATTCAACAACATCCCTTCACTAAAGGTAATAATGGATTCCATGAGAGATTTGCTAAAGTTGCTTTATCTTAGATGGAGGCATGACACCAAAGCACAGTGAAGACAATCCTGTAGTCAAAACCATGAATTTCTTTTCCTTTTTTCTTTCTTTTTTTGAGACAGTGTCTCTCTTTGTTGCCTAAGCTGGAGTTCAGTGGCATCATAGCTCATTGTAACATTGAACTCCTGGGCACAAATGATCCTCCCGCTTCAGCCTCCTAAGTAGCTGGGACTATAGGCCCATGCTACCACCACATCTGGCTGATTTTTCTATTATTTTTGTAGAGCAATGTCTTGTTCTTGCTCAGGCTGGTCTCAAACGCCTGGTCTTAAGCAATCCTCCTGCCTCAGCTCCCCAAAGTGCTAAGATTATAGGCATGAGCCACCGTGCCCGGCCACCATGAGTTTCTTTATCCAGCTCACATATGAGCTATCTTGACCTGGTAAATAATACTAAAGAAAGGAATGAAGAGTGTGACTTTTGAACTATACTCCACAGTTTTCAATAAAGTTCAGTCACAGATATCTGAAGCTTGTATTCAATTTCAACAGCTCGGAGTGTGGGCAATTTGTGTAGCTGATTAAGAGCAATCCATATGTTTTCAAAGCACCAAACAGATGACAGAGCTGCCTTCATTTCTGGTGGAAAATAAACAGCCTAAGGAAAATGCTAGACTGAATAGATGACCACCCGGGTCTTGGTATTCAGTGTATTCACGCTCACTTGATACTTCTCTTGGCTTTTGTAAAATAGGCTGTGGTGAGTTATTTTGGGATCAGTCATGGGGGGAAAGAGAATGAAAGTGACAAAGGGCTCAGTATTTACAGGAGCAGGCACTGTGCTAGCCACCTTCATTTTGGATCTCATTTATTGTCACATTTCTATCAACCTACCTCACAAAGCCAAGAGGGGTTATGCAGAAAAGAAGATTTCCCCGTAAGTTTTCTTATAGAGAAATTTAATTTTTAGGTCTAGGATCTATTTTGAGTTCGTTTTTTGTATAGGTTCATTTTTTGCATATGGATAGCTAACTGTTCCATGATTATTCATTGAAAAAATTATCCTTTCTCCATTGAATTGCCTCTTCCCACATTTGTTGAAAATCAATTCACCATAGATGAATAGTCTATTTCTTAACTCTATTCTGTTCCACACATCTGTATGTCTGTCCTTTCTTCACTACTTTTTTATTTTTTGGAGGCGGGGTGTTGCCCAGGCTGGTCTCCAATTCCTAGGCTCAAGCCATCCTCCTGCCTCAACCTCCTGCAGCTGAGGCTACAGCTGCGCTCCACCATGCCTGGCTTCTCCTCTTTGTCTTGATTACTGTAGATGTACAGTGAAGTCTTGAAATCAGACAGTGTGGGTCTTCCCACTTTGTTGTTCTTCAAAATTGCTTTGGTTATTCTAGTTCATTTGCTTTTACATATAAAGTTTAGAATTAGCTTGTTGATTTCTACAAACAATTCTGTAAGGATTTTGATTGGATTGGTGTTGAATCTGTAGCTAAGTTTGGGGAGAATGGATACCTTAACAATCTTGAGTCTTCCAATCCATAACAAGAGAATGTCTGTCCATTTATTTAGGTCTTTGTCAATTTCTTTCATCAGGATTTTGTAGTTTTCAGCATACAGACTTGCATATATTTTTTTAGATTTGTACCTAAGAATTTCTTGGGGTTATTTTGTGTGTGTGTGTGTGCTATTTAAATTGTATTTTTAAAATATTCAATCTTCAAATGTTTATTGCTAATACATAAAAATAAAATTAATTTTTGTCTATTGATGTTGTATCCTGACCTAGTTAAACTCACTTACTAGTTCTAACAGCTTTGTTTTAAATTCTATGTGAATTTCTAGGTAGATAATCATGCCATCCGTGAATAGAGACAGTTTTATTTGTTTCCTTTTGTTTCTTTTTCTTGCCTTATTGCAGGCTATGACCTTTAGTATGATGTTGAAAAAAAATAGCCTTGCCTTGTTCCTAATCATAGAGTAAAATTGAGTCTTTCACCATTAAGTATGAGGTTGCTGTTGGTATTTTGTAGGTGACCGTTACCAGATTAAGAAAGTTTCCTATTCCTTTTCGAATGAGCTTTGGCAGTGTGTTTTTCAAGGAATTTGTCCATTTTATCTAAGTTGTTAAATTTATAGGCATAGAATAGTTTGTGCTGCTTCTTTATTATTCTTTCAATGTCTTTAGTGTCTGTAGTAATTATTCCAATTATGGGTAACAGTCTTCTCTATTTCTTGGTGAGTGTAGCTAGAGATTTGTCAATTTTGTTAATTTTTTCAAAGATCTATATTTTTTCAATTTATTTTTTAATTTTGGTAAAATATATATAACACAAAATTTACCATTTTAACCATTTTAAGTGTATAGTTCAATGCTAATGAAGATATTAATTAACATTGTTGTGCATCAATCACCACCATCCATCTCCAGAACTTTCTCTTGCCCAACTGAAACTCTGCCCATTAATGACTAACATCCCATTCCCCTTTTCCGCAGCACTTGGCAACCACCATTCTATTTTCTGTCTCTATGAATTTGACTGCTCTAGGTACGTCATATGAGTGGAATCACATACATCATTTGTCCTTTTTGACTGGCTTAGTTCACTTAGCAGAATGTCCTCAAAGGTTCGTGCATGTTGTACCATGTGCCAGAATTTACTTCCTCTTTAAGGCTAAATAATTAATATTCCATTGTATGTATATAGCACATTTTGTTTATGCATTCGTCCATCAGTGGACACTTGGCTTGTTCCACATTTTGGCTATTTTGAATAGTGCTGTGAGGAACATGGATGTACAATATCTGTTTGAGTACCTGCTTTCAGATCTTTTGGATATACACCCAGAAGTGGAATGGCTCAATCATATTCTATGTTTAATTTTTTTTAGGAATCACCATGCTATATTCCACAGTGGCTCCACTATTTTACATTCTCATTAGCAGTATACAACAGTTCCAATTTCTTCACATCCTCAGCAACACTCGTGATTTTTGGTTTTTATAGATAACAGCCGTACTGATGGTTATGAAGTGGTATCTCATGGTTTTGATTTCCATTTCCCTAATGACTAGTGATGTTGAGCTTCTTTTCATGGGCTTGTTGGCTATCTGTATATTCATTTGGAGAAATGTCTATTCATGTCTTTTGCACAGTTTTTACTTGGGGTAAAAACGGCATAGAGTTTTTGGTTTATTGGCTTTTCTCTATTTTTGCATGTTCTTAATTTCATTGATTCATGCCTCACCTTTATTATTTCCTTCCTTCTGCTTGCACTGAGTTTAATTTGCTCTTTGCCTAGTTTCTTAAAGTTATCCAAGACCTTTTTCCTTTTCTAATACAAGTACTTAATGCTATCAGTTTTCTTCTGTGCACTACTTTAGCTGCAACTCACAAATTTTATGTTTACTTGCATTTTTGTTTCATTCAAAATATTTTTAAATTTCAATGTTGACTTCATTTTTGACACATGGGTTATTTCAAAGTGTATTGTTTATCTTCCACATATTTGGAGGTTTTCCTAATCTTTTTCTGTTATTATTCTAGTTTAATTCAGTTGTGGTATCACATGCTTTATATGATTTAATTTCTTTTAAATTTATTAAAGTTTATTTTATGGTTCAGAATATGATCTATCTTGGTGAATGTTTCATGTGTATTTGAAAAAAAAGAATATATTCTGCTGTTGGATTGGTCAAGTTTAAATGGGTTTAATTGGGTTACCTAGGTCAATTAGGTCTTCTATAGCCTCACTAATTTTCTATCTACTTGTTCTATTGATGATTGAGAAAGGACCATTGAAATCTCCAACTGTAACTGCGGGTCTGTTTCTTCTTTCAGTTTTATCAAGTTTTGCTTCATGTGTTTTGAAGCTCTGTTATTAGGTGACTGCACATTTGAGATTATTGTCTTGTTAGTGAACTGACTCCTTTATCATTATATAATGCTCCTCTTTTTCCTGGCAATATTTCTTGTTCTGAAGTCTACTTTGTCTGATACTAATAACCACCCCAGCTTTCTTTTGATTAGTGTTTTCATGATATGTCTTTTTCTATCTTTTTAATTTATCTTTGTCCTTGTAATTAAAGTGGGTTTGCTGTAGACAGCATTTTTTTATACAATATGACAATCTTTGTCTTTTAAGTTTAAACTGTTTATAGTTAATGTAACTATTAACCATTATGAACCATTAAATTCACCATCCTGTTGTTTTCTATTTAGGTTTGCTTTTAAAAGCCATCTAAAGGCAGTGCTTGTGCTGTAACCACACTAGTGGTTTCTAGCAAATTCAAATGACAATAAGCACACAACCTTTTTCGGCCATCTTCTACTTGGCAGGAAGTCAAGAGCCCACTGAATGGTTACTACAAATAAATAAGGAACATGTTACTATATACTTAAGCCAAAGGGTTAGTGCATCTTTTCAGACTGTGAGAGAAGACAGCAGGGGGTCTAAAGACCCAGGGCTCTGACGAGCCCTACCCCTTGCTAGAAGTGCAGATTTGGGCAAGTTACCTTATGTCTCTGAGACAGTTAAATAGACAAAGTATACCATCTACAAGCAAGCTGAGGAGCTATCTCTGAATCGGGTAGAATTGGGGGAAAAAATCTCTCCATTTGGGGATAGTTCCTCAGAGAAGATGGAATTTCTGAATGTGTGTGGATGGTAAAAGGGGATTTGATAAATAGTCACAGAAAGATTGGGAGTATTTTTGCAGACAGGGAGAATAATTAGATTATATACACAAATCAGTGATGGTTGCAAGAATGGAAATGAGGAACTAGGAGCTTCAACTAATGTAGAAGGTTGGCAAGAAAATTTTAATTCAATGGGGCTTGAAGACCAACTGGATTAGTGGACAGAAAAGAAGAGGTCTAGGATCACTTGCAAGCTTCAGATTTGGGAAGCCAGGTAGCTGGTGGTTTCTTTCAGTGAGATATGAAATACAGGAGGACAAGTTGGAGGGTGCAGGTTTACAAATGGAAGGAATATCAGTTTTAAATTAATGTTGCTTGATTCAGAAGTGTCTGTTACAAGCCAAGATTGCAATGCCAGCAGGTGCTTGATCTATGTATTTGCAACCGAGGAGTGGTCTGTGTTAGACTTGGAAGCTATCGGCATGCCAGGTGGATGCTGGTGTGTACACTGAAAATTGGGGGAGGATGGAACCTGGAACGTTAGTGAGGATGCCTTCCGCTGTTAGTAAGGAAAATCCCAACTAAAATCGGTGTAAACTGCGATCGTCTCACATAGCTAGAAAACTAAAGGCTCAGGTTAACTCAGTGGCTCTGAAAGTGAAGGACAAGGGTTCTCCCCATTTTTCTCATCTGCCTTCTTCAATGTTTTGGAGTCTTTTAAGGTGGAATTCCTTTACAGTTCCAAGACGGCTGCCGCAGTTTCGAGCATCCCCATGAGGATGATCACTCCAGAGGCAGGAACGCACCTGTGTGTGGGTCGCTCAAGAGTAAAACCCTTTCCCAGAAACTCTGTAGCAGGACTGAACTCGTTTGTTGGCAAGATGTGGTCACACGCCCACCCCAACAATTGCTGGCAAAGGCATGGTGTTTCCCTGTTCCCCTGGGGGTGTGTACAGTCAGGATTCACCCCTCCGGCTGCAGAAAAGTGCAGCCTCCCCAGGAGCACGGGCCACCTGGTACCTGAGCAAAACGAAAGCAGTGAGGAAATAAATGACTGCTGGATGGAGCTGGCAGCCTCCCTCTCCCTGGAGCACAACGCCTGAAAGACAGCAGCGACAGAACGCTTAGAGCAGTTTGAGGACGCCGACGTCAGGGGCGACAGAAGCCGAGGAGGCAGGTATCTGGAAAGAGAACGTGACTGTTAAGAAAAGGCTAACCAGAGAAACTGGAGCAAGGTCTGCAGTGATAGTCTGACACAGTGTCAGTGTCTGCTCTGCACCGCTGTGCTAGTGCAGCCAGCGACGGTGGCCTTCTCAAGACCCCCTTGGACGACTTGCCTCGTACCACACAGAGCAGTCGGGGCCGCGAGAGCGTCTCCCTAAGGGCATGCTGAACGGACACCCCCTTCTCCACCCTGTCTCCCGTCTCTTCCGGTGTTTGAGTTCTCCCCTGCTGCCAGCCCTTGCCCCCGACCTAAGCTAGCGAGGATGTCTGCGCACCGGGAAGCTCTCCTCCGTCCCCAGCTGCAGCTCCCGCCCCTCTGGGCCGGGCAGCCAGGCCTCTTGCCGGAGCCGCTCACAGTGGCTGTCTCTGCTCACACCTCAGATCCATGTCTCAGAGCACCGCAGTCTGACCCCCACGCACAGCTCTGCAAAACCCTTCTGCTGAAGTCACTGATGACCTTTGTGCTAAACCTGGTGATGTCTCTACAGCACTGAGCACCAGAGAGCCCTTTGGGCCCAGGGACCCCCAGAATACCCTCAGCATCTAACTGGCCCGCACAGTGAGACCGTTCACAAGCTATGGTACAGCACAGTGGTCAGGAACGTGGTCTCTAAAGCCAGATTGTGTAGGTTCGACTCTTGACCACTTACTGTCTTGTAATCTTTTGACAGATGATTTAACTTCCGTGTGCTTCAATTTCCTCATCTGAGAAATGGGGATAGTGTTAGGTACTAGCTAGCTACCTTCTGGGGTGGTTGTGACACTTAAATGAGAGAGTTATCTGTAAACTTCTAGGAACAATGCCTGGTGCACAACAAATACTCAGTAATTAGCTACTGCTATCACTGGAGTAAGTGCAGACTGGTGGAAAATTGCAGTACTGCACAGTCACCACGCTCCCTTTCCCCAGTGTCCCCTCATGGTAACACCTGACTGTAGTGCGACGGGCAAAACCAGCAACTTGACTTTTGTGCAAGACTCTTCCCTGAACTACACACCTTATTCCAATTGTGCCATTTCCTGAGTTTAAAGGCTGTTTGGCAAATTGGAGTTGGGATCCTTAAGGGCCTCCTGAGATAAATGCAGGCTTCCCTGGCTGGCCCTACAGGTGCCATAGGCCTGGGGGGGACTGGGACAGACTTTGCGGCCACAGTCTCTTCCCAGGAGAGCTTCAGAACCAGAGAGAGCCTGTGCAAGGCAGCACCCCTTATTCCAGCCTGTTTAGAAAGCATATTCTTGATACAATGAAACATACATTTTAATCACAAGCATTTGTTGTTGAACCGTATTTGAACGAACACCAGAAAGGTATGCAATTTTTTAAAGAGCGAAATCTAGTAAGACTTATGGATTTTCTTGTTTGTCCTGGCCACCAGGATTTAACTCCCCTGCCCCTGCCACGGGTCAAGAGCAGTGACCAAGTTCTCACCGCCTCGGCAGCTCTTGTGTCTCTGCTGGGTGCCGGTGCTGAGGAACTTCCCACCTTGCTGGGCCCGTGCACTGAGTTGCTTCTGCCAACAGCAGATGGACTTGGGCTGGTTCACTCTCCTCTGGGTTTGTCTAGACAGGGTTATGATTTAAGCCTACGGCACAGAGCTGATGGACCACAAACGGATCAAACTTACCAGCTTGCCCTTGCTACCAACACCAAGGCAGAACTCAGACCCTTCTCAGTCACGCTTGTAGGTTTGTTGGAAACAAGACAGGCTTTAGGTTTTGTGTGTGCAGACAGTTCAACTACACTTCCAGTAATTACCTCGTCTCTGTCACGAAACAGGCTTCATCAAACACTTACGGAGGCAGCCGAGCGTTTAGAGGCGAAGGCCCACCGGGCCAGTGAGCAGTGCGCTTTTTTTGCTATGTACAATCTTCTTTTCCCAAAGGTTCCTTCTGGCTCCAGATTAACAGGTTTCCAGGGCACTGTCCCCATCTGCCCTGCCACCAGCCAGTCGTGTTGACTACAGTGTTAACAGCACAAATGACAAGCCCTTAGAGCACGTCCCAACTCACCCTTCACTGCAGTTGTGGCCTAGTGACAAATCCGAGGCAACAAATGACCTACAAGTACTTTCTCTCTCCCGGGTAATGTACGTCGGTCATGGGAAAAAAACAAACTAATTTTAGGCAGCTTGTTTTACAGCCAGAGACAAGCGAGACTCACCACTTTGTTTGGTTGTGTCATCAACTAGTGTTCACCCCCACATTTCAAAAACTTCAAGCAATTAGTTAAGTAAGACCACCTGCCAACTTGAGGCCCTCTGCGGAGGTCAGTTCAGAGAACGGTCCCTGTCACTTCACAAGGAAGTCACTGTCATTCGCCCCGCAGATCCTCAGCCCAACCGTGTTTCAAACCCAGTTCATAGACTATTAATAGAAATATGATTTTGTTGCCATAACACAATCTACAGATTGTGTGGTCTTAGGGTTTTTTGGGGTTTTTTTTGACAGTCTTGCTACATTGCCCAGGCTGGTCTCGACTCAAGCTCCTGGGCTCATGTGATCCTCCTGCCTCAGCCTCCCGACTGGCTGGGACTGAAGACACACACCATTGCACCCAGCTGGTCGCAGGTGATCGTTATTTGTACTTGCTTGTATTATGTTCCTTTTCATCTACGCGGACAACTGAAAATTCATTTTATCGCTGGCTCTATGTGTTTCAGAGTTTCTATGAGAATCAAATGAGACACTAATCTAGGACAGCTATAAAAATGTGAAATATTATTTGCAACTTTTTCAAAAGGACAGTTCCCTTTAAAAATCTAGAGAGACTAAACTGAGTTTCAGCTCATCACACGATGGTCTGCTGGGCCATCATGTGGGCAAGAGAGACCGTAACCAGTTACGAGGACACTGGCAAGACAGACGAGGGATAGCCAGCCCTACAACACCGTGGGGACTAAGAGTATAGAAAAGTCAGTCCTAGTCCGACTCTCACAAAACCGTGCTCATGGGGAAAAAACCCAGAAGTATACTGGAAAACCAAACAACAAAAATTTAATCAAACTCAAGAGCTATAAACCACACTAAAACTTCTTGCAAATTCCAACCTTTAACCCCTAAACTACCCTACTGACCGAGAATGTACTTTTGTTAATACTACAGTTGACAGACACTAACGCAAGAACTAAGATTGAGTTGTAGATATAAAATAGACCACATATTGCTGAATTAGCCACAAATGCCCAGGACAAAACTTTTTTTCTTAAACTCATCTTTGAGGCTGTTCCTGAGACCACTCCTGGTACCAGGTACTCTATCAGGCAGGAAGACAGACACAAATAAGGTATTTCTAAACCGAGGGATTTAATACAGGAACTAGCTACACAGTTGTTAAAATGCTAAACCAACAAAAAGAGAACTTAGCAATTAATAACAGAAGTAGCTACTACCCCTAGGGCTGGGGGAGCAAAAAGAGGGGGTTGCCACAACTTTGGGGCTTGGAGGAAGGACCCCTAAAAGCTGGGCTGAGCTTCTGAGGAAGGTGCTCAGACCGAGGGCAGGACGTGGTGGGTACACCGACTGCTGAGGATACAGCCCAGCAGGAGCCGGGATGGACCCCCAGGCATGACACTGACAAGGGCAAATGAGTACCCCAGACAGGGCTCCGCGAGGCTGGGGTCCCGCAGGAAGCTGGCAGTCAGAGCCGACCGTCTGTTGTTACTGCAGGGAGGCTGACGGGAACGGCAAGCAGGCCCCTTCTTCCCGCTGTCCAGCTCCCTCGAGTTTCTCCCACCAGATCTTAACAGGGCAAGAGGGTTTGGCAAATATATTTTAGAGTCCCAGCCCCAGCATCACACAGCAGAACACAGACGAGCAGGCTTGCAGGTGAGAGAATGGGTAACTGGCACCATCAGTGATCAATCGTGGGTGATGAAAGTACACACATCAAATAAAAATCTTTTCTTGAGGACACCACACACACACACACACTCCATCAAGCGTACAATTCAGTGGCACGGGAGTGCATTCACACTGCTGGGCTACATCACCACCATCCATCTCCAAAACTTTCCCATCATCCCAAACTCAAACTCTGTACTCATTAAACACCAACTCCCAACTCCTCCCTCTCGCCAGGCCCCAGCAACCACCACTCTGCTTTCTGTCTCTATGAATCTGACTACTCTATACACCGCGTAAGTGAAACACAGTATTTGTCCTTTTGTGACTAGCTGATTTCACTTGGCATAACGTCTTCCAGGGTCATCCACGTTTGTAGCATGTGTCAGGATTTCCTTCCTTTTTAAGGTGGAGCTATATTTTGTTTACTCATTATTCTGTTCATAGACATTGTTTCCACCTTTTGGCTATAGTGAATAACTCTGCTGTGAACATGGGTGTACAGTATCTGTTGGAGTCTCTGCTTTCCATCTTTTGAGCATATACCTAGAAGCTGAATTGCTGGATCATGGTAATTTTATGTTTAACCCTTTGAGAAACCATCAAATCGTTTCCCACAGTAAAGAAAACTATACTTTTCCTATCTAAAACACTCAAAAGATTAAGCTGTGGAGTTCATGAAGAATATTGTCATATATGCAACTGATAATTACATAAATAAATATGGCAACTCAACTGTCATTCATAAATACAAAATTTTATTTGCACTTCATTAGTGTAGAAAGACCAC
>VBSM01003157.1:3380692-3403116 GCA_008086735.1 Cheirogaleus medius
CATATTTGCATATTTACAAGTTAGTGTATAGCTCTGACTTGGATTACAAAGTGCGAAAGGAAATTGTCAAAATGATTGTAGTGCAGAATAGAATGTTTCCCCCCTCCAGGAACTGTTTCCACTTTGTCTCTAAAGTAGCAAATCAACAGCATCGGACATGCGGTCTTGGCGGAGGCAGTTCTGGCGGTATCTCGGGCTCTGGTTGTAATGAGAGGATACTATTGGACAACTCATTCTTTAAGATATCCAGAGGCATCTAAAGGTTAAAGAGGAAAGACAAACATTTTAACCTTATAAGGTACATTATTACAGTTGACCCTTGAACAACCTGGGTTTGAAGTGCATGGGCCCATTTATATGTAGATTTTTTTCAAAAGTTATGCTTAGTGTGCCTACCTCTCCTCTTCCTCTGCCTACCTAACGTGACAATGACAAGGATGAAGACCTTTATGATGATCTACTTCCACTTAATAAGTAACAAGTGTATTTTCTCTTTATGATTTTCTCAATATTTTTCTCTAACTTATTTTATTGTAAGAATACAGTATATAACACATATAACATACAAAATACGTGTTAATCAACTGCTTATGTTACTGGTATGGCTTCCAGTCAATAGTAGGCCATTAACAGTTAAATTTTGGGGAGTCAAGTTATATGCAGATTTTTGACTGTGTGGGGTATCCCTGATCCCTGTGTTGTTCAAGGGTCAACTGTAAATACTTTGCAAATTGCACAGTTATATAATAAACAAAGTATTGTTACATAAACCTCCCTGATCATCAAAGATTAATCAGACACTAAAATATTAAGTCAAAAAACAAAAAAAACCACAACAGGTCAGGACACTGCATGTCACAACACCAAACACCAGGTACTCTACAGTCAGGAAGAGTCTATTTAATACCCTATGGTAGAAGAGATCTGATCAACCTCATAAATATTTATTTTCATAGTGCCCAGTATAATGAAAATTTAATATATTAATAAATGAAAAAAATGGTCTGCATTCTAAGGACTTATATGCTTGCTAAAGAAGGAAATAACCTCTCTTGGCAATTATATAAACAACCATTTTATTAGAACTTTTTGAATTATGTTTGAACTGAGCAAATTTCACTTAACAGTAGTAAAATAAACTTCAGTTCTTACTAGTAATCTTTGAATGTAAGCCTAAAGATGCCTGAATAAACTACTGCTGCTCAGTGAAGCTGTCCAGCAATTTTCTTGCCATACAGCATCACGGAAAGGCCTGTGTGAAGTGGCTGCCACCGGGAGCAGAGCTTTGCGGGAGACGGGCTCAGTGCCACAGGGCTCTCTCCTCCCTTGAGACACCAGCACACTTTGCTAGGTCTCCACTGTCTGTATCGGACTTAATTCTCATGGGAAAACAGGAAAAAAGAAAAACAAATGTCAAATAAACATGGCACATTACTATACCTTGTTTAAGTCACTCCACCAAGCCCTGTTTCAAGGCTAAGCAAATATACTGCACATCAACTCTAAGGACACCAAAACCCGAGATGGGAAACAGGTGTCGCTACAGCAGGTGGATGGCTCTGGCCGAGTTAACAACTACATTGGTTCTGGAGCCTACGCGTAACTCCTGTCTATATAATAAAAAATTCTCAACAACAAAGTAATAAAGGAAACAACAGTTTTCAGATGAAATATTTTCATGATATAAATTCTTTTTTTACCTTTTTCAAAATGTCATCGACGAGTTTCAGAAATATCTCATCCACATTGAAGTTATCCTTGGCACTTGCTTCACAGAACCGCATCCCCGTTATCTGCTGTGCAAACTGAGAGAAGATACGCACCTATTTCCTCCGTGCGGGCTGCCACACGGACCAACGCGTGAGTGCAAGGCCTGGCTTCGGGGGAGAACCCCAGCCTCTGGGCTCAGCGTTCTGGGAAGCGGTGGGACTAAAGGGCTGGGAAGTCCCATTTATGCCCACATATAAAATTCCCAAGTGTAACAAACTCTAACATTATGAGGAACTAGCAAAACAAAACACAACAAAACTCCTACGGTGATACCAGGACATACCTGACATTTAACATGCGAGCAGCATCATTTCCCCATGACTGAATCCTTAGCAAAAACGAAGGAAACTTAAAATACATTAGAGCAAATCATGAAAGCAATTTTATGGCTTGAAAAATCTTTCTCTATAAAATGTCAGGTTAGATAATAATTCTGTGTATACTAATCTGTTTATGTTTTCTCCCTCCATTTCAAAATGAAAATTTAAAGCAGGAAGTCATGAAAAAAAAAAAGTAAACAAATGGGAAAGATATAACTGAGTGATCACTGTATTGCTAATTATTTCATAATACAAAATAGTGATTTATTAAAATAAAAAGAACATCAAGTCTAAGCTCTGAGTGTGGGGCCTGGACCCCGGGGCCCCCGTGCCTCTCACCTTCTCACCCTGTTGCCTGGTGATTTCTCTGTCCGTTTCACAGTCCAGCTTATTTCCAACTAAGAGAAGTTCTGCGTCTTCTGAAGCATACTGTGAAAATTAGAAGAAGCTGCGTTTCAAAGACGGCTCTGTCACGTACTGCAGAGGAGAGGTAAACCTACACAATGCTTGCTTTCCACTCATGTACGTTTGTGCGGTCACGTCCAGCACCCATGGGCGCAGGGTGTGCAAGACAGGGCTCACCGTGTCCTAGAGAGCAGCCTGCTCACGGGCACTAAGAATCACGATGCTCTTGTCCTTTGACCCAACCAATCCTAAGACTCCATTCTAATGAAATGATTCAAACACAGGCAAAGCTCTATACTCAAAACGATCATCAACTGAAAAAAACCTAAAAGTCTCACAAAATAGATGAAGAATCAAATAAGTTAAAGTACTTCTTAAAAAACACAGCCATTAAAAACCAAACATGTTTTATTTATTTTTTTAAAGACCATTTAATGACACAGAAAGGGCCTCATGATAAAATGTTTAATGAACTAAGCAAGATAAATGGAGTGAGTTCAGCCTGGTTTTTCAGGACAATAAAACTATAAATTTTAAATTTACTTTTGTGCTTTTCTTAATTTCCCAAATTTCTATAATGAAAGTATCATTGATTTTATAACCAGGAAAAAAAGTTATGCTACATTTCTAAGTTTTTAAAAATATATAGGCATAGCTGGGTGTGGCGGTGCACACCTGTAGTCCCAGCTACTCAGGAGGCTGAGGCAGGAGGATTGCTTGAGCCCAGGAGTTTGAGGTTGCTGTGAGCTATGGTCAGGCCACTGTATTACAGCCTGGGTAAAGGATCAGACCCTATCTCTTTCTCTCTTTCAAAAAAAGTTAAAATCTCTTGAATAACTTATTTAATTTTGTGTATTTCTAAAAAGTCATTTGAAGCAGACTGCAACAAAAGACACCTGAATGGTGTGGCCGTGGCTCAGGTACTCAGCCAAGCAGGGCGTCAGTCTCCTGTCAGTGATGTGTGGCAAGAGTGACAGTGCCTGCCTGCAGTAAGCACTCAAGAAATGATGCTCTCACTCAAATACTGATGAGAAGCAAGAGCCAAGTACCAAGGAAGGACACAGCATTAGACCTCAAGACCTCGTCAGATTCACAAATTCAAGTACCTAACCAGGCCTTAGGATTTAGGCCATTTCTTATGGTTTCACATTCATCCTATTAGTTCTAAAATTTTAGACTACAAAAACCGTCCCTTTCTAATTTCCTCAGGAGCACATGCTGGCTTCAGCATGAGGGGACATCAGAACCCAGTGATGTGTCACTGCAGGCCCTGGTGTGACCAATACCAAGTGCAGGGCAGGCTGGGGCAGGGGCTCTGCCCCAGGTCAGATTCATCTTTGTAACCCTAGTGCCTGACACATTTTAAAAAGACATGCATTGATGACATTGCTTGGTAAAACTGGCAAGTGAACATTCTCTAACAGACAGGTTTAAATGCAATTTGTAGACAAAATCCGATTTATATTAGGTATGCTTGTAATACAAAGGAACTAAATATCAAATTACTGCATAAAGGAAGAAAACTCAAAACATAGTCAACTGCGTATCATCACATCTCACTTCCAACTGCTCTGCCTTCTAAATGTGTATTTGGGGAATACATTTCTTAGAGGAGAACCCACAGTTTAAATTAATCATATCTGTACCAAACTGAACTCACTCCATTTATCTTGCTTAGTTCACTAAATCTTTTATCATGAGGCCCTTCCTGTGTCATTAAATGTTCTTAAACATTTCTTCTCTTGTTCAAGATAAGGAGCTACAGGACATCTATCAATATAATTTAGAGGGCAGATGTCCAGTGGGTGACCAAGGCTCTGCCTGCAGGCCCTGTGGAGAAGGCCATCTCCCCCAGGTTGCTGCTCTGGGGATGTTCAGGAAACAGGTGTCCATGTGATCTTTCTGCAGAAACGAGAATGTTCTATATCTAATTCCATGAAAGCCGTTGGATATGGTGGACTAAGCATGTTGTGGGCCTTGAAGTCCAATAGTCCAGGGTACCAGAATAAAAATCCTGGTTTTATTATTTATAAGCTGACTCTGGATAAATTTTATTCTTCTTTGCCTCATCAGTAACACAGGACTATACACCTCCCCTGAAGGCTGTCACGTGGGTTAAAGATTGGTTAGTCTGTGCAGCATGCACGATAAATGTTTCCCCTTCTTCCTTTCATAACGATTAAATTCCACAAGCAGAGTGTTCACATCGGACAGAAAAATGCAATTTACCTTATCAATCATCTTCATCCATTTTGGCAAATCATCAAACGTCTCCTTCTTAGTGATATCATACACTAATATGATCCCCTTGGCACTTCTGTAATAAGCTGAGGTAATGCTGTTGAATCTCTCCTGACCTGCTGTGTCCCTAAGAAACAGCAGCAAAAATCAGTTCTCAAACAATAACCAAAGTAAGCAACTCTATATTCTAATGCAAACATAAACTATGCTTCTGTTTTTCTACTACGAAAGAACATGAGCAACATGCACATTTCTTTTTTTTCCTTCCCCTGATGATTACAGTTAAAGAGGGTGGGAAAAATTCAGGTTGACTAAAACTATATAAGATACAAGCTATCTTTGTACACGAGTTAACTAAATTAGATGAATGGAGATGGATTATGAACCAAAATCAACATACTACTCCAGAATAACTTTTTCCCCTAAAAGATAGAAAATCAGGAACAGGAATGCTAATATAACATCAAAATGTATGATCATTATGTTTTTCCAAAATAAAACAGGAGGTAAAAGCTTTTAAGACGCAGTATTTACAAAGCAATCCCTAAGAGTTCACATTGTAGGTAGTTTACAAAACCATTCATCATACCTGAGAGCTACGATGCTGCACAGGGAATGCAAATTTTACACACATGCACTTAGCACCCACACCCGCTCTCACACACAATAGGGGACTATAAAGAATGAATGCCCCAACGTCAAAGAGAATCATTTCTCATGAGCCACCAGTGCTAGTGCTGAGGGTGACGCTGGGATCACCAACTACTGCTTCAGACGAGAGAAGAAAAAAGATTCACAACTGCAATCCTAGCAGGCGTGGCCTGAAGTCAGCAGCACTAGGCCTGTGGGGACAAGCAGGGCTGGCGTGTCTGGGGTCGCCCCGCCGTGCCGCCAACGCGGAGAGCAGCCAAACCCCATCACAGGCCGAGCCCTGCTGCGCGCCGGTGACGCCTCAGGCCCGCGCTGACACCTGAGCACAGGCACTGCTGTCAGTCAGGAGAGCGTCTCTGGACTAGTTATGGTCAAACAAAAATATAAAGAAGTCACAGTTACTTCCAAACCAAGATTTTGAAAATGAGAAAATGAGAATTTTCATGGCAAAAGTCGTAATAAAAGGGAGGAGAGAGGTCAATGCCACAATAGGTTAAAGATGCTATATAGAGCAAAATCTTAACTTTTTTCAAATAAAATGTCTTCCCAATGTGACAATTTGGGCAGAAATAATAAAATATAACGACAATTTTTGATCTCTTACCTTATAATCAAAGGGCTAACATAAAGTAACATGAAGCTTGTAATAAATTTTTGAGATTCTAGAATAAATCATAATAGTTCAGGGAAATTTACTACTTAAATTATAATGCAAGTTCACTCGACCACACTTTTTCCCATCACAGAACCATAAACTTTGTTCTAGAAGGTTCTGAGTCCCCAGTCTACTAGACTGTGAGAGAAACTGAGGAAATGGAGGGAACAAGAGGAACAGCAAAGACGTACAGAGAGTTAGGCAGTAGGCTGACGTGAAACTGTTTGTTTTTCCTAGTCACAATGTAACATGCTCAAGTCAGTTTTTCTAGATGTTTTGCTTCTATAAATTTGTTCAGTAACAGGTACATGTGCTATTATTTTCCAATTTCCTCAAAAGCACTGGCTCAAACCCTACCTGGGGTGGATGACAGTCATTTGGGGTACACTCTGCTGCCAGCAGGCAGGGCAGTGGGCAGAGGCACAGGGCACCCGGGCGCTGCTGCTGGCTCCACGACCTAGCCTCTCTGAGGAACAACTTTCCTGAACTATTTCAGCTGCCTCACGTGTGAAGTGGAGGAAGTTCTAACACCCTCTACAGGAGGCAGTTATCAACAGTGAGGACATGCAGAGACAATGCTAGACTACTTTAATCTATAATTCTCCTGTAACATACACGGTTAATATCTTCTTTTGTTGATAAAATGACCAATAGTCCCCCACTAACAAAAAATGCTACGGAAGTAGTCTTGTTGTTTTCTTAATCCTAAACAGAAAAGGTGGTCAAAGCAAAAGGTAGGAGAGATACCAAAGAGATTTGCAAATACAGTAAAGTTCACTATTCCAGGATTGCTAATTTGAAATCTAAAACTTTCTTTTTCCTCCAAACTGACACTGGCCACTTCAACTTGAAGAATAACTTAAGCACATTCACAGTGTACAGATACGGCTGAGACCTAGTTCTCCATGCAATAATAAGACAAGAAACCGCTTGAGAACCATCACAGATTTCTAGTTATAACGATGCTCAATGGAGAAGGTTTCTGATCAGGAAGGACTTAACAAGGAAAACAATTTCTTTAAAGACCATATATAATTTAGCTTTTCCCAAAGAACCCTAACCCAGGTACGCCAGGGTCGAGTAAGCTGGAGGCAACAGCATACACAAATAATAATAAGGCTCTTCAATGCAAGGTCACACCATAGCAGGTGATTTTCTGCAAGGGGAAGAACACTTCCCTGGGCACCTTGCAGGACTGGGTCCCCAAACACACCCTGTGGCAACGCCGCTATAACTTACGGCTTCCTTCAGACTAGACTTGCCACCAAATCAGTTCCCATTAGTGATGCCTTATTGTTAAACAAACAAAAAAGCTCGCTAAGAACACCACTGCTTTGTTCCAGAGGATGTAAGCAGCCCCTGGGGCCCTGACTGGAAGCCCCAGGAGGGCAGAGGCTGGTCTGTTTTTGTCCACCAGGGTCCAGCAGAAAACATGTGCTAGGCAGAAGGTTACATGTTTAAAATTCAGAGAGCTGGTGCCCCTTCAAGGCAAAACAAACTTCATATTTTGGCCCAGAACTGCAAAAAAAGAAAAGAAAAAAAAATTGGAAATCGGAAATCTAAAGAATATGACAGATAGATAGAGACTGAATTCTTCAGGATTTCTAAAAACAACTAAAAGACAACACTAACAGGCACCTTCAAGGCAGTTGAGAAAGAATAGATTTATATACCATTTGACTTCCACAGGGAATCAGTGAATAAAATTATTTCTCTAATCCTCAGCATTTAGGAATATACATTAATATTTTCAAACCAATAAAGAGTTATTAAATCCTTCAGAGCATAGTTTGCCATCCTATCACAAGTTATGGCTTGTCCAAATCAGGATTTGAGCAAATGTTTTAATGTTTTAAAAAAATTCTGTGCTGCATACTGTTAAGAAACATTTCCCATTTCTTTAAAAAGTCAATATAACACATATTTTCTTCTACTCTGAAATCTGTAGTTAGCACAATATAGCTGAACTGCAAATTTAAACAACAATCAGATATAAGATCTTCACTGAACACTGGGGAATTATGTACTTTAATACATCTTCATTCTAAGCAATTTTAATCTAGCTTTTAGTGTAAATCAGCTCATATTCATTTCTATGTACATTCAATGAATTTAGACTCCAGAAACTGAGGCTCAAAACCAGAGAAATTATACATAACTTTTAATAAAAACAATAAAAAATAGGGATAGTAAAAGGTATTTTTTGATGTAGTTTAAAAAAATGTTGCATGAATAGCATACTTGAAATCTTAGAAACATCAAGAAGCTTGTCATTAAAAAGTTCACTGTTTTTGCTGACTTGAAATCAGACATAAAGAAAGAGAAACCTCAAAATGCAAAATATGAGGCAATCATTCTAACATAAATAAATGAGCAAATTAGTTTACAAAAATCCCAATGAGGAAACACTAACCAGTTTACCACTCCCCATTTAAAACCATTCCTTAAATTCCATTATTTTGGGCTTGGATCTGAAAACTGAAGGTAGAAAACCATGTTCCTTTGAGAGAATTCGCCATAGTCCCAAAGTATTTGGGTTGACGAAGGTTTTATTTTCTATTCTTCTCTAAAGTGCCTCTGCCTAAATGACTTTTCCCACATAACAACTTATCTGCTATCATGTATGCTCGAAGAACAGAGTAAATGAAATGTTGATTCCATTCAACAAGTATTTATTGAACACCTACTATGTGCCAGCACCATAAAAATCCCACATAAATCTCCACTTTTCAAAAAATTAGATGACGGTATCAATGCACTGATCGTGCTCTGCCTTTCTCTGAAGAGGCAGAATCCTAATATTTCTCCTCTTTGTCTCCATAAACTTGAATTTTTCAGTAATGATAAAGAGCTGATTTCTAGAGATTTACGGTTTATCAAGGTCAGCTATTAATAAATCATCATTTACTACAGTTAGCATGTGATCTGTTCTCATGTCTCTCTTTGCTTTTGTTGCAAATTAAAAAATTCCTGCAATTCTGTTTTTCTAGTTTGGTAATACAAGAATGCTTAGACGATTCAAAGATTCTTGTTTGATATACTTAGTATGTCCATTTAAATGGTATAATTACTAATTTTCAGGGCATAAACCAATTTCAGGGTATGAATGCTCTCCCTCTTCCAAGCAGAGAATGAAAGAATGATGCCAACTTAAGAGCACCAGTTAAAACAAAATCCCCCAATAGTGAAAGCTGGTACAGTGGACAAAGGGACCCTTAAATGAAGCATTTCAATTCTGTGTTTGCCTAAAAGTAGGAGACAAAGCTCATAGCTTCAAGTCCATCTCAACACAACGACAGCTGATTCACTGTGAATAATTTCCAGGATAACCACTGGGATATAAATTCATGAAATTATGTATCCTAGTCAACACATCTTATTTTAGCTGCACTTACATAAAGTTCTTACATACATTCATGCAGAAATACTTAAGTACAGACAAGAAAAAAATGGTCCTTTTTCTGACCACAGATAATCAAGGAACTGAAAAACGTGACACTGACATAAAAATGTGACAACACCTGCAGCTTTTGGTACTTTAAACTTTTAGGAATCTATAGCAAATAATATTTTCTTTAGTTTGGCTCTATCCAGAAATGGACAAAAAACGCACTTCTTCTAACAAGCCCCCCCTGTGAAAACCAGTGGGCAATGCTTTCACAGATGGGCAGTCTAGAAAGTCAGAGCAGAGCTCACGGTGAGTCCACGGCGCCTCCTTGAAGGGCTGCCTCCAACCACACTGGCTCCTCCTCTGCCCTCGACTCAGGACGGAGTGACACGATGCAGCGTGCCCGCCACAAAGCAGATCACGACAGCAATAGCACAAGGACTGCTCGTGACTCCAAAATAAACCACTCACTACTTTAAAAATGTAGTAAGAATCAGAATCTCGATTCCAATACTTCCTTTTTACCTACTGGATAGCAATAATGAAGAAAAAGTTTTTTATCTTTTAAATAAAGTATTTCAGAAGATACAAATCTTATTTTAAATATGACATGATTAACAAAGTGGCTGGCATATCGTGGAAAATGAGTCACTGTTGAAACCACCTTCAGGAAAAGACAAATTCTACTTCCTTGGTGAATCACGGGAGTATTCCACGTAGAAGACTTGCAATCAAACTTTCAGTGAGTCCAGTGCCTCTCATTTTCCTTCCCGCAGCTATATTCCTCGCCAATGTAGTACAGTTGTGAAAATTTAGAGAACGAAGGAAGAGGGGTGAAAAGTCAAGGCAGAAGCAGGGAGAGTTATTTTTGGAGGATGCTTTTACATCCAAGAAGAAAGCGGCTTCCGAGCACCTGTGCTCTTCCTGGAACCACACTGCCACACTCTCTCCACGGAGGGCATTCCATGAGGCCGGGCCTGTAGCTCAGAGTCACAGGCACTGCAGTCAGATTCCAGAAGCATTCAACTCACCAGCAAAGACAGTCTTAGTGGGCAGAGTTCCAGGGAGGCACCAGGACATTTGAACATACTTTTATAAACCAGATTACTACCGCCAGGGCTGAAGACAGAGTATTCGTGCATTAATGAAGATGTGTGCCACAGTCCTCTGGCCTGCCCGCCCTCTACTAAGCTAGGTACGCAGACGGACACATCCCCAATCCTTTACCTTAAAGAGCTTATAATCAGAAACAGCAGCCTGTGTGCAAGACACTTCATTGCCATTTACAGAGTTAAAAAATGGGCAGCAACGCATGAAACAAAGTTTGCTGCCTTTGTGATCATGGGCTAGTAAAATAGGAAGTATCTATTTTTTTAATTCAAGTATTTAGACAAGGCTTAATGTTTCACAGTCAAGCCAAAAATAAAAATACAAAAAACAAAAACCAAAAACACAAAACAAAAAAACCCAAACCCAAAAAACCCTTAAAGTGGGTTATATAGTCAGGAGTGACCAAATGAAGACATTACCTCAGACACCTCCGGAAGGCAAGTAAGCAAAGCTGGCTCAGCTGCAGCTGTGCCCCAGACATGGACACGGATGAAGAATGAAGATATGGCACTAACATTCAAGCATTAGGTGACCGATGATGCCACAGATGAAGCAGCGATTAACGAAGATGAAAGCAAACACACACATGGTGGACAAACAATCAGAGCTGAGGGTGACCTGCCAAGAGGAGTTAGTGAGCTGAGTACACTGCATCTGTGTCATTAAAAACAAAATGGCATTCTCAGAAGACCTCAACAGTGCCACTTTTAAACTACCACCAGACCTGATCTTATCCTTCTTCCACCTGTGGGCTGGTAATAGCTAAGAGAAAGCTATTAGTGCTGAATGCAATTTTAACACAGTCTCTCATTCCAATTATGACTTGACAAAAGGGCTTCTCTTCAGCAAGGGGCCTCTAGATGCATTCCAGTGGGCATTAATGAGGGCCCAAGTCATGTGGCATCAGCAGTGCAGCTGGAAGGAGGACGCCTGCCTGGCAGCAATATCCACAAAGTGCCACCATGAACAGCCCCGGAACTGTCTGCAGGGGATCTGCCTTCAGATGGTGAAAATCTGGTTATGAACATGTTAGACTTTCTTTGAATGCTGTCACACTACATACATGAAGACAGTATGTGAGCAATCATTTTAGTGATGACAGCTTTGATATCATGTCAAATGATTTGAAAATAGAGGCAAAAAGGTTCCAAACTAGCTATCATTAAAGTGTTAGGTTATTAAGTATGAAATGTCTGATTTCCTTAAGTACTAAGTTTGACAGGTGATATTGCTGACATTTCACTTTGACACTTCTTGTTTTATTTTTATTGTGAAGGTACATCCTCAGTCTTTCAAATGCACATATTGGCTTCGGATTATCTTTCCAAATTTTTTTAGAGCAGTTTTTTGTACAACCCGTATAAGTAAAAAAATTCATGTTATTTTTGAATACGAGTTCTGTTGTGGAACCAATGCTGTGCAGACAGGTCGAAATATCAACGAAGTGTTTGGGAAGGATGTGGCTAATGAACACACGGTACATTCATGGTTTAAGAAGCTCCATTCTGGTGATTTTAATCTTGAAAATGAGCCATGTGGGTGACCTGAGACCAAGGTGGATAATGATGAGCTGAAAGCTGTAGTGGAAGCGAATCCATCTCAACCTGTGCATGAATTAGCAGCAAGGTTTGATGTTACTATTCCAACAATATTGGACCATTAGAAACAAACGGACAAGGTAAAGAAGCTGGACAGATGGGTTCCGCACGAATTAAATGAGCGTCAGAAGAGGAATCATCTTGAAGCTTGCCTTTCTTTGCTGTCATGACACAAAGGTGAATCGTTTCTACACCATGTTGTTACATGTGATGAAAAATGGATTCTTTTTGTCAATCACAAGCATTTGGCACAATGGATGGAAAAAATGAAATGCTGAAACAGTCCAAAACTGAATATTCATCAAAAGAACTAATGGTGTCTGTTTGGTGGTACAGCACTGATATTAACAACTACAGCTTCATGAAACCTGGTCAATTCGTTACCACGGATGTCTACTTCAACCAATTGGATGAAATGATGAGGATACTTGTGAATAAGCAGCTGAGAGAGATTGGTCAGCAGAGACAGGCCAGTCCTCTTGCAAGCCAACACTGGACCACATGTCACACAAACAATGCTGCTCAAACTACAGCAGCTGGACTTGGAAACTCTCTGTCATCCACCGTATTCGCCAGACCTTGCACCAACTGACTACCACTTCTTCCAGGCTTTGGACCACTTCTTGCAAGGAAAAGTATTCAATTCTCACAAGCTGTGGAAAAGGCCTTTCATGATTTCATCGCCACTCACTCTCCAGGCTTCTTCACTGCTGGCGTAAACAGGGACTGTTAAGATGGCAAAACTGTGTCAATAGTTTAGGCTGGTACTTTGATTAATTGTACTGCTTCTTGTTTGAGATATGATAAACTAAACTTTTGATTCTAAATAAGACATTTCATATTTAATGACCTTAAGACTATTCTTCTTTCCACAAACTCCCCATATGCAAGTGGAGTATGACATAGCCTCTTCTAAATTCTCTTTTGAAGGAAGCACTGTTGATTTTAAAATAAGTAAAAGAGCAGAAAAGTAGGAGAGGCGAACCAGCTCAATAGTTAATTTCTTTAGACAAGCGTATGGATGATTAAACACATACAGTGCATTACTGGGGGGAGCAGGCTCTTTCACTTACCAGATCTGTAATCTAATTTTCTTTCCTCTTAGCTCTACAGTTTTGATTTTAAAGTCAACACCTGTAAACAAAACAAATAAATATGAAGCAAAACAATAAAGATGAAATTTGTCATACAAAATAATTCTATTTGTATGTTTTTGTATTATTACCAGAAAAACAAACCCACAAAAACCAGCATCAGTGATAAATTCCAAGGAAAAGGCAGAAGCATCCGACATGCGCAGCTCCGCGCCACCCTCCTGCCTGAGCGCACGCTGGGACGCAGGCCCGCACCATGCCTCATCCTGACCGACGGATCTAGAATTTGCTGTCCATAGTACAATTTATTACTACCACAGTTTAGCACAGAAGCCAGCTTAAAATTACATTTCATAATTACATCAACAAATAGGTGGCTTTAAAAGGATGTCATCTTGGGGAAAATTCTTACATAGAACACTGGAAACTTAATCTTGATTTGAAATAGCCTTAATCTGAATTTAGAAGTTACTGTATTAAAATTTTTGGCACTCATAAAAATTCAGGTAAATATAAACATGACATTATATTATCAATAGTGGCAGGAAGTATTTTAAAAATGTACTCTTACACAAATTAACATATCTAAGTTTAATTGTTATTCATTTTAATATTACTAAGTGAACCATCATGTATCACCTTTTCTTTTCAATTCAGCCCATAAAGCTTCAGATGTATTTTTTAAAACCAAATTTTCACTCGTGTATGTCACCTTATATGCTTTTCAGTTACAGAAAACTTAAAATATTCCAAGACAATATTTTTTTAACACTATTTTTACAACTAAGAAAAATGAAAGGGATGTTGGCTGAATTGGCAACTAGAGACACCTTCCCTACAGGAACTACTTCCTGACTGCTTCCGGGCCCACAGGTGGGTGATCCCGGCCTCCCACAGGCTGGCAGGTGCCACATTTGCGACTGGTGCCTTGGCCGAAGAGCAGGAGGACACCCCCACCTCTGGGAGCTGATGCAGCACTGCAGTCAGATAAGGTTCTCGAGGAAGCGTGGAAGACGTGGCCGGTTCTTGTAATTAGTAACACACAGTAGAGATGGTAGACACAGTGTCACACCAAAAGGCATGTGTACAACCTTGGGGGCGGCCCTCCTTCTATACAAGAAAACTTGCATGAAAATGTCATAAGAAAACAAAGCTTGGAGAACACTACTAGATTTCAATTCTTAACCTCTCACATGAGACAATTTCAAATGTCCCTGAAGGAAAGCTGGTTAACTCAATTTCACTTTCAGTTCTGGAACTGATTTGCTTTCCAAGGTCAAAGGACGCTGGAACACAGCCATGAAACAGGAGACAGTGTTGTGCGTGACTGATACGCTTAAGCGGAGTTCCTTAATGGCTCAACGACAAAGTAACAGCATAACTTTAATAAGTGATATTCTACAAGACACAAAACACGGCATGAACATACTTGCTAGGTTCTGATTTTAAAAAGGTATAGCTTAATGACAAAACACTGCCAGGCTAATCTGTGATGGAATTTCAAATAAAATTCATATTCTGTCATGACTACTATTCTGTTTTAGTTTTGTTTTTAATTACTTCGAATGAGTTTGTTTTAAAGTTTTTAGTTAAGGGATGTAACTTTTATAAAAACTTGTCACATGGCTGCTACTTTACTGAAAAGAACTGGCATATGATGCCACCTTTGAGCTCTGCTTCAAATCAATGACAAGAGTCCCTTGAAACAGCCAGAGCAGACGAGTTTCGTTTTGATGACGCTGTTTTCTCTGCACATCAGACGCTCTTTTTCAACCAACCTGAACAACTTATCCAACTTTAGCATTCCCACACCAGGACTATTTTTGTAACCACAAAGTTTAATGAATAAAAATAAAAGGATAGGGCAATAATATTCAAGATCAGAAAATAAGTGGTGATATTATCACATGATTATCAACACAACACTAATTTTTAATAGGAAAACAAAATAGGATTAACAATCTGTTTAGCCACAATGAAGACTATCATAGTTTTAGTGAGTAGATTAATGTCAATAAAATAACCAACAACAGAAAAAAATATCCAGTGGCTAAATCTAAAATTCCATGAATGAAAGCAGTTCATTAAAATAGTCCTCTCTCTCAAATGAAATATCCTATACCTATATCATATCTAATATCCATTAAATAGCTGGTAATGAGTGGAAACAATCCAATTTATGGCTTAGAAACCTATTTTTATCCAAGTATACAACTAATCATTTCTAAAAAGCTTCTTAGATCAAGTAAAAAATTTCTTGATTATGTTGTCTATTTTTAATATTTGCACTTCACAGAAATGACAACGAGCCTCAACAAAAGGTAACAAGCTGTCAATAGCCTCAAATATTTGGCAGATTAGTTTTAGGAAAAGTCAGCAGAGTTCCTCCTACTGAGGAGGAAGTGTTTACAAACAAATAAGGGACAAAGAGGGTACCAACTTCATTCCTATCTACAGCCCAGTAAACACAGTTTCCTGCAGGTATGTGGACTAAGGGAGGAAGCAATGAGCCCTCACCACTCATCAGTTCACGGGGAGAGTCCCTGCCCTGGAAAAGCTCAGTCATACCGACCTAAATTAAATTAACACACCATGCACTTGGCAAAGAAGTGTCTTTCTCTGCCGTTCTCTCTTCTTAGAGAACCTCCTTGTCTGCCCAGAAATCTTTTAAATCCTAGATTTCCCAGCTGAATCCTTCTCTGACTGCACCACACTTACCCTCACTCCTCACCTCTGTTCCCAGTTCTTGGCCCTGGACTCTCTCCTGGCCCACATCATACTGCTCCTTCCAAGGGCGATGTGCCCTGAGGACAAACTCATCTTTGCCCCCTGAAGTCCAGGACATTGCCTGGCACACAACAGCAACTCAATGAATCTGATGGCTGAAAATCATTCCTTCTTCTCCACCAAGTGCTGTACATGTAAGGAGAAATGCTGGTTATTTTTTGAAAAGTTAGGGACATTCAGGACTGACGAATCAAAAAAAAAAAGACAAATAGTAGACAGGGCGGGCAGACGTGGAAGGGGAGCAGTGAAGGCAGGGGAGCCCAGCACACACGTGGGAGAAGTATGTACACATGCAGAAACAGAGCACTTCACCTCTACAATGGCTCAAAGCATGGGGCAGTCTTAAGGCGCTCACAGCCTCTCCTTGCACACCCTCATCCCGGTGGATTATTATGGTGACAGTTTATTCATCCAGTCACTTAGATGAAGTGGTCCACTAAATAAATTATTCTGGTAACAGGAGCTTATCTTTCTTTAAGCTTACCAATTTAGAAAGTCTTTTACTTTGGTGAAGTTTTCAAAAAGGACACAGGTTACAGGACTATAATATTAACAATGAGCTTAGACTGCTCTATTTGAGTGACTGTATCTTATTCTTGACCCTAATTTCCTTTAGTAATAATATGGTAGTAAACATTTATCAAACAATCCATGCCTTATACCCAACCCATCCAATCCTCGAGGCAGCCCACCAAGGTGGGCACCGTTACTTCTATCATATAGAGGAAGACATCAGAGCATGGTGAGGTAGATAATTTCACTACGGTCATACCACGTTATTTGAGCAGCAGAGCCAAGATTCAAATTTAGACCACTGCCCACCATGAAAAGTTATTACAATAAAAGTCAGATGGGTGAAAAAAGAAAAAAGTATGAAATGTTCTGCAAATGGCCCATGATCACCATAATCAAGTGGTTACAGACAAAGCCTAACTTTGCGCTTTGCCTTTCATAAATCTTAGCAATAGCACGAGCAATCAGTGTGCTCAGTGCTCATAAGATTTGTAAGTTCCCCTTAAGGCAAAACATTTCCAAAACACTACTGTGTTTCTTTTTGCTGGGCCATAAGAAGTTACAAAAGTGAAAATACACAGAAATTTCTTTCTTCACGCTTCTTTCCAGCAAAGCAAAAATAACGCTATGGTCCACATCTAGGATTGCAGCTCAACAGACTGCGCCCTTTTTCCTTCCATGATCATTTCCATCGTCCCCCCTCCACCAAAGATCTTGAGTTTGCACCAGACTACAGATTTTACCTAACCCCTTCACAAAGTTGAAGGATTTTCAGATTTGGAAGTAAGCTTCAATTCAAATAGTGGTTGTGATGTTACTGCAATTTACAGTAATGATCTTAAGTTTGTACAGTGGCTTTTCTTCCAAGGATACATCTTATACAATGCCATCCAATTTGGGACATAATATTCCTACTAAGGGAGAGGATTTCAAACATTTTCAGTGAGTTGTGAGAAAATAAATTAAGAAATATGCCAAGGTCACAGAGATAGAGGTGAATCTAACATTAGGAAACAAGTCACCTAGGCTGGGCGCAGTTGGCTCATGCCTGTAATCCCAGCACTCTGGGAGGCCGAGGTGGGAAGATCGCTTAAGATTAGGAGTTTGAGACCAGCCTGAGCAAGAGCAAGACCCTATCTCTACTAAAAACAGAAAAATTAGCTGGGCATGGTGGTGTTTGCCTGTAGTCCCAGCTACTCGGGAGGCTGAGGCAGGAGGATCACTTGAGCCCAGGAGTTTGAGGGTGCTGTGAGCTAGGCTGACACCATGGCACTCTAGCCTGGGAGACAGAGCAAGACTTTGTCTCAAAAACAAAAACGAAAAAAAGAAAACAAGTCACCTAAACACGAAGCCAGTCTTCTGCCCAAGCCATGCCACCTCTGAGAGAAGAGTTCAAAATGAATCCCCATACCATGCAAACTCACTGCTAGAACTTTTTTTCAATTCCTGTACTATCTTCAGGAAGCACCCTAATTTGTGAAATCCTATTAATGTTATTTAATATTACCTGGCTTTTCCTACCTACTAAAGCTGTGTTATGAAGATTCAATCAAATAGAAACTAAGTAGTATAACTTTAAAACATTTTGATCATCTCAGAAGCAAGCATTATTAAAATAGTAACGTTGCCATGTGTCATTAAAATACGCTTATTCAGGGTTGGGTGCAGTGGCTCACACCTGTAATCTCAGTGTTTTGGGAAACTGAGGTAGAAGGATTGCTTGAGGCCAAGAGTTCAGACCAGCCTGGGCAACATAGCCAGACCTCGTCTCTACCAAAAAAAAAAAATAAAAATAAATAAATAAATAAATTAGCCTGGTGCAGTGGCGCATGCCTGCAGTCCCAGGGGAAGCTGAGGCCAGAAGATCACTCGAGCCCAGAGGTTTGAGGTTGCAGTGAGCTATGATCGTGCCACTGCATTCAGCAGAGAAAGAAAAGAGAGAAAAGAAAAAATGCTTATTCAGGCCGAAGCATATCAAATATCATCCTAAGTTTAATAAGATCTACCCCTCTCTTGCATTCGAGGGTTGGCAAGCTTCCAGCCAGCACAGACAGACGCAGGAGCACCGGAGACAGCCTTGCACTTGACTGGAATACACGGTAACACCACAGACTGCATCGGTGGGGGGGGGGGGGGGGGGGGGGGGGGGGGGGGGGTAGGAACCAGTCAGAGGAGCTGGACGCTTCTGTTCTCATGGAAATATGCATGCATGAGAGAATTCCATAGAAAGGTGTTTATTCTCTTCACAAATAAAAAGAAAATTAAGAACTAACTTTTTTGGTGTTTGCTGTATTTCAGGTACTATTCTAAGGACTTTATGTACATTAAATCACTGTAGTGGATCATCTTAATTTTATGAGGTAGATATCATTACTGTCCCCATTTTATAGATGAAAATACTAAAGGCAGAGTAGATGCCAAGGTCACTGAGCTGATTAGAGCACAGACTTGAATCTGGGCTGTCTGGCTGCCTGGCTGTGCGGCCTCACCTAATGAATAAGAGGAGGAGGGAATGGCTGGAAGGGAGGTATGAACACGTATTTAAGGCTGAAGAAAAACTTTGCATTGCTAGGCAAGTATTAGAAAATTAAGAGTGAGGTTTTCTAGCTGGCTGGCTGAGGCAGATTCCACTCCTGCACCAAGAGGCCTTCTCTGCTCCTGGGCTATGAACAAACAAACCTATCTGAAAAGCTGCGGCCACCACGTCATTTTGAGCTCTTGGTCACAAGAAGATCACATGTAAAAAATACTAACTTTACCACCATTCAGAATGGATCCATAAACACACAGGGACTGTCAAATGGATTACGTATCTTACCCAGGCCATGCATTTACATTTTGATATTTCATATTCAGCTATTTACAGATAAAAAATTTTTTGAGTTTTCACATCTACAGGATACATTAGGAAGAGAAGAGAATTATAAATTGCCTTTTCTGGGCCAGGCACCTGAGATATTTTATCCTCATTTATTCCTGTACCATGAGATAGGAAAAGAGTGTAAGTCCCATTTTTTTTTTGTTTGTTTTTATGAACGAGGAAACTGAGGTAAGTCGCTTGTCTAAGGACACAGTGGCAGCTGGAACTTAAATCCAGGACTGTTTGTCTGCCTCCAGTATCTACTCTTTCCGCACATACCACCACCTGGGGAGCATCTAGAAAGAAGTGCTGACCAAGGAGAAAGCTGACTGTATTTCTGTGATTCTGCAGCCCATCTACAAGAGCGTTACGGTTCTACCACACACACGGCACGGAGAGGGAGAGAAAGCCTGTGAAAAACAGCAAAGCTCCTCGTTTAGAAGGGCCTATCCCTTCCCTCGAGTCCGGCCTGGGGAGCCCTATTTGTCAGCTCCCATAGCCGGCCTGAGTTGGCATTGCAGGCTGTTTCGCTTGTTTTGTAAACTATGAAGGTATTACATAAGCACGGAAACCAAACAGTGGCATTTGTAAGATTTTGGGGGAAAAATGTTTCTGGAGAAAAACGTTTTCTGTTAAGCCTGTGTGGTGCTTCCTGGCTTTAAAGGATAAGGATTTTAAAAAACAAACAAACATAATCACACTCAATTAAGGGCACTATTTTTGGTCTGTAGTTTTGGTTTTCCAAATACTTCCCAAATGTCAAAGATGCGCAATAAAAGGACAAAAAGAGAATGATCGATTTCTTCCTCGCTGAAGCACAATGGCATTTCACCTCGTGTCCAACACTGCGCACAGCCATCCCCAGGACTTGCTTCCCCTTCTGATAAGGATGCGCCAGGTGCGCAGGCCTCAGCCTTGCGCCCTATAAAATGGCCAGCAGAGTGGTGTCTGACTCACACACACAGCCTCTCAAAAACGTGTGCCGAGGGATGGCTGTACAGAGCTATGCTTTCTTTACAAATTCAAAGCAATGTTTATTTGGAACACTATCTGGCACCCAAGGCTAGAGAATGATTTGGACCTATCAGTTCTCAAAGAAACCTACTTCGCCTTCTACAGCCAGTTCCAAGATCTATTGACAGATTTGCTGCTGGCAGATTCTACAGACTGGAGAGAAAGAGGCGATGTCTAAGAACCTGGATCTCTATCATGCATAATGAAACCTTTCTTCAGTGTGAGTGCAGACAGGGAGAGAGACTGAAAGCACTTCAGCCTCCTTAAATAGATTTTTATTCAACCTCAACAGCCCAATGCCAACTAAATCTGCATACTTTCTCCGAAAGATAGCTACTTTATTCCACAAAAGGGGACACTGCGCAAGTCTACCAGCCTGCAATAAGTTCATTACGTGAATCTAATCACATAATGCACAGCATATGTGGGAATTAAGAACTGAATGTTAGTTTCTCGAACACTCACATCTCCCTGAGTCATCGTGTTACATCACTCTGGCAGGGGCGTCTGTCTGCAGGAGGTTCTCTCCAGATGGAGTGCAACCACACTGGAGGGCTGCAGAGCTTGGGCTTTTGGAGTGGAATTTTGGATGATTTCCCCTAATTCTCTTTTAAGTGAAACACTTGGGCAGATCAGTCATGGCTCGGAAGACTGCATATAAATACAGAAGAGTGAAATAAAATACAGAAATAAGCATTTTAATCCAGTATATTAAATGTTCTTTCTGGGTTTTCTAACAAAAATTTCCACCCTAAGTTTCCAGAATAAAGTGCAAGTAGTCAATTTCCCTCGACAGGCACACCAGTTTCCAGGTAAAGACACTCCCGGACTACATGCCATGTGTCTTATCACCTACCATTCAAGGGTAGACTCCCAGATAGCCATTTCTGCCGGTGATTGACACTCACCTGTGTTTCTTGGACCCTTCAATTCTGCTGTCAGCTCAATTGCCAGCCCAGAAGAAATGGAGTCACCTGCACCACCCTACTCCCCTAGCACGTACCACGTCCCACTGACGCCCTTGACTGCATCCTCATCTCAACACAGAGAGTCAGGCAAAGACAATACAGAGATTAGGGCCAGTACCTGAGTGAAAATGACTTCTGAAGTACTGTCATCTTCTAAGACCAGGCATTCTCAGGGGCCAGGCTGTGAACTGTAACATGCTGCTACACAGTGAGAAAAACAAAGACAGTACCTTGTCTTTCCTAATTTTCTTCTTTTTCAGTTTAGGATAGTGGATTTTTGAATGTTCTTACTTGGCAAAATAAAAGAACTGGCGATCCTATACTGGCCTCCAGCATTTTGGGGAAAATTTTACTGCCCAGAATATCAGAATTCTGATCTAGACTGCCTTACTTAGACTTTTCCTGTATTTAAATATACCTATTTTGGAAATTTTTAAAAAATATGTGAAAGCCTTAAGATATTTGAATGATGGAATATAGAGGTAAAAAATACAATCCTTAGAGCATTATTTTAATATCCAAAAGGCAAGTTACAAGTGGTGACATGGGCATAATTAAAGAGAGTTGGTTTCACTGACACCGTAGAATACCACTGTCTTCCCAGGGCTGTTACGAGGAACAAATTAGAGAACTAGGGAGAGGCTGTACCACGTCTGACCGTTATGTGTGTGAGACATCAGTATTTTTAACAAAGCAAATTTAAATCTCAAAGTAAGCTAAGGGACAGACAGAAAGACAGTGCCCCAACCCTGACCACCTACCAACCAGCTGTGCTGTTGAGGGTAAGTTTTTACCTCTCTGAGACTTTGTATTCTCATCTGTAAAATGGGGATAACTTCCAGGGCTGCCGTGAAGACTTTTCCTGGTATACAGTAAGTACTCACCAAATAGCAGTGACTACTAATAGAATATTATATTTTATGGGCACATAAAACTAAATGACTTATTCAAAGTCACAAACTAGTTAGTGGCAGAGCCTAAAGCAAGAGCCCAGGTTTCCTATTCTTACTTTAGCGTTTTTTGTTTTTTTTTTTAAATGCAGTGTTGTTG
>VBSM01003157.1:3406735-3432254 GCA_008086735.1 Cheirogaleus medius
CGGAGGACCGCTCGCCCCTGCGCGGCCGCGGGGCGTCCTCTCCCCGCTCCCTTACACCCGCTCCTGCGCTTTTCCTGCTTCTTCCTGCTTGCCGGCCGGCCCTCGCTTCCCCGCTCTTCTGTCGGCTCTTTTATCTTTTTTCCTCCTGCATCTTCCCCGTTTCCCCCTTTCCACTCCTCCTTTTCCTGTGCACAGTCCCCAAACCCCACGCACGTTTATTAGCCGTCTTTTCCCAAACCTGTTACACTTTCAAGATAATCTCCGGAATCGCTGCTGCAAACTCAAAAAGAGTTGCTGGATGCTGGAAAGTACCCGAAGTCAGCCCTCCACCGTCCACACTGCCAACTCTGAGTTCTCGTCTACACCCGCTCTCGCCCACGAACACCACTCACTGGTGGAAGCCCCGCGCACCCCTGGTGGGGCCGGCACCCTGCTTCGTCTTTCCTCATCTTTCCACGGAAACACACGAAATCAGTCATTTTTAACCCTGATTGCTGTCTCACTCGGAGTTCAAAAGTTTTTATTCTGTTTAATTTTTAATCTAAGTAAATGGCATGCTCCTTTTGGGAAGCAAGCGAGTTAAAACTCCCAACTGTGGAAAGCGATTGAAACTCCGAACGTTTAGTAATTGAGGACTCAGGTAATATGTTTGTCATTTCTATTAGAAAGGATTTAAGGATACAGAAAATCACTGTGCTGATTCCTTGCCAGAGATTTGTTTAGCAAATTCCTCAGTGTGAACTTGAGCACCTCAGAACACAGGGTTCTAAATATGATAGGAGCTGGCAACATTTGCCGAACGATCACGTTACCCACCAAATTTCAGCTGTACTGTATTTAGAACTAGTTTAGTAATGCATAGAACATGTGGATGTTGCACAAGAAACCTGATTTGTAAATATCTAGCATGCCCACAGAGTAAATTGGGAAAAGTTTGCATTTATGAGACAATTCTTAGCTTTGCAAAAGCAATCACAGTAGGAATCTTTTCAGTATGTAGTTATTAGAATATGTAAACTATGATCCGTCTCTATTATTTTAAACACAGCTCCATCACTTACGATCATGGAACATTTCTTAACTGTGGGTTTCTCTTCTGTGGGAATGAACAATTTATGTAGTCTATTGTAAATCATAACACTATAAATGTAAGAAATTACAGAAACTGATTTATGCATGACTTTTCAGGAACACTGCGATTTCACAAAGCAAGACACGTCTGCAAAAGTCATCTCAAGATTTTTAATTCTGTCTGTTCTGACTTATAGCACTGCCTGTCCTAATAGGCAGATGCATGTGGCCTGGCTTTCAGGGCTAGAGAACCTCTTGTTCCAAAATAAAATATCTTACCCATAAGGTAGATCTGTAATTTTCTCCACTAGACTAATTAATGGACTAAATGACAGAGGTTGGATAGTACCTCTGGAGGGAAGTTAAAATATGTATGTGCTGTTTTAAACCAATTACAGTAGTCCTCTCTTATCCTTGGGGGATACATTCCAAGACCCCCAGTGGATGCATGAAAACCTCAGAAAGCACAGAACCCTATATACACTATGTTTTTTCCTATACAGACATACTTATGATAAAGATTAATTTAGAAAGTAGTCACAATAAGAGATTAACAATAGCTAATAATAAAATACAGTTGACCCTTGAACAACACAGGTTTGAACTGCGAGGGTCCACTTATACGAGGATATTTTTCTTCTTCTGCCACAAGACAGCAAGGTTAGTCTTAGACAGCAAGACCAATCCCTCTTCTTCCTCCTCCTCAAGATGGAGATCACTATGATGAAGACCTTTATGATGATCCACTTCCACTTAATGAGCAGTAAATACATTTTCTTTTTGTTATGATTTTCTTAATAACATTTTCTCTCTTTTTTGAGGTATAAATCAAAGTGTTTTTTTGCATATGCCTACTCAATTTTTTCGTTAAATGTTGTAAGTCAAGTTGGTCTATGGCGTTGTTTATTTATTTATTTATTTAATTTCAGAATATTATGGGGGTACAAACGTTTTGGTTATATAAATTGCTTTTGTACCATTTAAGTCAAAATTATAAGTGTGCCCGTCCCCCAGATAGTGTGCATTGTACCCGTTAGGTGTGAATTTACCCATCCCTTCTTTCCTTTCCCTCCTGATTAATTTTGGATGAATGTTATTTCCTTATGTGCATGTAAATGTTGGTCAATTTAATGGTGAGTACATGTGGTGTTTGCTTTTCCATTCTTGTGATACTTCACTTGGAAAAATGGTTTCTAGTTCCATCCAGGTTAATACAAGAGGTATTAGTTCATCATTTTTTTTAACGGCTGAGTAATACTCCATGGTATATATATATACACCATATTTTATTAATCCACTTAATAACATTTTCTTTTCTCCAGCTTACTTTATTATAAAAAAATACAGTATATAATATATATAACATACAAAATATGTGTTAACTATTTATGTTATGGGCAAGGCTTATTGTCAGCAGTAGACTTATTAGTAGTTAAGTTTTGGGGGAATCGAAAGTTATGCATGGATTTTCAACTGTATGAAGTGTTAGACTCCCTAACTCCCCACATTGTTCAAGGGTCAACTATAGAACAATTGTAACAATATACAATGACAAAAGTTATGTGGGCTGGGCTTGGTGACTCATGCCTGTAATCCTAGCACTTTGGGAGGCCAAGGCAGGAGGATCGCTTGAGGCCAGGAGTTCGAGACCAGCCTGAGCAACATAGCTAGATGCCCATCTCTACAAAAAATTTTTTTAAAAATTAGCCAGGCTTAGTGGCACTCATGTGTAGTCCCAGCTACCCAGGAGGCTGAGGCAGGAGGATCACTTGAGCCCAGGAGTTTGAGGTTGCAGTGAGCTATGATGACACCACTGTACTCTAGCCTGGGCAACAGTGAAACCCTGTCTCAAACAAAAAAAGAAGTTATGTGACTATGGTCTCTGTCTCTCTGAAGATATCTAATTGTACTTTATACTATCTGTGTCAGTCCATAGTACTCCAGCACCTAGAACAATGCCTGCTACATGATACAAGTCAGTAAATATTGGTGGAATGAATGAATTAATTAAATTTTCATAGATATCCATAGATATCCACATTAATAATGTTAGTTGGCCCGTTGGGCTCTGTCCTAATTCCAAATTGTGAAATAAAGAGGACACCACATCCTGACTTTTTCCCTCCTAAATTCCTCCCTACCCATTGATGAGGCCCCCTTTCTTCACTGTCTTCACCTTAACGCCATCATCACCACCTAAAGCAGAGAAGTTGTAACTATTACAAAAGGCCAGAACCAGAAGTGTATGTAGCATAGGAAGCAAAGAGTCAGGACAGAACCCTGGGATCATTAATACCCAAAAGCCAGGCAAAGGAAGAGAAGCTGGGAAGAAACCTGGGAAGGAAGGGAGCTAGGAACCTGGAGGTAGTGGGGTCATGGAAAAACAGGATAGAATTGCATTTCACAAAGGCGAATGATTAAAAGAGCCATATGTCACAGAATAGACAGGTAAAGTAAGTATAGGCATCGATTTGCATGGCAGTGAAGGGCCATAAAAATGATCATGCAAGCTCAAACAGTGCAAGATGATCTTCATAATCCATGGGGGAAGTTATTATTCTTTCGTGACTTTTAAAATTTTTTGTCAAAACATTGGAAACACTACAATTGTCATTTATAAGTGTATAAAGAAATGAAAAAAAATAGTAAAATTAGTATTTATTTAGGACACTGTAATTTAAAACCTCGGAAACATTGAGAATTAAAGTTGTTTGGTTTTTTTTTTTTGGTACAAAATTTATCAAGAATAGTTTGAACAGTGCTTGCCTTCTTCTTGCCTTGTAACTTACTCTAGGGAGTGAGCACCCTTTTCGTGCTTCAGTGAACTGTCATCCTCCTTTCTAAGTTTGGATCAGTGTCCACCATTTTATTCTTTGTACTTTCAATGTCGTGTAATATCTCTGAGTGTTTCTTTAATGTCAAGGTTTTGGTTTTTTTTCCTGTGTCACTTCCTCAGGGCCACCTTCATCCTTTTTGTCACAGCCGTTTTCCCCTTTTTGAGGGTGATAAGCTTGCTGTCGTGAAGTCCCTCTGGCTGCACGCAGCTGTGAGAGTCTCTGGGACAGGGCAGCGGCAGAATCACCTTTCCCACCTTCTGCAACTCCACTTACAGTAGATTCACATTTCATTCCCAGCATTATCACTTTTTGTTTCTTTGCTGCACTTTTATCTTTGTTGCACAACTTCTTTCACTTGTCCATTTTTGAAAAATGTCATGCGGGTTTAGCATGGGAGACAAGGAAGCAACACTACTACATGCTCTGCTGTCTGTGTGTGAGCTGAAGGACCAATCACCAGCAGACTTTGAAACAAGTGGCATTGTAATAAAGAATCTGACTGCATTCTTTGGTGTTTGGCTGCTGACATCTCTGAAGTCTCACCTCTCCCTCTCCCCCTTCCGCCCTGTGCCTGGGCGAGCTGATAAGAAAGTCTGTGTGCTCCCCGCTTTGGGGCTGGTGAGAGGTTCAGATCACGCAAGCTCTGCCTGCATGCACAGCCCTCACCCTCGTCCACTCCCCTGAGCACATGAGTACACCCAGCCAGTCTTCCTTCCTCTGTTCAAGCCATTCTCAAACCAGTTTGTAGGTCTGCCCTATTCTCCCCAGAAAGCTTCAGTTATGTAAATAACAAACACACCCTCTTAGAGTGTGTGTGGCATTTCGGTGGGAGTCCATCCTGTTCTTTATAGTGTCCACAACAGACATGACTGGTCACTGACTATGATACACATGTTATTTGTGTAGTGATTTGTGGACTGAATAGCTAGCTGTGAAGTTTGTACTTTCTGAAGTTACTCATAGTTGATACACCATGGTAACTGAAATGTTGAAGAGCTAGCATTATGTAACTAAACTGTGGTAACTGAATCTTCTGCTTATCAGAGCCATGCACAGAGGACTGCCTGCATTTGAGACATTCTTTACGGTGAGGGTAGGAGTAAGATGGCACTGGATTGAGTAACGCATGCAGAGTGAACACCAGAGACACAGGGAAGCCAGCAGGTCTCAACCAGGCTCCCGCAGAGATGGAATTTAGCCATTCTCATCACATGTTCCCTGGAGGGATACAGCATTCTGTGCCATTCCTAGTGCTCTAATTATGCCTTCACCCCTTTGGTCTCCCTCCAGAAAGCACATCAGAACGCTAGTGAGTGACTATCGCATTATCCACTCAACAACCACTCCCTTACGCTTCTCTGTGCTGACAGCAATCTGACTTCTGCTCAGATACCCACGCTGCTCTGTGAAGTTATGTGCTTCAGGTGAAGCTTCCTCAAGTATCAGGGATAGGGGCTGAATGTTGATTTTCCAAGTCAATCATTCTGATTCTATTCTGTCAGTTGGTGGCTTAGGAAATGGCATATGTCCACACTCTGGCCAAAGAGACATGAAGGGAATCTTTCCCTTCTGATAAAAGGTTGTGAGCTCCTAAAAAAAGACCTAAGGGTGAGTTAGTCCCTTTTTTGCATGGGAACCTTTGTGTGTATGTAAGCGTGTAATGGCTATAGTTGCTGTGGCCTTCATGCAACCTTGAGGAGGGCTGGCTGATACGTTGTAGATGACAGAATGGAAAGATAAAAAGATGTGCAAGTTTGATGTGGCTGTGAAGTCGCTGAATTCACCACCTATGAAGACCCCTGTCTAGAGGCATCTTACCATTTGACTCAGGCTTTTTCATTATTTGGAGCTGAAAGATTCCAACAAATACAGGAATATATCCTTACAAATATAATGGCATTATAGACCTAAGCTTAAATCAGCCCTAACCTTTTTTAAAGAATATAATTCACAAATGTTGTTACTTTAGTGATCAGTGACCACTGATCATATGCACAAGTGTTTCATGACTCTAAGTTAAAAACTGTACTGAGTTACTAGCTTGTTAGGGAAGACAACAGACGGGAGCAGCGAGAGAAGAATACTGAATTCAATATATTTTCTAATACTGGAAATCAAAGTAAAATCTAGTGGATATGAAGACTGATATAAAAAAGCATTATCTGTAAGCTCAGAATGGATCCAGGTTTTCTGGGCCTTGAAGCTTTTACAATTTTGGGATCCCTCTTTAAGAAAAGAAACTTGAAAATACAAATGTAAAACTGCCGAGAACTGCGAAGGGTATGAGGTGCCGCCCTCCCTCCCAAGCTCAAAGGTTAATCTCCCAAGGTCTCATGATGCTGGCAGAAGACACAAGACCCCTGGGTCAGAGACATGGAGACACAGAGACACAGAGAAGCAAGCAGGTCTCACTCTGTTCTTGCCAGGATGCATTTTACTACTTTATTTGATTACTTTATTGCTCCCAGCACAGCAAGCGACGTGAGCTTAGTATTTGCCTCAGTTCCCTTTATCCCCAAATCCCACGGGAGGATGTGGAGCTGCACCCAGGTGGACGCCACACACAGTGGTTAGCATGACAGCTGAGAAATCTGAAGCTTAGGAAACCCTAATTTGCAAAGGGATTGCCATCTAACTTGCCCAGCATTTGCCCCAGAGGGAGACATTATCTTTATTATACTGGTCAGCAAACAACTCCTCCGTCTACCCTGGAAGGAGACACGATCTCTGTCTTCCAAAGTTGTTCACTATACAAACGTTCTTAAAAATATGTTCTGAAACAAAAGCTGTAGCGCCCCTGCTTACCAGATGTGCAGAAACATGAGAGAGTCAAGGAGAACTATCTCCCAACAAAAAACATTAGGTATAAAATGGTTATTTATTTCAAATGATAAAATAAATAACAATTTATAAATTTAAAGGAGCTAATAAATGCTCTAAACATAATTTTAAATTTAGTATTTTTATTATTTGCTTTGATTGTTTCTATAATTTTTTAACTGTTTATTGACCACATACATTTGATCATATGACAATGACTTTGTAACATCATCTTTTATAGAGATAACTGAAACACGGTCTTTCCTTTAGCATGGTTGATTCGAATCAGTTTTTTTGTGATTGAGAGTTGGGATGTGTAAAACATGTTTATAGCTCTGGTGTAGGCTTGTGTCCTACAAACATGGGATTTCAGATTGATTTTTCACACCATTTGCATCCCAAAATAAACCAAAATGTGCAATTGCCTACACTTCATTATTAAGTGAATCCCTTAGAGGCGAGAACCCCACTTTACTTAGGCATTGATGAAGACTGATTCTCCACTTAAAATTTTCTGTTTCTGTCTGATGATTGGAAGAATTTTCCACAGATAAGCTTCCAGCTCCATATACCATGTCCCCTCCATTGCCCACATGCCTGTAGGACAGGTTCGAATTGCAATACAGCCTCTGAACACAACCATTTGTCGCAGCCTTTTATTAGTTGGCACAGTAGGCAGAAAGTTTATTGCTACCTAGAATTATTAACAGTAATTTAACTATGTGTAGAAGTGACTGAGAACCACATAAATATATCCCATTAACCCTAAATTAAAAGTCCCTCCAGTTCAATTTCCCCTTAGGTGTGACCACTTGAATACCACCTGACACAAAGGGAAGTGTGTTGGGCAGAGAGAAGGCACGAGAAGGGGCAGTGGCCTTAACATCACGGGCAAGTTATACTCCTGCAAGTTTTACAGCAACACTTGCACATGTGAACACAGCGCTGAGCCCCTTCCCAGCCTTGCAGGGGCCTCTGCAAATGAGGGTCCTGATGCCTAAGCCTGTGATAAATCTTATGATGTTAATAAATCTGCAGCTGCGTGGATGCAAATCTCACAATTGTATGTTAATCCAAATCAAAGTAACCTTTGTGTGCTCATTGCTCAATTTAGATCAATAAATGTTGAGAGATGAATGTATAAAATATATTGACACTAAAAAAGAACACCTGTTTTGTACTTGGGGATTCTCATAAGAATTCATAAACACATAAAAGAGTTTGAAACCTTTTGAGGGAAGAACTGAGAGAGCCAAAGCCTGGAAGAAATGGGAGGGCTCTGGGCAGACGGCTGCCCCTTTCCTCAGAGAAAAGAGGGGTGACGGGTGGTTGTCAGTAGGTTTGTAGGGAATGCGGAGGAGCGGTGTGTTAAGGGTGCCCAAAGCTCCTCCACGGTCCTTATGTTATGTGATACTGCATGTTCTCACTTAAAGAGGCAGCTAACCCATGGCTATATATGGTCACATAGAGAGGTATAATGGACATTGGAGATTCAAAAGGGAGAGGGGGCGAGGGATGAAAAATTACCTGTTAGGTGCAATGTACACTATTTGGGTGATGGGTACAAAAGCCCAGACTTCACCACTATACAACATACACATGTAATGGAATTCAGCTTGTACCCCTTAGTTCTATTGAGATAGAAAAAGCAAAGAAGAGACACAGAGACACCTTCAAGGAGAACGCCAGGTGACGACGCAGGCAGATTGCAGTGCTGAGGCTGAGAGCCGAGGAAACGCTGAAGGCTGCCGGCACGACACTGGGAGCTGGAGAGGAGAGGAAGGATCCCCGCTGCAGATTTCAGAGCAAATGTGGTCCTGCTGACACCTTGGTTTTTGACTTCCAGCCTCCAGAACTGAGACGAAATAAATTTCTGCTGTTCCCAGCCATCCAGTGTGCAGCCTTTTGCTAGAGCGTCACTAGGAAACTAATACAAAGGGCCAAGGAATTCTGAGTTTTGTCAATGCCTTTGTGCTTCATTTGGGAAATGTGAATTTCTTTCTCTAAAATTCTTCCCCTGTCCCTCTTTTTCTGTGCCTCTTGTTTCCTCCTGCTCCAGGTATAGGCTTGGTCAGCTTGCTGTGCTTTTCCAGAACTGAAGTTCTTTTCTCTCTGCCCCTGTGAGGTTCTCAGCAATCACTGCAAAGACTACAGTCAATGTACTGCTTTTAGGACCCACCCCTGAGATAAAACCAGGCAGTTACCACCTTGGAATCCCAGAAACCAACCTGGCTGAACCTCCACCTGCCCCCAGGCGATAGCAGTGCCCTCAAAACCAGGAAGACTCTGCTGACGGCACAGGGGAAGGGCCACACCGACCCAGTAGAGCTAAGGGAGTGGCCATTGTCAGGGTCATTGGGTCGTCCTCTCCTCCCTGCCCTCATAATCTGTCAGTAACCCACCACTTGCTTTTTTATTAATAGACTTTTTAAGAGCAGTTTTAGGTTCACAGCTAAACTGAACGGAAGTTACAGAGATTTCCCATAAGCTCCCCACCTCCCCAGCCCCCCGTCACCCACCCCCACCGCAGCGCTGCACTTGTTGCAACTGATGAGCCGACACCGACAGTGACACATCATTATCCCGTTAGAGTTCACTCTTGGTACTGTCCATTTCACCAGTTTGGACAAACATATTATCATAATGACGTGCATCTTCTGTTACAAAATCACTCAGAGTAGTTTCATCGCTCCCCAAGTCCTTGGTCACACACATTTTAAAGGCAAGTTAAATATTACCTAACAGTGAATCAATTCCTATTCTATCAGTGTGAATGAAAGTTTCTATATCCCTGTATTCTGGTAACACTAAGAATTATGAGAAAAAAATCCTTGCCAATTTGATAGTTGAATGATGAAATCTTATTTTGAATTTTTAGTCAGTTTTAGTGAGTCATATAGTCATTGGTTATTTGAACTCTGTAAGATTTAACAGAGAAGAAATTTTTAATTTTACTGAAGTCCATCTTCCAATTCTTTCTTTCATGGAGGGTGCCTTTGGTATTGTAGTTAAAAAGCCAAACCCAAGGTCATTCTCCTTGGGTTTTTCTCCTATATTATCTCCTAGGAGTTTTATAGTTTTGCATTTTACATTTAGGTCTGTAATCCATTTTGAGTTAATTTTTGTGGAAGGTCTAAGTCTGTGTCTACATATATGTTGTTGCATGTGGATGTCCAGTTGTTCCAGTGTTGGGGGCTTGCCATATAATTGTGCAGCTTAAGAATTAATCTTAGGAGAAGGAGTACATGCCCAGCTCAGAGCGGCGTAAGAGTCATATGTTCTGGCTTAGGTTCACCTAACAAACAGGGTTGCTGCTTGAAGGCATAACAAAGAGTTTGAGCTTCTGAATGTAAGCAAATGTTTCCCAGCCCCACAGCCCTGGGGGTCTGGAGGCCACTTGATAAACATCTTGCCCTTATGGGTACTGCTTGAGCTTATGGGATGGCTGGTTATTCAGTGATGGGTAAGATTCCTCAAGGAGGAACAACCTAAGACAGGCACAGCCTCAGGGGGCCAGGCCAAAAGGGATGGGAACAGAAAGTTTCCCTTTGTGGCTGCATTGGTTATCTGTGCTTATTGCAAACTCTGGCTTATGGCAGTAGCCTTAAGCAACCGCATTAAGACCCTGAGTCATGGGACATCTGTGTCCTTAGGCTACGTGTTCTGGAATTTATGGCCGTTGCTGCAATGCCTGGGTGGTCACGTATAAGGAAGTAACTTTGATTTTTAGAGTATAAGAATAAAGGACTGGTGCATTTGGCGCTGCAGTCTTGTACCGTCTTTATGTGTGTCCGTGTCTTTCTTTGTGTTTTGTGTTCATCCCCCGTCCTGCAAATGGGCCACAACATTCCAGCAACATTTGTTTAAAAGACTATCTTTTCCCATAGTATTGTTGTTGCTTCTTTGTCAAAGATAAGTTGACTATATCTATATAAGTCTACTTCTGGGTTTTATTCTGTTCCATTGATCTATTTGTTTATTCTTTGCTAGTACCACATGTCTTGATTACAGTAGCTTTACAGTAAGTCTTGAAGTTGGGTAGTGTCAATCCTCCAACTTTATTCTCCTTGAACATTTTGTTGGCTATTCTAGGCCTTTGACTCTCCATATACACTTTAGAATCATTATGTCAATGCATATAAAATAACTTGCTGAGATTTTGATTGGGATTGCATTGAATCTGTAGATCCAGGTGGGAAGAACTGAAATTGTGACACTATTGAGTCTTCCTATCCATGAACATGGAATATCTCTCCATTTATTTAGTTCTTCTTTGTTTTCTTTTATCAGAGTTTTGTAGATTTCCTCAAATAGATCTTGTTCATATTCTGTTAGATTTATACCTAAGTATTTCACTTTGGAGGGGTGCTGATATAAATTATATTGTGTTTTTAATTTCAAATTTTACCTGTTTATTGCTATATATAGCAATGCAATTGAGTTTTATATATTAACTTTGTATTTTGCAACCTTGCTATCACAGCTTATTTGTTCCAGGAGTGGATTTTTTTGTCAATACTCTCAGATATTCTACATAGATAATTATGTCATCTGCAAAGAAAGGCAGTTTTATTTCTTCCTTCCCAGTTAGTATGCCTTTTATTTCTCATTCTTGTCTTATTGCATTAGCTAGGACTTCCAGTACAACATTGAAAAGCAGTGGTGAGGGGGACATCCTTTCCTTGATCCTGATCTTAGAGGGAAAGATTAGAGCTTCTCACCATTATGTATGATCTTAGCTGTAAGTTTTTGTAGATATTCTTTATCTAGTTGAGAAAGGCTCCCTCTAGTCCTGGTTTACTGATTTATTTATTTAAACTGACAAATAAAAGTTGTATATATTTATCATGTGCAACGTGTTTTGAAATATGTATACATTGTGGAATGACTAAATTGAACTAATTAACTTTACCTCAAATACTTATTTTTTTGTGGCAAGAATGCTTAATATCTACTCTTTTGGCAATTTTTAAGGATATAATATGTTGTTACGAATTATAGTCATCATGTTGTACCTAATTTACTGAGAGTTTTTATCATGAGTGAGTGTTGGATTTTGTCAAAAGCTTTTTGTGCATCTCCTGAAATTATAATGTGATTTTTTCTTTAGCTTGTTGATGTGATGAATTACATTAATTGATTTTTGTATGTTGAGCCAGTCTTGCATGCCTGGCATACATCCCATTTGATTGTGGTGTATAATTCCTTTTAGACATTGTTGGATTTATTTGCTAATATTTTGTTGAGGATGTTTGCATCTATGTTTATGAGAGATATTGGTCTGTAGTTTTTCTTTCTTGTTATGTCTTTGTCTAGTTTTGGTATTAGTGTAATGCCAAACTCGTGGAATGATTTAGGAAGTATTCTTTTTGTTTCTGTCTTCTAAAAAAGATTGTAGAGAATTAGTATATCTTTCTTAAGTGTTTGGTAGAATTCATTGGTGAACCCATCTGGACCTGGTGCTTTCTGTTTTGGAAGGTTATTAATTATTGTTTAAATTTTTTAAATAGATATGGGTCTATTCAGATTGTTTACTTATTCTTGTGTGAGTTTTGGCAGACTGTATATTTCAAGGAATTGCTCCATTTCATCTAAGTTATCAAATTTATGAGCATACAGTTGTTCATAGTATTCCTTGATTATCCTTCATGTCTATGAGATTTGTAGTGATTTCTCCCCTTTCATTTCTGATAATAGTAACTTTTATCCCCTCTCTTATCTTTTTAATTAACCTGCTTATCAATTTTATTGATATTTTCAAAGAACGAGCTTTGGTTTTATTGATTTTGTCATTGATTTCCTGTTTCAGTTTCACTGATTTCTGTCCTATTTTTTATTATTTCTTTTCTTCTGCTTACTTTGGATTTGCTCTTCTGTTTTTAGTTTCCTAAGATGGAATCTTATGATTGATTTTAGATCTTTCCTCTTCTCTATTTATTCTTATTCAATGCTATAAATTCCCCTCTAAGCACCACTTCAGCTGCATCACACATATTTTGATTGGTTATGGTTTCATCTTCATTTAATTCAAAATATTTTAAAATTTCTCTTGAAATTTCTTCTTTAACCCACAAAAATGTTGTTTAATCTCCAAGTATTTTAGGATTTTCCAACTATCTTTCTGTTAACTGTGGTCTGAGAACAGACATTGTATGATTTCTAGTCTTTTAAATTTGTTAAGGTGCATTTGATGGCCCAGAATGTGGTCTTATTTTGGTGACTGTTCCATGTGAGCTTGAGAAGAATGTGTGTTCTGCTGTTGCTGGTTGAAGTAGTCTATAGACGCCCATGATATCTGGTTGATTGATGATGGTGTTGAGTTCCACTATGTCCTTGTTGATTTTCTGCCTGCTGAACCTGTCCATTTCCTCTATCCAAATATTATTCTCTGTTTTCCCTAGATAAAGTCAAGTGTCTACCCAGGAGAGTACTCTAACACTGTAAAATTCAGAAAAGTGGAAACTCTAGGGTGATTCCCAAATGCCTGTGAGGATGCCTTCATGATAGCAGAGATGTTAACGACAGCATTTGGATTCAGCATATTACACGAAAGCTTGAATATTGATCTCAATTGGAAGAAGAGGAAGCTTGGAGAAGTTTGGACTCAGTTTAAAATGAAAACTTAGAGAGATAACTAGAAATTGTTACTTTTTAAAGTTCATGTATAAAGGCAATGTTAACATTTCTGGTCCTCACATTCTGGAACAATCACAGAGCTGCTTTGTTAGAAGAGTAATTATCTTTGTGAGGACTTGTTTGCTTGGAAGGAAGACAGACATACTCAAGTTATCATAAGTCAAAAATTAGAATTTGTTCTCATACCCAAAGGATGGGAGTTATCACCAGGCTCCATGAGGTGCCACAATCAGGAAATGGAAATTCAGAAAAAGAGTGTTATGGGCTGAGTTATACCCTCACCCCCCAAATTCATATGCTGAAGTTCTAACCCCTAGTACCTCAGAACGTGACTGTATTTGGCGATAGACCCTCTAAACAGGTAATTAATGTACAATGAGGTCAGATGGTGAGCCCTAACCCAATATAACTAGCATTATAAGAAGAGAGGATTAGGAGGCCGACATGCGCTGAGGGAGGACCGTGTGGACACCCGGGAGCAGACGGCTCTGAAGCGAGTCAAAGAGAGAGCCCTCAGGAGAAATCCACCATGTTGGCACCTTGATCTCAGACTTCAGCCTCCAGAACTGTTGAGAACACACAGTTCTGTTGTTTAAGCCACTCTGTTGGTGGCACTTTGTCATGGCAGCCCTAGCAAACAAATATGCTGAGGCCACAAATCCCCCTCTGTGGAGCCCAGGGTCCTTCTTTTCTGCTTTTCTTGGCTCATTTGGCTTACTTTACCTCAATCTGAAAACTGCATTTCCCTGAAGTGGTATGTGTCCTTGACGTGGTACACATATGGCAAAACGGTCTCCCCAGCATTGATCCCAGGTGATCTCTCAATCCTAGTGCCTCCACACCTGTTATGTGGAGTCTCTCCAAAAGAGAGAATCTGATGAACTCAGTTGGGGCAAATGTCCATCCTGATATAACAAGAGCTGTGGCTGTTGGCAGAGGAGAGTCACGTGAGGGAAACACGGAATCCTGGCCTTCCTGATCCGCTCGAGATGCTGGAAGCAAGTGACTCAGATAAGGGGGTTGGGGCTGGGTGGGCATCCCAATGAGTGATCTACTGCAGTTATTTTAAGCAAAGCTTTAAAGATGAAAGTATATCTATCAGACAAAGCCAACACAGCATGGTCCCTGGGGCTGGACCAAACTTCTTCTGCCTCCTTCCTCTTAGCTGGTAGATGGACAGCAACATGTCAGGGAGGGAGGAAACGCCCCCACCAGCTCATTCCAAAAAGCCTGGCGACCATTAGCCATGTAAGAAGTCAGGGATGACATTAACCACTCAACCAGGGAAAGAGGAGGAATGAATCTCTCTCACACACACACAGCTGTTGTATTGTGATTTTTCTTCCCTCTTTATACTGTTGTTTTATTCTAAACACACACAACATGCACACACATGGGAAGAGAATGAAAAGGCAATATCCACTGTGCTTTTTCTGCCTGTGTCCTGTCAGGGTGGGCCCAGATCCCACGTAAAGGTAAGGCTAGTCCTATGTCTTTGGCAAATCTCAGTCAAGCAAGTAAATATGTTTTTAAAAAGGAAAATTAGAAATAAAGATATTGGCCGGGCGCGGTGGCTCACGCCTGTAATCCTAGCACTCTGGGAGGCCGAGGCGGGTGGATAGCTCAAGGTCAGGAGTTCAAAACCAGCCTGACCAAGAGCGAGACCCCGTCTCTAAAAAAAAAAAAAAAAAAAAAAAAAAAAAAAAAAAAAAAATAGAAATAAAGATATTAACTCATGTAGTTGGTTTCAGATTACAGAAATTCAACAGTGACAAGCTCTAGGAAAAGGGGAACTTTGTTTTAGGCATGTCACATAATAACCAAAGAGAAAAATGCAGGTGAACCACGGGGAGGGATTGGACCCAGAGACTTGAACAAGATCGGATCTTCTGCCACTTCCATCTCTGTCCTCTTGGGGTGTCGATTTCATTGTTTATCTCTTGTTCTCTCTGTTTCCCAGTTCCAACAAGAGGAAAAGATTATTATCTCCAGTTACCAGAAAGAAAGACTATAAACTGACATCCCTTGGTTCTATTTCCACACTCACAGGAAAGGCCTCCGATTGGCCGGGCTTGAGTTGGCTCCACCTTCAGACCCATGAAAATCGGCAAAGGAAGTGGCGTCACAAAGAACAGGGCAGCTCAGGCATAAGTGGATCCATGGGCTGCAGATTCCAGAAAAGTGGAGAGGGGTGGTCAAGAGGTCGTGGGCAGTGAGCTGGGGAGACAAAATTAGAGCCGTCTGCTTCCACATGTGAGCAGTAAGGAAGGAAAAACCTATAACTGCATTATTAAACACAATCCTTGGAACATTTGAATACCTTTTTATCCCACATGGAAGAAGGACACATTCTATTCATATACTTTAAAAAAGAAGGGGGGAGGGGAGGCATGGGCAATATATGTAACCTTAACATTTGTACCCCCATAATATGCTGAAATAAAAAAAACCAAATAAATACATTTTTAAAAAAAGAAATAGTGGTAAAATTGTGTTTTGAAGTTTTCTTTTACTATTTTAATGTATTTTCTAAATTCTCTACAATGAATTTGCTTTTATCATTTGAAAAAAATAACATATTTAAAAAGTAATAATAGAGGTAATTCAGGAGATATCGAGTTTTTCAAAGCTTTATTTCTCTTTTCTGAACACTCCTAACATGTGCATTGAACAGATGTGATTATGGGGGGCCGTCATGTAGTCATTTTATCTATCACTATTCCTTTAAATAGTGACGGATGTTAAATATGTGATACCCTATAGATAGTGACACCCTTCCTATTCACTGGGGCTGGTTTTTCCCTGTCTCTGGATAAAAACTCAGGCAGTCCTGTAACTTTTCAGGTCACTGTTAAGTAATACGAATTGTTTCAGGAGAGAAATGGGCATTTCCAGTCCCTGCAGTATTTGATGTAACAGAGGCGACTCTCCTCCACCAGCGAGGGCAGTGGCAGGTGGACAGCCTGCAGCTGAGGAGGAGACTGGGAAATGGGTCTTTCTCTCGTTCCCCAACCAAAATGCTACATCTCCTCACACCCCTCCAGTTTGCCATGGTTTTTGACACCTGCAGGGTTGGCAGTTTCGCAGGGGGTAAGAGGGAGATAAGACAGGAAGGATCAGGTCTGAGTTGATACTGTCGTGAGTCACCTTCTTGCTCTCTGGTCCTGGCAGACTTCCAAGACTGGTTCTTTCTCTCATGAAGGTTTGTGTGGGTTCCTCAGAGGTCGTCCTCCAGCCACCCACGCAAGTGGGCCTCTCCTGCAGGCAGTTCCCTAATAGCGGGTGATGTTCTTCCGGCTCATTGTCGTGGCTTGCCCATGGCCATGGGAGTCCAGCCATAGCTGCAGCTCTGTGCCCCTCCAGGTGGCCCTCCTGGACAAGACCTAAAGTGACCCACAATGGCTTCTGCATGGATATGGTCCTCATCTGGTTCACAGGCAGTGTTCAAGCTTCTCTGCCCCAGTGACCTGGAGGTGTGGGCCTCCTCCCCAGCCACCTCTCCACTCAGCTATTGGCAGAGCCACTGTAGATGCTCAAGTTTCCTGGGTCCCTCCACATGGGACATGTGCGTGGCGCCTTCACTGCCTCTCTTAGCAGCTTGAGTGGAGGACAAGCAGCCTCCCTGGTCCCCCTTGGGGGCTGGGACTTGGAGCGAACCAATAGTTCTCTCTAAAAACCCTCAGCACAAATTCCTCCAGTCTCCACACATTCCAGCCTGCGGTGCAGGTGAGGGTTAAAGTTTCTGACCACTTCCCCTAGAAGTTAGCCTCTCTCCTCGGAACCTCAGTTTTACATGTGATCTGTCTCATCTTAGGGTCTCAGCCACATGCCCATTTTGTATCCTATTACGTACTACACAATGCCTCCCCCTTTTTTGTTTTCATTTTATTTTTAAAGAAAATAATATTTCCTCCCCTTCCCTGACAATTATTTTTTGTTTGGAACATTTTTAAAAATGCAACTGTACTTTTTTCTCATTTAAAGAAATTAGACATTTGAGGGGTTTGCTTTAAACCCTTTAAAGCAAAGGGTTTAACTTTGCTTTAAAGTTAAAACCGGAAATGAAAATGCTTTTCATTTGTGTAACACTTTAGGGTTTAAAAGGAGTGCTTTCAAATTGCTTATTTCTACACTCAGTTGTTCAAAATGAGGAGACATAAAAGAGCTGCTAGAGAGTCATGGAGCTGTGGATAAGGCACCCCTTTGTGTCCCTCTCAAGTGGGGAAGCAAGTAAAAAAGTTAACAGAAGAGTTTAACACTTCGGAAGATGTGTGCTTTGATTAAGATGACAGTTTTTATTTATTTCAAATATTCCTCCAGATTTCCTCATTGATGGCCATGCTGCTGAAAAAAATTCAAATTTTTCTTGTTTTTCCCTGAAAGGAGGCATTCATTCAAACTTAAAGATTTAATCCAATAACGCTATATTTTATTTTATTTATTTATTTTTAAAGTTTTTTTTAACAGTTTGCTTTACATAATTTATTCATTTATGTGCTTCCACTTTTTTTTTAATACAGTCACTGTATTATGACTTTGTATTTTAATACCAAGCGTGTGCGCTGGCGTGAGTGGCGTGAAATGACCGTTCTCCTGGCAACTGTCTCCCGAAGTGCTCCCCGCAGGCAGCCACAGGCCAGGTGAGGCTCCCCAGGTAGGGTTCTTGATCCGTGACCCAGACAACGCCACCTTCTTTGACTTGCTGCCTTCACTTCATGGGCACAGTCCGGACGTTACTGCTCCCCGCTGGGCTAATCTTTTTACTCAGAGCGAAGGCTTGCCAATGATGGAACTTTGGCTTTCTGCCACACAAAAAAAGCCAATGAAAAAACATCTGTCTCACTTCTTCTTCCTCCTCCTCCTCCTCCCTCTCTCCTTCCCTCCGTCTCTTTCTATTTTGTTCTCTACATGAACCGTCTGCGCCAGCTTTAGGCCAGCCTGGCAGCCATCTTCATTTCGCCTGGTGAACGAACCTTCATTTTCTCCCAGTGAGGAGACAGAGTTGGCTGTTGGAAGCCAAAGTCCTCCACCTTACCAACTGTCCTTCCTCCTTAGGCCTGGGCATGAGGCACAGAGTGCCCCCGGGACCCCACCTGGACACTCCAGACACAGGGAGTTCCCTCAGTGAGTCACCAGCCTTTCTGAGGAAGTACGCTAACCTTTAGTCGGCTAACCTAAATCCTGGTGACTTCCTCCACTTCTTAGCTCTGACTATGTATGTAGAAATCTGATGAGAGAAAATGGGTTTCTCTGTGAGCAATGAGGGGCCTGCTGACAGCCTCCAGCCCTGGAGTGCCCTGGCCACAGAGCCACGTTGCTGCCTAAGTCCACGTCGGGGACATCCCCACCACCACGGCCCTCTCAGTCTGCATCCAGCCACGTTCAAGCTCACGTGGTTTATTTACCAGGGGCACCTTTCCTTTAAGGCGTGTTAGGTATGCTAAAATCCATATTTGCCACACCCTTTACTGTGACTTGGATCAATACACTGTTTATTTACCATTGAATTCATTTCCTGGTTTTTGCATCCCACAAATGTTCGTTGCATGCTCCTACCCCTGTGAGCCTTGTGCTGGCTGATGGAGGAGCCCGTGAAAGGACTCCAGCCTTTAACAACTGGCAACCCCATGGAAGATGTGGTCTGCCTGTCCCTGCCTGCCAGTATGCTAAGGATTCAGGGTTCGGACGCTCTCAGCCCCACTCCTGTCATTCTCCAACTACAGCTGCAGCCACCGCACAGTGCAGGCTCTGAAGGGCTTTGGGGGGTGCAGCCTGGTGTGCCATGTGTTCTGACAGGCCCAGTCAAGAACCTCTCACTTCCTACCTCAGGGCTTCTTGGATGCTGTCCATGGGCATCTGCTTAGCACCGATGCATGTGCTACTTGGACATGCAAGAGTTAACCCCTGGGGGCATCTTAGCCAGCAGGTGACGAGAGCTTCCCTTTTCCATTGCTTGGCCAAGACAGTAAATCATCCTGGGAGATCTCTCAGTGATTAGTGCCACCGTCAAAGACAAAGGATGTAGGGGGTGTGAGCCCCATCATATCCCGTTAAGTTCTCTGTATGGCTCTTGCACAACCCAGATGGATCATGGCAGATGCCAGTGGACTGAGCAAACATAAACAAATGGTAGCCAATTGCACCGGCTGTGCTAGATGCGATATCTTTATTGGATGGAGCGCATTACTTCTCTTTCGGTACTTGGCATGTAGCTATTGATCTGGCGAATGAATGTTTTTCAATTGTCATCAATAAAAAGAATCAAAAGCAGCTTTTTTTTATACAGGGAAGTACACCAGGACTTTCTTGAGCTGGGCTATGTCAACTCTCCTGTTTTCTACTGTAATATTTTGAATCTACAGGAACATTGATTATCTGAACGTTCCACAAACCACCCTGGTTCACTCTGTTGATGATGTCATGTGAAGTGGACCTGCTGAGTATAAATGGCAAGAACTCTAGATGCCCCAGTAAAATATGAGGGTGGCTGAGGGTGAGAGATAAACACTGTGAAGATACAAGGCTCTGCCACTTTGGTAGAGATTTTAGGGATCTGATGATCTGGGGAAAAAAGGGACCCCCTTTTGCAGTAAAAGAGGGGTGGTTGCACCTTGTACCTTCTAGCAGCAGAACAAAACACAAGGCACTTGGTGAGACCATCCTACATACTGCACTTGGGAATACTACTCAGATCCATTTACTGGGTGACTTGGAAGGTCACCAGTTTTAACTAAGGCTCAGAGTAAGAGAAGGCTCTGCAGTGGGTCCAGGCGGCCCTTCCATTCAGGCCATGGACAGAAGTGATGCTCATGGTGGATAAGGAGGCTATGACAAGTCCTTACAGTTTGAAGCGAGGCCACTCTGCAGTAGAGAACTACTTGCCCTTTGAAAAACAACTCCTGGTGTGCTCCTGGCCCTGGTAGGGACTGATTCCTCTCCAGGGACACCAAGTTCCTCTGTGTGGAGCTGACCACGAGCTGGGGCTTCTCAGATGGGCCATGTTAGAAGCTCAGAAGGTAATGCTACATTCAAGATCAGCTGAGCAGGCCCAGAAGATCCAAGTACTACACAAACAGGTGGCCCAGAATCTCAAGGCAACAGTCTCTGTGGCAATGATGCCTCTGCCTCAACTCGAACCTGTGTCTTCAGTGGGGGTTACAGGGGGAGGCTCCTCATTAGCTGGCAGAGGGGGACAAAATTCAAGCCTGGCTCACAGATGGTTTACCATGATATTTTGGTGCTAGCCACAGGTGGATTACTGCTACTGTCCAGAAGTGGCCTTAAGGACAGCAGTAAAAGAAATTCTCCCACTGGGCGGAGCTGCAAGTAGTATTCTCAGTTGTTCCCAGGGGTGGAGAAGTGGTCAGAGGTACAAGTAGCCATAGATTCCTGGGCGGTGGCAAATGGCTTGGCTGGTTGATTGGGGCCAGACAGGAATAAGACTGGTAGACCTGAACTCCAGGTAACTCGTGAAATTAAAGGTCTTCAAGATATATAGATGGGCTAAAGTATTTTAGAGATAACTTACTCATGCGCAAACAGGATATAAGAGCTAGTGAGATCTGTGAGCTGTACACTTCAAGATGAGATAGTAGACTTGATCCATAAATAGTTCCATGTCATAATTGCTGGTGGGTGAGCAGAACACTGGAAAATTGTTGCATCTGCCTCAAGTGAACTTTTTTATGCAGCGTGGTAGTCAACTTGAGATTTCATAGAGCTTATAGAAGAGATTTTACTAACTGCTTTGTGCATGCTTACTAATTAATATTTATATATTAAGTATTTATGTGTGTGAAAGAATCTGTTTTGAGACATGCTTTTGTTATACACTAGCAGCAATGTTGTAGGTAACCTTCACCCACATCAAACATTTTGGTGGTTACCATTATTTGCTAAAAAGCAACAAGAGTCCTGCATGCCCATGTGACCTTAGAACATTTGCAACACAAGTAACTGGGCAAGGATTAGGGCCCTGAGCTTGATCTCTACAAATACCAAATTTATTATTAATATAAAATAAAAGTGATTAAAACAGTGTAGTACTGGTACTGGGACAGATAAATGGGACAGAAAAAAAAATCCCAGAAACATAGATGTGGACATGTGGCTTGTGACAGAGTGCACCATAGAACAGTGAGGAAAGTGCTATATTTTCAAAGAAGAAATCTAGAACAGTTGGGCATCCATATGGCCATAAAATAAAATTAGACCCCCTCACCTCATACCATCCATCTAAATAAATTCTAGGCAGACTGTGGACTTAAACAAATAGACAAAATTTAATAAAGGATTTACAAGTTCATGTGGGAGAAAATCTTCATGACCTCAGAAAGGAAACATTTCTTATATAAGACTCCAAAAGCTCTATTCATACAGAAAAAAGCAATAATTTAACTACATTTAAAATAAGGAATCTCTGTGCATCAAGAATATATAAAGAACTACTGTAAATCAATAAGAAAAACACAGACTACCCATTTTAAAAATGAGCAAAAGACTTGAACAAGCATTTTACAAAAGAGGAATTAAAATGTCAATAATCTTACAAAAAGGTGCTCAACCTCCAATAAAATACCACTTTACACTTATCATACGGGCAAAAGTGGACTTGTAGTGCAATGTCCCCTCCATCATAAATTCACATATACACATCTCTATTCCTGGACACCTCATTCTGAGACTCTCTGTTTTACCTACCCAGGGAATAAACCTCCTATCTCATGTCGGGATGGGAGAGGGGGAGTTCCTAATGCATAGAAATTGGAGGAGGATTGGGAATTTTTTCTTTTAAGAAAACATACAACCAATTCCCTTATTTACCCCCTATTTCTAGCAGTATCTGCACTGCAATTCCCGAGTCCTTTGGAGGCGTTTGTGGTGTATATCATGTTGCTTCTCAGCTTTCTCCACTGATGGCCAAAGTAAATTTCCTTGGGTTTACTGAGCCATTTATAACTCTTCTATCTGCTTCTGTGATCCAAATTTTGTTGTCTCTTTTTCCATCCCTGTGGAAAAATAAACCCTTTATTTTCACCTTAGTGGGATTTCAGGAGGAAGAGAATGTCTACAAATGTGTATAAATTAATTTCCCATCTCTAAATAAATGTTATTTAGACCAATGTTTCTAAAATAAGTTTAAAAAAAATCAAAATATGGTGCCCCTGGCTCAGTTCCTCATGGCCAACATAACACAAAGAGCCACACAAAAATAAATTATTTTACCCATTTTAGTCAAGTTTTCTGTCATCACTGTTTTCTTACTGCAGCCCCATCTGGAGGAAAACCTTCATGAGCTCCTGAGTTGCCTGTCAGGGAGCCACACACGAATCAGCCAGATTTTCTCACTGTGGGCCTCAGGGTGGATGGAGATCAATCTCAATCTCAATCTCAGGGGACCCTCCCTCAAGGCTAATTCAGAGAAAGTGAGGTTTCCCCTCTCCATGGAAGTGTAGAGAGGTTGCCATCTTGTTCACACTGCCATTCAGACGTCCATCATAAAAATGTAGTTTATTCTGAACATCGGCTCAAGATGGCCACCTAGACACAGGTAGCACATGCCTCCTCCATGGAAAGTAAACAAAATGGTAAGCAGATGCTCACATTTTGAACAGATCATCTAGGAGAGAATGCTACGATTCACCAGGAAAGCCATGGGAAGCTCCTGGATGCAGGGAAACGATAAGGGAGAAGCCCCCAGGACTCCACACTCTGAGAACAACTTGTATGATATTGGCCACAAGAGAACCCCCTGGCCCATGCAGGACTCAGGACTTACATAGGGAGCTACGTGAAGATTACACAGAGACATTGTTCCAGAAAGGGGACATGCATGGAATTCCACAGTTATCTGAGCCTAGAGAAGCATGATCTGGGCGCCATTCTGAGAGCCTATAAACCGGAGAACTACACACATTCCTCCAGCCACTGTGTGGCTCCGAGGAAGCATATAGAGAAGCCCAGGCATTTCTATGCCTCCCTGGGAAGGTCCCTGCCACCCTGCTGCAGGCTGCTGTTGAGACTGAGATGTGAGCGGACAGCATTTTCCACAGTTTCTGGCCTATGCTGCTTGTCTGGATGGGGTCCCAGCCTCTCTGGTCCCAAGCCCAAGGTGCCATTTTGAGAGTTTGACTCTGGGCTGCACTCTGCCCTCTAGCTAAGTTTAAGCTGACATGGCTGCAGCCCCACTCAGTGGGGAGAGCCAGGGAAACCAGCCTTTCTGACACATACTTAGGATAATACCCACCACCCTGCACCATGCTGCTGTGAGACCAAGTCTCAACTGAATTGTACTTCCCAGTTTCCTGCCAATGCAGCCTGCCTGGGAGGGGCCCCACCCTCTCTGACCACAGGCCCAAGGTGCCATTTTGGGAGTTTAAAGCTGAGCTGCACCCTACCCTTGGGCTGAATTTGGGCTGATGCAGCTGCAGTCCCACTCAGCTGAGGAGTGACAGAGGAGCCCAAGATCTCCTACATATACCTAGGACAATTCTCCCTGCCCTGCTATGGGCTGCTGTGAGTCTGAGACGTGAGCAGACTGCACTCTCCACAGTTTCTTACCTATGCTATTTGCCCAAAAAGGGGTTCCTACCCTCTTTGATTGCAAGCTCACAGCTGGCGCCATTTTTGAGAGTTTAGTGCTGGGCTGTGCCCCACCCTTGGGCCAAGTTCAAGGAGATATGGCTGCAGCCACCACCCAACGAGGGAGGTACAAAGGAGACCAAGCTCTTCTAAGCACACTTAGGACAATACACACCACCCTGTTATGCACATCTGGGATTGGGAACTAGTTTGCCCAATCCATTGCAGCTACCAGCATCACCAACATGGACCACTGGGGTCCTAGTGGGTGGCTCCACCACCACTACTGTTACCTTCCACATCACACCAGCTGCTCAGGGGCCTGAGAACCTCCCCACACACCCAGCCCTCTGTACCAGCTACTAGCTCCTAAGCAAGCCACGTTAAGGTCCAGAATCGGCCCTACAGGGCACACTCACGCCACTGCCAGCATAAGTTGCTCTGAGGCCTAAATTCAGGCACACTCAGCCAATTTCTGCCACTACCAGGGCAGAGCTGGCTCAGCTGGAGTTTAAGTCCCCAGAAAAACTTCCCTACAGCCTCAACTAATAATAGGACCCTAACTACCAAGAAAATCACAGATACCACTGACCCTGTGTACTGTCTAAGGAATAATACAGGCACCCAAAATCAAAGGCCAAGTGTCTCACAACATATATACGTTATCAGGAAAAATTCTTTCCTTTGAAAGCAATTTAAAAAAATTGGAACAGGCAACTTGTACATCAGATGTGCAGATGCCAATGGAAGGGCACAGGAAACATGAAAACACAAGAGAAGGAAACAAAGACTTTATAAAATGACCAGATAACAACAGTATGACAAGAGCAAAGCCTCACATATCAATATTAACCTTGAAATTAAGTGGATTAAATGCTTCACTTAAAAGATATACAGATTGGCAGAATGGGTAAATAAATTAAAAAATGATCCAACTATGTACTGCTTACAAGAACTCACCTTACCCTTAAAGAGGTGAGTTTACTTTCAGTAAGTAAAGGGGTAGAAAAAGATATTCCATGCAAACGGAGACCGAAAATGAGTAGGAGTAGCTATACTTATATAAGATAGACTTTAAATAAAAAACAATAAAAAAGACAAAGAAGCTCATTATATAATGATAAAGGGATTAATTCAGCAAAAGAATATAACAATACTAAATATACGAGAATCTAATACCCTGCTGATCTGCCAGGAGGCAGAGCACATGCAGTGATGCGAGCGAGCGACGGGGAGCGGCTGTGAATACAGATGAGGCTTTGCTTGCCCACCGCTCGCCTCCTGCTGTGCAGCCTGTCTCATAACAGGCCACAGACTGGTACCAGTCCACAGCCGGGGGCTGGGGACCATAGGCATAATGGACATTGGTGTCTCACAAGCCGGGAGTGTGGGAAGGAATGAGGGAAGAAAAGTTAACTATGGGGTACACTATTTGGATGATGGGTACAAAAGCCCAGACTCCACTGCTATAAAATATACATGCAATGGAATTCAACTTGTACCCCCTAAATCTATTAAAGGTTTTTTTCTTTTATTTCATCATATAATGGGGGTACAAATATTGTTAGGGTTAC
>VBSM01003157.1:3435211-3468399 GCA_008086735.1 Cheirogaleus medius
CTCGGCCTCCCAGAATGCTAGGATTACAGGCGTGAGCCACCGCGCCCGGCCTCAGTTACTAAATCTTTCTACCGGTAGCACTTTTAGAATATTTCTAGCAAGAGTTTTCAACAAGAGGGTGTGGCTTTTAATGTACAAATCATATAGCCACGTACTTGGCAGGGTTTAATGCATTTCGAGAAAACAATTCTCTTCTAGTTTTTCTGGAAACTCATCAGCGATGGTGGACATGGAATCAAAGCATTCAACCACACGCGCATCGGTGCTGGGCTGTTACGATCTTCTCTGGAGTCACTGCATTTTATTCCCACATTTTACTGCTTTCTTCAAAGGTTTACTCAATGACCAAAATAATTTTAACCATTTGTGGTTTTGTTTTCTGTTTTCTGATCTTGATGATTTAAAGGTTTTTTTCTGTCATATGAGGAGAAACAATATAATAGTTTACTTTTTTATATTAGAATTTTTAACTTTAAAAAATAACAAGTGTTTAACAAACTTCTCAATTTTAACAGCACTCAGTTTTTTACTGACAAGATTTTCATAACAGCAAATTAAACAACTGCATTATGAAATATAAAATATAGTCAGTGCACTAATACCAATAGGGGATTTAAGAAAATTTTAAAAGATGCTCACTGATTAGTATATCAGACTGATAGACAGACCCTTGTTTAAAAGCACAGATTTATTATTATTTAGATAGATTAGATCAACAATCTTTCATTATTGATTGATTCCCTCTTCCTAAGTTAAAGGGGAATTCTTATATTCTGTACTATTGGAATAAACCACTTTTCTTCTATCCATCAAAAATGATTAAAGTATACTGATTTTGTTAAAACAAGATACATCATTGCCATCTCCTGGAAAATTGTCATAATAATTATATAAGTTGTCCTTCTTTGAAGTGGGCAGAGATATCATAAAGACACATAAAATCCACAACAATAAAGAGGTCTGTCACGTGAACAGCTCTCTCCTTATATGTGGTGTTCTTGTGCAGTGCACAACCTGACCAACTGTACATTCTGGTCTTACTTACCTTCTGGGTCCAGTCATACAGGTTTTCTGGATACCTTCCTTGTCACAAGGGAGACTCTGAGGAGAAATTTGAGTTTCCCTCTGCCTAATGACAGCAGAATGGGGAGGGATCAGCCTGTGGAGGAGCATTTGGTTCCAGATTTGAAGATATGAAGTGGGCGGTTTATAGATAGGAAGTAGGTGGATACCCCTCTATCCTTGAGCTATACTATATATCACCTTTATGGTCTAAACTATCCCCTCACAAGGCTTGGTCTCAAGGAGGAGGTGGGGAGAAGGATGGAACAGGAGAACCCAAATGCCTGCCTTTCTCCTCCTCTTCTGTCTTTCCCTGTCCCTTTCCTTCCCACGATGCCATGAGTCTAGAAGAAGCAGGGCCCCTCTTATCTCCCCCACTTCATATCCTGCCTCTTCTGACTGCTAAGCCTTCAAGCTGACTGTACAAGAGAAGATCTAGAGCTTGTCACCGTGGCCTTGAAGCAGGAGCTAAAGGAACACAGGCAGCCCTTCGGCGCCTGGCTGCAAAGGCCCCTAGCTGTCTGTCCTGTGCAGAGCAATGACAGCAGTGGGGCACAACTTCAGAAGAAAATGTCAGGGTGTCAGCACAGTGTCCCTCCTGTTTAATGGCTTTAAAGGATAAATTATGCCTGGACTGACTTCATTTTATTAACAGTAATGGATAAAGACCACCTGGACTCTGCACTCACAGCAGCAAAAGCTTTACAAGAATTTCCATAACTGGCCATATAAAACTTTGTTCACCAGAAAGCCGTGGGAACTTTTAAACCACGGAGTGGCCATCAAGTCTGGAAACGTTAATGCTGTTATCTTATCATGTGGAATAACAAACCATTACAGTGTATATGACTATTGTATCGGTTCCGACAGCTGCTGTAACAAGGTGCTGCGAACTCAGTGGCTTAAAACAACACAAATTTATTGTCTTACAGTTCTGGCGGTCAGAAGTCCAAAACAGGTCTTACAGGGCTAAAATCAAGGTGTCGGCAAGGCTGTGTGCCTCCTAAAGGCTCTCGGGGACCATTTGCTCCTTGCACTTTTCCAGCTTCCAGAGGCCGCCTGCACTCCTTGGCTCGTGGCCCCTCCTGCATCTTCCAACTGCGTCACTCTGACCTTATTTCTGTCATCACATCTCCTCTCTCTAACTTTGACACCCTTGCCTCCCTGCCATGAGGGTCCCTGTGATGACCTTGTGCCCACCAGGTCATCCAGGAAAGTCTCCCCAGCTCAAGACCCTTCGCTCACTCACCTCTGCCAGGCCCCTTCTGCTGTGTAAGGTCACACAGTTCCTGTGTGGGTCCGGGGATTGAGATGTGGACACCGGGGGCCATGATTTGGTCGCACTGTGCTTCCAGACTTGAGAGTCACCTGGTTTTTAAACAAAATTGGTTCACTTAGGGATTACAGTAATATTATGCTGATCACTTTTCTGAGTCCATTAGCATCTGAGTCTATTAGCATCCTTGGCGACATCAGTGTGATGGGCACGGGCCGGCACACACCAGGAGGAAAGCCGAGGAACAGAAACCCAGTACTCGCTGCGGGCAGCCGCTCCCGCTCACGGGTGTGGTGCACACTCCGGGCTGCGGACGGTATTTCCTCAGGAAACAGAGGGGCCTGTTGCTTCCTGCTGCCACGGAGATGCAGCCAGTGCTGCGTGCAGGGGCCGCTGTTCCTCTCCTGGATTGGTGCATGTCACTCCTGCAGAGTCCTTGGCTCCTGAAACCCGGCACCTGCCCCTTCTTCAACAGACACCTGGAGCTGACCCCGGAGAGCCTATGACCCTTGACCCGACCACCAGATGAGGGTGGGTGTGAAAACCCAGCTCACCTGCCCCAGGCACGGAGCCCTCTGGGCTGGCCTCCCCACCTCCCTGTCCTGCTCGCCTGCTGCCTGCCCCGTGTCCCTGTGAGCCTGTCCCTGCAGTGCCACTTGCACATGAACCCTCCTCTCGAAGTCTGTGTCTCGGGAGCCTGACCTTTGACACCCTCTGAATGAAACCTATAGAAACAACACGTAACGGATCAGGACAGATACGCACATGCCAGAGAGGCAGGGGTGCTCTGACTGTCACCTAACAGCATGCCATTACATGTCCAGAGCACCACTGTCCGGTAGTGACAGAGGCCACCCCAGGTGTAGCTTCCAATCTTCTGGCAGCCACTTTAGGAAGAGAGTGAAAAGAAACAGGTGAAATTTATTTTAATTATATTTTCTTTAACCCAATATATTCATAATAGCATTGTTTCTATGTGCCATCGGTATAAAAGTTAGTGACTATTTTACATTTGATTTCCTCTACCAAGTCTTTGAAACAGGCGTGTTTCACCGTCACAGCACATATCAACGCAAACCGACCACACGCCAAGTGCTCAGCAGCCACATGTGGCTCACGGTCACTCTATTGGACAGCACAGCTCTACAATATATATGCCCATGTCAATTAGAAGAAAATTTGGAAAACTATGGAGGAGAGAAGGTTCTGGGGCGGAGACTGGCCGTGCCTCCCTGAGCACTGTCCGGAGGGGCGTGTCTTGGCCACAGGCCTGCTGTACTCTAGGCGAGCTGCCAGGATCCCTGCCCTCGGCGACCGTCCAGTTCCCAGTGGACTTCCCTGGCCAGTGTGCCCACAGGGGAGGCTGGCCTGCTCAGGACGGCTGCAGGCGTCAAGTCCCTGCGCCCGTCCCCATGCTAGTGAATAAATAGCGTTGTGACTTTCTCCGCTGGACATTGGGTTTTACACCTGGTTAATCCGAGCCTGTCCTTGAGAGCGCATCTGTGCTTGGGATCAGATAAATCAGGCTTCTGATGCTGCGAGGGAGAGCGCCAGTGCCCACGCAGGAGGGAAGGCAGTGCGGGGCTGCCAGCACTTCCTGCGTTCCCACATCTGCTTATCTCTGCTGGCCCTGCCAGAGCTGAGAACCTGCGCTGCTCTCCTCCCATTGACTTATCTGATTTCTGCTGCGACTTCCCACACTCATGTCCTTGGTGTCCGGCCCCTCTGGGGCTGTGGTCCTTGGTTAGTCCTCGGTCTTGTCTTTCTTCCTCCCACTCCTGCCTCTGATCTGAGCCTTTCACACGCTAAGCCTTTTGCCCGGAAGATCGTTTCCCGTCTCCCCTGCCCCACAACTACAAGCTTTCTATTTTATAAGCATAGGCATAAGTGGATCTGAATTCTTAAGTGTTTTTTTCTATATTAGAAATAAAATAAAAGTATTATTATCATCTTATAATTTTGAACAAAAGCCTCTAGCTTCCAAGAGTTTCCGAAGTGAAGGTGTCTTTGGCAATCCAAAACAGTTTTTGGAAATACAATGGAGGAAACTTTTGGCAATATGCACGTTAGTTCTGCAACAAGGAAAAATCTATTATTATCTGTATTGAGTACATAGTTTGGAGATCATGAAAACAAGACATAAAACAGCTTACTGCAGCACAAATTGAAACACTCTGACATCAAAAGGCCCATAGACAGCCAACTTAATTAGCAGAGGGCAATGGGCTGTGGGCCCAGAAGAAATTAGGCCAAAGACAGCCATGCTCTGGGAAAGTAAAAACAATTACTACAGCCCACTTATGCCCCCCAGCCTGAGCCATAATTAAGGCGTTAACTACACCCCCACCCTCCGCTGCTGCCTTTCCCACCGGCCTGGCGCCGATCTGCACAGCAGCGGTGAAGCGTTGCAACTTACTGACAGTGCGACCTGAAGGCTTTCTTTTTTTAAACGTATTTATAGGCCAGGATAAATTAATGAGGTCTCTTATATTTTCAGAACTGATGCCAAACTGAAAGGGTGACTCTTGTAAAAAATAAGAAATCAGGCGGTTTGCATCGGTTGATTTAGATCTATTGTTCTGTACTTTCTGCAAAGCTTTGAGGCAGTCTAATGCTTTGGACGAGGAAGCCTTGCAGGACTTTGAACGTGAACTCAAGGCTATCCTAGAATGGTGCTGGAGAGACAGCAGGCACTTGCTAAATACATTGGTGGCTGGCTGCAAGGACAACTGTGCTCCTGAAATACACACATTTGAGGACACAGGGTTGACACAGGCCACTCGTAGAGCTGGTGCAGTGCCACCGACTACAGAGGAACGACTTCCAATGAGGTGGAGATTCTGCAAGTCCCACTGCAGCCAAGGCGTGCCCGGCCCCCGGCGCGGTGCCTGAATGAGCGTGGTGGAAACTCCTGGCCAGTGTGCCGCACAGATTGGAAGTAAAGAGATGAGAGGGGACAGAGACACTTTTTCTAGGTAGCACATTTTCAGGCCACATCAATTAGCAAACAAGTGGAAAAATGAACCCGCAGAAGCTTTGGAAACGGGAGGGAATTTGCTGCTCAAATGACCTCTAAGGTCCTAAGGTCACAGGCAGCTTCTTTCGTAGGTCAGGCTCTGCACTTGATGGCTTCAATTCTCCTCTTTTCCTCCTTTGTTTCCTTTTTCCTTTAAGTAACTTTTATTATTTTTAATCAATGTAATGCATAGTTTTTGTAACAAATAATGTTACAAATAATCAAAACTTTTTTTAATATTTTCAATGTAACAAATACTTGAAGTGACAGATCAACAGGGAGAGATGGAGGGAGGGAGAGGGAAAGAGGGGAGGTATGGATTGATTATTTAGAACGTCTAGATCTGCCACCTGCAGGCAGTACCTATTCATTCCTTGTCTGGGAAGTGAGGATCTAGTGCTCTAACGTCATCTCTGCTTCACTTCCTCTCTCCTCGTCCTCTCATGCTACATTTTTGGGTTAAAATTATGCTAACCGAATTTGGTTAAATTATACAATTTTTGGTGCCACTGCCTCTCCTGTCCCGATTTTTTTGCACTCAGCCCTGAAACCTGTAGGCTCCCCACACTTGGTTCGGGTCTTTGTCATTTATTCACCAGGCTTTCTGGGAAGTGTTTCTTCACATCCTGTATCTGGATGAATTTTTTAAATCCACTCAGTCATCAGTCTTTCATTTTTTCTCTTCCAGTTGAAGAACAACACTAAACATCAGCATATGAAAACTGGCTTTGCCCACGCCATTTATATGAAATTTTAGTCTTAAAGAGGTCTAAAATCATAGAACTGCCTTTACTGGCATTATCAGTTCATGAAGGAACTTAACTAAAATCTCATTCTATGAGATTTTTATTTTTTGTTTTAGATCAAATGTTTGCTCTTCAATTTTTTCAAGACAATTTTTAAGGCTAGTCATGACATTATTATGTGTCTTTCTTTTAATCTGCTCTTCCCATAAATACAAATAAGGCAATTGCTTAGAATAAGAGGTCTCTAAAATCCATTTTTAATAATTTAGGGGTCTTTTTAATTTAAAGGATCCAATTTTTTTGGTTATAAAATTTTTCATGATGTCCAATAGCCTCTCTAGAGAAGACACAATCTCAAAGAGCCCCTCATTCTCCCAGAAATAGGGTAACACTATTTCTGGGAGGAAAAGGATTAAACAATATGAATTTATATCACAAAGTATCAAAAGTATATCAGTGTCACTACAACCCAAGACTGGTCCTATAAATATTTTTTAAATTAATCAAATCAAACAAACAAGTTGAACAAAAGGCCTTCAAAAAGAAGTCAAACCAAAAGTTCAAGAGTCTTCTTCCAGACAGACACCCTATTCTCCTCCCAGCTGGGGAGAAGTGCCCCCAAGATAAGACCCTTCCTATAATATAGGGAGAGCCAGTCGAGACCTATGAGGGAGCCACAATGCCTCCAGGGAGGCAAACAAATCAGGAGAAGGAAGTGATGGGTGCACTTAGAATACTTACCAAAGACATTTTCTAGTTCCAGAAACTGTTTCTCCACTGCAAAAAGGTTCAAACACTGTGGGTTGACAATATCCCACTAGTAGGGATGGTGTCAGAGATGGCCCTCAGTCCCAGAGAACTGAGTGGCCACTAGGGCACATCCACAGTCCAACCCACTGGTAAGAAGCCACCAAACTGTGGGAAAATGCCCACAAGGGCAATCCTGAATCAGCCCCCAATATTTGTTACCAACAAACCAGGTTGTATTGCCCACTGCATGGAAGGAAGCCGATACACTGAGACAGCAGGGGTTGCAGCAGAGAAAAGAGTTTAATATCACAGGGCACTGAGTGAAGAGATGGAAGAAATTTCCCAAATCCACCTCCCTGAGAATTTTGGGACCAGAGTTTTTAAAGATAGCTTGGCAGACAAAGGGTTAAGGAATTGGGCCTGCTGATTGGCTAGTGATGAACTCATAGGGTTGGGAAGCAGAAACTGTCTTCTTGCACTGAGTCAGTTTCCAGATAGAGGGTCACAGGATCTGTAGAGTCAATTCCTAAGTGTGGCCACTGGTCCAGTTGGTGTCTGTCAGTCCACCCAAATGCAGAGTCTGGAAAATATCTCAAAGATCAGTCTTAGGCGTTACAATAGTAATGTTACTTATAGAAGCAATTAAGAAAGCTACAAATCTTAGAGCAATCAGTTACATGACTACTGAGTAGTAAGCAATTATAGGAAAGCAAGCTATGGAACAATGGCTGGTTATTTTTTTAATGATGCCTATAGCTGTGCAGACTTCAGGCCCCTCCCACAGCTCCCAAATTGTGGCCACTTATTAATTTTATAAAGGGTGGTTTCAGAAATAATATTATGAATTATTAATGTCAACTAAATTTTTTCCATGAATTGATTTCTCTCAAAGTTATATTTAGGATTAAAAGGTTTTATAGACATTGAGTTTAATATGAAGGTAAATATAAAAAAAATTGTAGAAATTTAATGAAATTATTGTAGCAGTCATTTGGGATTATAACCAATTTTCGCTTATACTTATCAACATTGGAAGTTTAACTCTAAAGCCAGGAGAATGGTTTTCTCGTTCCAACCCTCATTATCAAGATGTCATTTTCACCAAACCAAACCAAAATCCCTCTAAGTCCTGCTGTGCTGTGAAGCCTGGAGTCCCCCTGGCAGCTACCAAAGGCTCTGACAAGTCCTCCCAAGCATCAGTCAACCAGTAAGAACATGTTCTCTCAAAAGAAGCCAAACCTCAGCCAGGGTCAGAAGAATGGACTATGAGCCAGGAGGACCCCACCCAGAGACTTCAATCTCTGAGCCTCAGTTCCCTCACATAGAAAAAATGCGGATAACGATGTCTCCCTTATTGGACTGTCGGGAAGAATATACTAATTGAGATGTCAACCATCACACACCAAATACAGAGACCAGCACATAGTAGGGACTCAGTAATCAGTAGTTATAACTACTTTCTATCTATTTGTCTCCTCATGGCATTTAGAAAGATGGAATACCAAAAGCTGAGATATTTACCACCACAGTAATAAACTTAAACTTGGTAATTGTAGTCCAGAGGGGCAGAGGGGATACTTAACAGCCTCCTGAAACAATTCATAGAGGCCTGAGAAGCAGCCCTGGCTCATAGGCCATTGACATACAGCTCAAAGAGGTTGGTTCATCTCCTTCAGCCTCAGTGTGTCTCTGGGCCTGACAGTTTCAGCATCACCAAAAAGGATGATCGTGCGAGGCCTCAGCTTCCTCATCTGCATATGACAAACTGACGTGGACAGCCAGTGCCCTTCCTGACCCACACCTTAAGGATTTGGAGCTGCTGGTTATTTATGGTGCTGATGAGGCTCGTGAGTGGAGGGGACCATCGATGGGGAAGAAGGGAAAGGCAGAACAAAGATCTGAAAGGAGGAGGAAGGTTGGGGGTGGGAGAAGATATGGGGGATCGAAGAGAGTCAGCATGGACTGGGGATTTGGGGGATCAGGTAGAAACAAGGCTCTGGTGGTTGCTTTGAAATTTGGAACTTCAGGGATTTGGATGGATTAAGAAGATTTCTAGGAAATGTTGCTGTTGTGTGTTTTGTAATTTAATGTCTCTTTTTGGGGGCTTGGACTTATGTTTGTTTTGGATGTGGCAGTGTGCTGAATCAGGCAGTATGGCTGATTGCAGCCATTGCCATAAATTCTTCCCACTCACACTTGAACGCTCTACAACGTAACACTGCGGCTCCTCTATCCAGAGGTGAAGCCCATTTTCCCACCTCTTGAAGCTAGGCTTGGCCATGTGAGTTGGTTTGGCCAAGGGGACATCAGCAAACGTGAGGCAAGCAGAGGCTTTCAAGGTGGGCGCATATCGGGACTTGCCTCTCAGGCTGCTCTTGAAGACCCTGGGATCACCCCGTGGAGGATCCCACCTAGTCTGCTGGAGGAGCACACGACCCGGTTTTCTGCATCGCCCCTGCCAACAGCTGGCCACTGTCAGACGTGTGAGCGAGGTGCTGACCGTGGCTGATTGCACACACCCTGTGAGTGCCGCCGTGGTCACAGGGAGCAGAGACTGGCTGTCCCAGGAGCTTAGCTGAAAACACAAACAAATAAATGGTCATTGTTTTAGGCTACTAAGAGTTTTTAGGGGGTGGGAGCTGGAAGTTGTTGTACAGCAAAAGCTAACAGATACAGGCAGGGACAAGAATCTCCAGCAGATAAGTTTGTTATGTGATGTGATGTGCGCCTGGGGCTGAGTTAGTGGTCACCAACTAGGAGCCTATGAAAGAGCAGCTGCCGCCACTGACACGGATGGCCAGCACCGGAGAACTGCACGGTGCAGGTGGCCTTGGAGCTCAGCTGCAACCTGCCTCTGGTGCAGGAGCCTTGACACCACGCCCAGCTGGCCTGGCCCTGCCTGGTGGCTTCCCATGGCAGGACACCCCAGCTCTGCCTGGCAGTCCATCCCACTGGGAGAGTTTGCTGTATTTGCCAAAAGCAGCAACATTGTGGTTGAGGACAGTATTTTATTTTGAGAGTAAACCTGAGTCCAGAGGAGATGTGAGGTGAAGGGGAGAGACAGATAGTCCTTTGAGCTCCTGTCACTTCTCCCCCATCCCCTGCCTTGCAGACACCTGCTGTTTTCTAGCCTGTGAGAGCCTCTTCCTTTTGGGTGACGGGGTTAGTTAGCCCAGCCAGGGCAATTCAGCCAGCACCTATCCAGGGTGGAAAGCCTGGAATCCGAGCTGTTAGGGAGTGGAAGGGGGCTGAGAAAGGAAGGCCAAAGACGTGGGCGTAGTACAAGCAGAGGAGCAGGTGCTGGGCTGTGTGTACAAGGTGAGACACACATGGAGGATACAGGTATGGTATACGGCATATGCGTGTGCAGAGGAGGGATGCCACACTCAATAAATATGCTATGACATGATTTTCTGTGCTCAAGGGACAATTTATACACATTTGTGGCAATAGGAAGTTGACCTAGGGTGGAGTCAACTACTGTCCTCAAAATCAAATAGTGGGATGAATGGGCTTGTCATTCATTCCTTCATTCATTCATCAAATATTTACTGAATACTAAGTTCTGGGGTGCAGTGACCAAAATATGAAAAGTGTCTGAACTCCTGGAGCTTCTATGCCAGAGGGGGAATGCCCACTAGACAAGTTATTACCCAACAGAATTTGGAGTGTGTAGGGCAGGGTGAGGGAAGGGAGTGTCTGATGCCTCCAGATAACACAGTCAGGGAAGGCCTCCGTGAGGAGGTGTCATTAGAGCAGGATCCTGAGTTAATGGAGGCACTCTAGGCAGAGCGCGGCACGGGCAAAGGCCCAGGAGTGACGGTGCTGGGTAGAGGATGGAGTCAGGCTGTGAAGGGACGATGGTGGGCTGCTGTCATACGCAGGGCCTCTGAGGCCATGGCAGGCACTTTCATTTGGTTTACAGTAAGTGGGGTGGGAAGAGCAGGGAAGTAACTCGATCCGGTTTTCATCCCTATGGGGTCTTACGACTGTTGCATGGGAGAGCCTTGGACACAGAGCTACGTCCGGACGCCAGGGCAGAGGCTCCACCACTGGGTGACCTTGACATGTAGCTTAACCTCTGTGAGTCTCAGAGTTCTTGTCCATACATTGGTGACACTAATAATACCGTTTACCTCCTAGCATTGTTGAGGAATTTAACGACTATTTTTCGAGGACAGTGAGGCACTGAGCCGTGTGGAGGACGGAGTCGGTGCTGTTTGGGGGCCCAGCATGCTCCTACCACACAGTAAGTTCGAGAACAGTGAACATGCTAATGTCCTTATCATTAGTCAGTGAGAGTCCTGGCCCCATGGAGGAGGCAGCTCTGGATCGCATGTCAAGAAACACGCCCCCAGGGCAGGGTGTCTAGGTGGTGTCTGTCACTCCTGGAGACAACAGCCAAGAGCTGCAGCAGCACCCTGCAGGGTTCAGCTCCTGGCTGCCTGCCGCCTCACTTCTTAAATTCTGGGATTTCTTAAGCAACTTGAATTTATTTGCCTTGCTTTGGCATATCTTATCCTTTAACCTACTTATCTTTGAGTGCTTCATTTAGACTTTGTTTTTGGTATAGTGATGATTCCATTGCATTAAATCAGCTTCCCTGTAGCTTCAAATGCGCAGAAATAACAGCTGGTCTGCCTTGGTCTCCTCAGTCCAAGGGTTTCAAAGGGAATGATTTGTGTTGCATTATTGTTTATTGGTTTTGTTGTTAACACAACCTCAAAGTCATGTTAAGGAACTCTAGCTTAGAAGGAATATAACTTTTATTTATTTTTTATTTTTAATATGAAATACATACAACATAAAACTTACCATTTTAACCATTTTCAAGTGTACAGTTTAATGGCATTAAGTGCATTCACATTGTTGTGCAACCATCAACACCATCCATCTCCAGAACTCTATCATCATCACAAACTCAAACTCTGTACTCATTAAACAATAACTCCCCTTTCCCCTTCCCCCAGCCCCTGGCAACCACCTCTCTACTTTCTGTATGAATCTGACTACTCTAGGTACCTAATATAAATGGAATCATTCAGTATTTGTCCCTTTGTATCTGGCTTCTTTTACTTAGTATAATGTCCTCAAGGTTCATCTGTGTTGTAGCAGGTGTCAGAATTTACTTCCTTTTAAAGGCTGAATAATATCCCATTGTATGTATATGCCACATTTTGCTTATCCATTTGTCCATTGATGGACACTTGGGTTTCTTCCATTTCTTGGCTATTGTGAATAATGCTGCTATGTCATGGGCATTCAAATCTCTCTCTCTCTCTTTTTTTTTTGAGACAGAGTCTCACTCTGTTGCCTGGGCTAGAGTGCCGTGGCATCAGCCTAGCTCACAGCAACCTCAAACTCCTGGGCTCAAGTAATCCTTCTGCCTCAGCCTCCTGAGTAGCTGGGACTATAGGCATGTGCCACCATGCCCCGCTAATTTTTTCTACATATTTTTAGTTGGTTAATTAATTTCTTTCTATTTTTAGTAGAGACAGGGTCTCATTCTTGTTCAAGCTAGTTTTGAACTCCTGACCTTGAGTGATCCTCCCACCTCGGCCTCCCAGAGTGCTAGGATTACAGGCGTGAGCCACCGTGCCCGTCCTCAAATATCTCTTGAAGACCCTGCTTTGACTTCTTTAGGTATATACCCAGAAGTGGAATTGCTGGGTCATGTGATAATTATATTTTTAATTTTTTTGAGGAACCACTATGCTGTTTTCCATACTGGCTCGACAGTTTTACGTTCCCACCAACAGTGCACAAAGGCTCCAATTTTTCCACGTGTTCACCAACATCTGTTATTTTTTGTTCTGTTCTGTTCTGTTTTGTTTTGTTGATAGTAGCCATACTAATGGTATGAGGTGATATCTCAAGGTGGTTTTGATTTGCATTTCCTTAATGATTAGGGATGTTGAGCATCTTTTCACGTGCTCATTGGCCATTTGTATATCCTGCTTGGAGAAATTTCTATTCAAGTCCTTTGCCTATTTTCTAATTGAGTTGTTTTGTTGTTGTAGTTGAGTTGTAGGAGTTCTTTACATATTCTGGATAGTAATCCCTTATCAGATATGTGATTTGCAAATATATTTCTATCATTCTATGGGATGCTTTTCCACTCTGTTGATTGTGTTCTTTGGTGCATAGAAGTTTTAAATTTTGATGTAGTCCCATTTGTCTGTTTTTGCTTTTGTTGCCTGTATATTGGTGTCATGGCCAAAAAAGTATTTTTTAAATTGTTCAATGATGATATGAGGAGGTAAATGATAAGATCCAATGTCATAAAAATTTTCTCATATGTTTTCTTCTAAGAGCCTTGTAGTTTTAGATTTTACATTTGGGTCTTTGATCAATTTTGAGCTAATTTTTATATATGGTGTAAGGTAAGAGTCCAACTTCATTCTTCTGCATGTGGGTATTTGGTTTTTCAGCACCATTTGTTGAAAGGAAATTTTCAACATTGAAAGGTCTTGGCACTCTGGTAGAAAATCATTTGACTTCATAATGTGTGGATTTACATCTGGGCTCTTTATTTTGTGCCATTGGTCTCCTATGTCTATCTCTGTGCCGGCAGCACACTGCTGGGATTACTGTACTTTTGTAGTAAGTTCTGAAATCAGGAAGTGTGAGACCTCCAACTTTGTACTTCTTTTCAAGATTGTTTTGGCTATTTAGGGTCCCTTGAGATTCTATCTGAATTTTAGGATGGATTTTTCTTTTTCTGCCAAAACCATCATTGGGATTTTTGGTAGAGATTGCATCAAATTTGTAGACCACTTGGTCATATTGGCATCTTAAGAATATTAACGCATGAACACAGATGTTTTTCCATTTATCAGTGCCTTCTTTAATTTCCTTTAGCAACATTTTGTAGTTTTCAGTGTACAAGTCATTTGTCTTCTTGGCTAAGTTCATTGCTATTTTATTCTTCTTACTGCTCTTCTAAATGGAATTGTTTTCATTTCCTTTTTGGACTATTCATTGTTAGTGTATAGAGACACAACTGATTTTTGCATGTTGATTTTGTATTCTGCAACTTTGCTGAATTTGTTTGTTAGTTCTAACAAGTGTGTGCGTGTGTATAATGGAATATTTTTTAAACACTTGCAAAACCATCCTCTTCCTATCTGCTAGGATGCTGTGTGTGAATTCTCTTTGCATCTAACAAATAGTGAATGCAGATGTGTAGGAATCCTTGTTGCTCCATGCCGAGACAGTGCAGTTAGTTAGAAAAGCAGGTCACGGTTGCTAGCACGAGTTAAACCCATCAATTACACAAAGTCGAGTGTAAGGGATTGATATTCCAGGTTGAAAATGTTGACAGAAGACAGGAATATTCAAGGGATCTTTTTAGATGTTTTCAATTTGCTTAGTGTTAAAATGTGACCTCTGAATAAATTTAAATTGTGCTTATTCCAGCATGTCAGAATTTTCACAGAAAATGGTAAATAACGTTTAGTAGAAAATTGCTTTGATTTGTGGGATCTCCTACCATACCATAAATGAGGTGTAAATAGTTTTCTAATTTAGGAAAAACAGTGAGAAGACTTTCCTGCTTCAGAAAGGCAGTTTTACCTACTCTCGAAGTAACTGAACCACCTTACTGACAGCATGGGAACACAGACCTCAGAGAATTTCTGGCATGTCAAATTAGAGCTACAGATGGAGCACGTGTGTACTGGGCCACACATATAACTGCGAGGAAACGGATGTGACTAAAACAGCGAAAGAACTTTCAGCTGCTTCCACTGGTCAGGGGCCTTCCCCGGGGTCACTTCTCCCCTCTGCTGGGCCCTGTCCGCTGGGAGGGGACCCGCGGAACAGTGGCTGCCTGCATGGCCCGGAGCTCAGGACCCCAGGACCCCAGGACCCCAGGAGCGTGTGGGCGTCCTTATCCCAGACCAGCTTCCCTCGAGGTGGCGAGGCCAGGGGTCGGAACGGGGACCACACGCACGTGCACCCTGCGCTCATCAGAGTCTGTGCAGAACGCAGGTGCACAGGTTTAAGAAGTCACTTAAGTACTGTGTTAAGACTGTAAATGAGAGCACTAATGATCTTGTCATGCACACCTTAGGTCTGTAACCAGGCATGGGTAAACACTTGCAGACAGCTGCAACATGGTTTCATTCCTCTTACCCCAGGCTCAACCCCAGTCATGCTCCTTGTCAGCAGGACCAGCCAGATCAGTCATCTGCCCTTTTCCATCTCATTAGCCCACACCTCAGGGATGAGGTGGGATGAAGCCCAGGCAGAGACAAAAACCACCGTTTATAAAATTAATAAAGAGCCACAAGGTGGGAACTATGGTAGGGGCCTGAACTCCACAAAGCTATAGGCATAGCTAAAAAGATAATCAGCTGTTGTTCCCTAGGTTGCTTTCCTATAATTGCTTACTACTCAGGAGTCATGTGACTGATTGTCGTAAGATTTGTAGCTTTCTTAATTGCTTCTATAGATACTATCGCTATTGTAAAACCTAGTATTTGTCTTTGAGATATTTTCCAGACTCTGCATTTGGGTGGGCTGACTGATGCCAACTGGACCAGTGACCACTCTTAGGAACTGTCTCTACAGATCCTGTGACCCTCTACCTGGGAACTGACTCAGTGCAAGAAGACAATTTCTGCTTCTCAACCCTATGAGTTCATCACTAGCCAATCAGCAGATACAATTCCCTACCCCTTTGTCTGCCAAACTATCTTTAAAAACCCTGGCCCAGAAATTCTCAGGGAGATGGATTTGAGAAACTTCTCCCACCTCCTCACTCAGTGCCCTGTGATATTAAACTTTCTCTGCCACAACCCCTGCTGTTTTAGTGTATCGGCTTCCTTCCATGCAGCAGGTGATACAACCTGGTTGGGCAGTAACATTTCTAACAATATAATTTAAGATATTAATTGCTTTTAAAAAACATCAGGGCCCAAATAATTATTTGTAAGCAAATATGATTATTTCTAGAAATAAGTTAAAAAATAAAAACTATTTCTATGCAAAGTTCTGCTAAAGAAGTAAAAGAAACAAAAATAGCTTTTTCTTCCAAACCTAGAATATATTTATTCTCTTCTTTTTCAAAAGGCATCTCAATTTTGTTGAGCAAATTGTAGTGTTGGAAAGTTGTAGGTAGTGGTGATTTGTGTGGGCTTACACTGCCTTTGACCATTGTTGTTTTTTGAAAATAAATTTACCTGCCCTGAGCAAAGGAAGAGAATTGACCTCAATTAAAAAATTACAAGTTAGATGGCTGGGTACTCCCATAGCAAGACATGAATGGCAGCGGGTACCATTTAGGAATGAGTATAAATAAGTAGTACCTGAAAGATATTTTGGTTGCCTACAAAAGCCAACAAAGTGCAGTTAATTATCTTTGATAATTGTTAGGTCTGGAGCCAAGAGGGAGACACACAAAGCCTCATGTGTAGCAAAATGCTGTTTATTTTGAGGATCTGGGTGCAGATGGGTGGAGGCCTAAAGAGTGTCCAGCATGAGGGTGGGGAAAGTCTTGGGTTTTATAGAGGGTTTCTCCAGGGGGAGTGAGTAACATCTGCAGAGAGAGGGAGAGGGTAGCTTCGTCCTTATCTAGGGGGATAAGAATGCCAGAGTCGCTGCAGCTGCCTGTGGTCCAAGTTAGATTTCCAACCTCTGGACTAACCAGACTCTTGCGGTTTTTGTTTCACAGGCTTTATGGTCACTACCTAAGTTTTCCATTAACCACATTACATCCTATATGTACTTTTCGGGTTCAAATCCTAAGCCAACCTAATAATAATAAGTCTTCACTCTGGTTTCAAATACATAACTGTTGATACACTACATTTGAAGCACATTATTGCAGTTGTGCTTAGACTTAGATATTTCATCTTCAATTTCATTTTATTAAAATAATGAAAAAATTTATAACTGACTGGAAGATTAAATTAGTCTAATCAACAAGAAAAAAAAGGCATGTCCCTCTTTTATTTCTCTCTCCAATAGAGTTATAACTAATAAAAGTCATTACATATGAATTTTTAAGAACTGCTTTCCCTGAATGACACATTGTCATGCTTCATAAGTACATATGTCTGTCTTTGAGGGTGATTTCAGTGATTATGCAGTAATGAAATTGGCTAATTTGTTTCATAGGATTTATTTTGTGAATTTAGACATTACATATATAATACCTAACATCTGGTTGATTAAGTTAATTTAGGAAAAACAAATCAAGCACTCCATCACCTTATAAACAGATTAAATTTCTTTCATATTAACCCATTAATTAGAAATGGGCACAATCTGTGTTCTGGTCCTAAATAAGTACGGCCTATTAGATTATGAGGAAAAGGAGCTCACTTGCATCACTGTTTTCACTCATTTCATCAATATTTTGCCCATCTATGGTGTTTTTTAATTGGAGCTTGATCCTACATGTTCTTGAGCTGATCCCCCTGCCCACCCCCAGCCCAGGCTCCTGGTGAACAGTCTACGCTGAGCTCCTGCCACTCGCATCCCGTCGCAGGGACCAAGGCTCTGGGCCACCCAAAGTTTCACTGAAAAATCACTGACATGAGGTAGATTGATTAACTAGAGAGAAAGGCATACAAATTTTATTTTAATGTGTGTCCGTGGGGGCCTTCAGAAGGAAAACTCAATTACCCAGTGAGGTTTAGAAGCTTATATGCCTTTCTGGTAAAATGGGTTATGGGAGGGGAAAGAGGAGGATTACTAGGGAGGGTGAATGGATGGGAAACAAAGATTAACTGGTAAATAGTTGAATGAGTCTGGGAGATGGGACATTGTTTTGTTAAAGAGCCTGTTCCCGTGTGGTTCACCTTCCAGGTTTTGCAAGGAGGGGAAGAAAGCAATTGTTCTCCATGGTGAGCCTGGATATCAGGCAGATAAAGGAACTTAAATCTGCAGGGGAGAGCTGTGCTGGGAGGGAAGGTCAGAGAGACCTTGAGGCATCTTCAGTCAGTTCAGCATGTCAAAATGCCACATTTTGGGGTATTGGTTTCTGAGCCCCAACACCATGCAGTGGCAGAAGGCTCCAACCAGTTGCTGTGGTGTGTGAAAAAGTGGCTGAACTGAATGGCATAGAAATTTCTAGGAGGGCTCAGGACTTGTGGTGGACTTCAATTATTTGTTAAATGTCAAAATAAAGAAGAAAACACCAGGGGCCAATTCATGGGAGGGTTAAGGTAAGGCAGGTGGCAACTGTAGCCCAGATGACGAAGTGCATGATGTAATTAAGCAGTGTGACCACTGTGGCCAGGGACATTAATGGTGTTGCATAAGAAATACGGATCTTCTCGATGTGAAATTCACTGTCAGCTGGGCCCTGTATCAGTTAGGACCACATGTCACTACAGATGATGGAAAACTCCCAAATAAAAAATGGCTTAAAAAAGGGTAGAAGTTTGTTTTTGCTCTCCAGTTAGGTAAGCAGGGCCTTCTAAGTCATGATGATGCGGTGAGTGTCCCAGTGAAGGGAAGAAAGCCCCTAAACTTGCCAGCCAAGTGGGTTCTTGGCTTCACATGGGAAAGACTTTAAGAGTGAGCCAACTCACAACAGAAAGCTTATTGAGAGAGAGACAGACAACAGATCCTACTCCACAGACAGAGCAGGGGTCCTTTCCTGAGCAGGAGGGGACCCCTTTTGGGCAATGGTAACATTTTTAAATGTTTGAAAACCCTGTTGGGAAACAGCTGTGCGTGACCAATATTGTCTTGAGATCAGGCCATAAAGGTTAATCATAAACTGCTGTCACACAATAGTTTGTAAGGCATTCGGTATAGTAATCCATCCATCTCGGGTGGGTACCGGGCTGGCCACTTGCTGGCAACTTCTTTGTTCAGAGTGGTTGGGGTCCGGTATTGGTCAACATGGCTGCACTCGGGCTCTCTCGACCTTCCTTTTCTGCCTTGTCCCTACATTAACTGGGGACCAGGTTCCATCTGGTTCTCCTTGACCTCCTGGTCGAAGATCGCTACTGGAGTCCAGCCATCGTATTAATAGTTCAGACAGCAATAATGAGGAAGGGGGACTCTCTTCTAAGAGGAGTTTCTGCAAGTACTACACAACACACTCTCTCATATCTCATTGACCCTTTGGCCATATCTCACTGCAAGGGAGGCTGGGAAATGTGGTCTTTTAGTCAGATGCATATTCACTCCCAGTGGTTTGCTGGCAAGGCAGCTTTTCCAGAGAGAGAGAGAGGGAGAGGGAAAGGGAGACAGAGAGACACCTAATTGTAGTATTTGCTAATTTCTGTGGTATAAATTCTACCACCATGGTCAATTTCAAGCTACCAATGGTTTAACAATTGCTTTATACAATTCCTGAAAATCTAATAATTGGCTCTTGTGAGCTGGTAAGAGCTGGTTCTAGTAGACCACAGGACTGCAAATAGTATCAGAGTGTTGTTACTAAGGAGAAAGGGTAGAAGGAATGATGGGAAGACACCCAGAAGTCTCTGCCACTGATCCCAAACAGAAAGTAACTATGTATTCTGACCAGAATTAGGGTTAGAAACACCTGCCCATGATACCAGCAGAAACAGAACACTGATTTCTGATGAAACAACCTAAAAGGCAGGAGAAGACATGGGCTGGAGAAGCCATTGGTGTTTACAGAGTGCCGTAGGGCTAGGAAAACCCATCCTTGCTGTAATCAGATGCCACAAGCAGAACATAATGGAACGAATCCCTTGGGAATGCAAAGACCCAAAATTAAATGATGAACTCCAGGGTAGAATAACATGGAACAAGGCAGTTGGGATCTACTTCAGAACAGGAGAAACAGGGTAGTTGTTTTGTTTAATGATGCATTTTCCCTTTGGACTGTAAGCTTTCTGGAGCTTGGGGCCATGTCTTTCCTGGTAATTGCTTCATTTTTGGTGTGTAGCCCAATCCTTGGCCCATTCATTCATTCAGCAAATTCTTGATGTGCCTCCTCCGTGGCAGGCACTGCTGTGTGTGCTGAGGACACGTAAGTGCAAAACCAACAGAAGTCCTTGCTCTAGTGGAGCTTGCATTCCACTGGGAGGGCTCAGGGAGAAAAGAAACGAAATGATTCATAGTGTGATAAACATGATCTCTCCTAGCTCCTGTTCCCAACAGGGAAAATCAGGCAGAGAAGGAGGATTGGGAGGGTTATAAATGCCCGCTAATTTAAGAAAAACGTTTTTTAGCCAAATGGTACTGTAGGTTGGGCTGCTCAGAAGCGGTCCCTGAGATGAGAATTTGTGAGCTGGCATCGATGAAGGATATGCTCTGCGGCTCCACAGCCTCAGTTTTGAGACTGGGAATCAGCGATCATCTCAGCCAGGGTCCTCTCGAAAGCAGAGCCAGGGCAAGAATCAGAGCAGCGATGTTTTGTCTGGGAGGTTCAAGGCCAGAGCAGCGAGAGTGAGGAGAAACGCGGGGGGCGGGTTTGGGGGGGGGGCACACGTGGAGCAGCCTACGGGCCGGGGTGTCTGCCTAGTTCTCGCCTCGCTCCTGCTCCTAACTGGTCAAGAGGGCAGCACCGGCTCTGGCGGGCCTTCTCCAGAGGTCAGGCCCCTGCCTGGTGGAGGGGAAATACACACGCCCTGCAAATAAGCCCTCGGGTGTCTTCTTGAGGGAAAATAAATATAAGACCCTGTCTTATTTTCGGGGAAACACGGGATGCCTGGAAGGGGAACGGCGACTGGGCGAGGGGCTGGAGGCCTGAGGGCTGTGCGGGCGAGAAGGGCAAGAAGGCGGCGGGAAGGCGCCACGTGCGTGTCCCGCGCGGCGGGCGGCGGCCCTGGCCTGGCCGCTAGCCAGTCTCACGCCTGGACAAGCCTCGGGCCTCTCTGAGCGTCAGTCTCCTCGACGAGGGTGGCGCGGGCGGGACAGCCTTCCCAATCCCCTCGGCCAGACCGCCCGCCGTGCCGGCCGCACCCCGTCCCGCCCGCCTGCCAGGGGAGGTCCCGGGCCAGGCTCTGGAGTGCGCGGGACGCGCGGAGATTTTGGGAGGGGGGGCTTTCGTCCCTCGCCCCACCCCAGAGGCAGTGCTGCTTTCTCCCTGGAGGAGGGAGGACAGCTGGCTCCGGCGATTTCACTGTCCTCGGACAAATCTGCCACCAACATCCGTTCAGTACTCAGCCACTCAAATGAGTTTAAGCAAAACTTGCAAAATAAATAACTATAGCTAGCCACAAAGGGAATATAACCATAGTCTTTAAAACTCCCTCAAGTCAAAATACTGTGATGTGTTCGGATCCGAATGCCAACAAACTTTAAGCATAAACTCCACATGGGCACTAGGACCATGGTGACTTCGGGTGGGGGTGGGGACAACGTGGTCCCGGAACAGACTCACGGGTCGCAGCTATTTGGAGCGACTGTCCTTGAAGCCGGACTAGGAGAAAACTACTGAAGCACCGAGCCTGCACGTAGGGTCTGGAATCGCCCTCCGCTCCGCTGGTGCCTGAGGGACGGATCCAGGCTGCTCCACAGCGATGCGAGAGACTTCCCTGGGCATGCGCCACCTTCCCCAGCAGGACGCCTCCCTCCCTAGCAGTCCAGCCAAGGCGCTGCCTCTCGCAACTCTGGGGACGCCGTGCAGATGGCACCCAGTGCAGGAGTGTGTGCTTGCAGGGGCAGGGGGCCGTTTGGTTTCCTTTTCCATGTGTGCTCATGCCATCACGTTAGGTTTTTGAGAATAGAATACCACACTGTGTATACTTCATCGTTGCAAAGTAGGTTGCCGGGTTTAGCAAATATAAACACAGGTTGCCCAGTCAAATTTAAATTTCAGATAAAAAGGAATACTTGTTTGTCCCAAATATTGCATGGAGTATATTGAAACATTATTCATTGTTTATTTGAAATTAAAATTTAACCGAGCATCCTGAATTTTATCTGGCTGTTCTACCTCAAATAGGTATTTTCTGCATACACAAACATTTGTGTTTCTATAAATACAAATACGTTCTATTTTTTCACATACATGGCAGCATACTACACACACCATTCTGTGCCTTGATATAGTTATTTAATAATATATCTTATCAATTATTCTTATCAGTGTACACATATCTGCCTCATTCTTTTTAATAGCTGCTGAATGGAAGTACAATAGACACTCAGCCATCTATAGATACTTACCCCTAGCTTAGCATTTTTGTGGTTGCCAAATGATGAACTCTTTTATTCATGCTCGCTTCTCTGGGGCAGATCTAGGCCTTTGTTGTGCCATCCTATTACTGACAGAAATGTATTGTGGGACTTTGATGTGTATATTATTCAGTATACATTCAGCAGCAATCATAACTGCACACTTGGAGCCCCTCAGAGTCCTGCTTCAGCATGGACTGGTTGTTGTTCAGGCACAAACAGATAATATTCTGGCTCTTGTCTTCACTGCCACCCTGGGTTTCCGTTGTTTCCTGGATTCCATGTCTTCATCTCTCTTGGTTTACACCCTCATTTTATAGGAGAGCATTCTCTAGGAGTTTTCTCAGAAAAACAGCTTAAGAAGTAGTATTAGAGGTCTTTGCATGTTTGAAAATATCTATTTTGCTCACATGTTATTGATAGTTTGGCTGGTTATAGAAGTCTAAGTTGCAAATACTTTTGTCTTAGAATTTTAAAGACCTTGTTCTATTACTTTCTAAATTCTAGTGTTACTATTAAGAATCCTGATGCCATTCTGATTTTTGTCCTTTTTAATGTAACTTATGTTTTGTTTTGTTTTCCTCTTTGGAAGCTAATAGAATTATTCCTTTCTGGTGATGAGAAATTTTTTGAAAATGTGCCTATGTGTTGGTATTTTTATTTATGATTCCAGGTTGATGATGGATCCAGTAATTCCAGATACTTATATCCTTTAATTAAAGCTCATAATTTGGTATATTTTTGGATAATTTCTTCCCAGTAATTTTCTATATTCTCTCATCTAGAACACCTGTTATTAGGATATTGGCATTTTTTTGGTTGAATCTGTAATCTTTTAATCTTCTTATCTATTCTACTTTCCAGGAGATTTTATTCATTTTTATCTCTCAAAACTTTTAATGAATTTTTAAAGTGCTGAATATTTAAATGTTGTGTATTGTTATCAACCATCTAGGCTAGGACACTGAAATGATTCCAAAATCTCAGTGACTTCAAATAACAAATGTTTCTTGCTAGCTCATGCTACACATTCATTGAGGGTCCACCGTGGCTCTGCTTTGCCTTAGTGTCACACTGAGACCCAGGCTGGTGGCACAATTCACATGTGGAACATTGCTGGGCTCCTAGCAGAGAAAAAAACAGAGCACATGGCAAGCCGCACTTTGACTCCTAAAGCTGCTGCCGGAACTGACACTCCTGCTATGTTCAGTGGTCAAGGCAAGTGACATGACCAGCTCTGCCATTTATAGGGTGGGGAAGTGTAATCTTCCCCCAGCCAGGGACAGCAAATGTTTGTGAACAACATAATAGTGTCCCCTTACCTCTGGGGGATATGTTTCAAGACCCCTCAGTATCTGCCTGAAACCATGGATAATACCAAACCCTATATACACTATGTTTTTTCTTATAAGCACATACCTATAATAAAGTTTAATTTATAAATTAGGCAGAGTAAAAGACTAACAACAGTAATAATAAAATAGAACCATTATAACAATATACTGTGACAAAAGTTATGTGAATGTGGTCTTTCAAAATGTATTGTATTACCCTTTTCTCCTGTGATAATATGAGATGATAAAATTTCTATGTAATGAGGCAAAGTGAGGTGAATGATGCAGGCATTGTGACGTAAATGGGAACATTCCAGAAGTAAACAATCCATAAGTTTTAAATTGTGTGCTGTTCTGGGTAGCCTGATAAAATCTCGAGCCATCCACTCCATCCCACCTGGACTGTGTCGCTTAGTGGCCCTCCCGGTTCTCAGACTGACAGTCTCAGGATTGCAGTGCATGTGTTCAAGTGACCCTTATCTTACTTCATGAAGGCCGTACAGTGCAGGAGTTGAGACTTAATATTTTCAGACCACGTTTGACTTCGGGTAACTACGTAGAAAGCAAAACTGCCGAGAGTGGGGGACTACTCAATACATCTGACCACTTGTCATATTTTTGAATAGAGACACTGTGTTCTTGTTTTTGATTCATTCACTTCTCAATTGATGTGTTCAATACCCTCTTGTACCTCTCTTGGGAGATTATTTACATTTTTATTTATATCTTAAAAGGTTTCTGCCTGCATAATTTCTGCTTCCCCTGGTTCCCCTTTCCCCGCTTTCTTTATTTTTGCCTGCACATGGCGGGCTCTCCCTGTACGTACTGTACCGTGGTTGTCCATTCAGATTGAAGAGTGAGCCACTTAGAAGCAGATTGGAAGTTGCCCAATAGGCTTCACTCCTGAGTGGGTGGCAGGTCAATTATTGGTCAGTGGAGGTCGTGTCAGCTCTCGTCCAGTCAAGAAATAGAAGGCATGTTCCAGACAGGGCCTGGGAGAGTGAAACGACGGGACTAGAGCAGGGCTGGGGGCCAGCGAGACATTGGAGCCAGTGCTCCACGATTGGTCAGAGTGGAGCCACTACCACCTGAGGCCTGAGAGACAAGGGACATTAGATGTTTCTGGAAGCTATTAAAATCTCCTAGCTGTCTGTGGGGTGGGGGTTTCTCAACAGGAACCATTACCGTAGGCAGGGGAAGGCAGCCACTGCCAAACCACCGCTTGGCAGGAAGAAAAAGGAGGAGCCCAACAGAACCACCACAAAGCCAGAGGGGAGAGTGCAAAGGCACGGCATGCTGTGGTCACCTCCTGGGACACAGAGGAGGGTAGAGTAGACCCAGGGGCGCAGGACAGGATGTCCAGCACAGATATCTTTCTCCAGGAGACAGTGCAGCGTCTCCGGGAAGAGTCCTCTGAGGGCCTCCGGGCGTCCTGCAAACAGGGTGAGAAGCGGTGAGTTGGCTGTGAGGCCAGCTGCTCTGTGTGCAGCCCGTCACTGTCACCTCAGCTCTGCCTTCTTCCCCACACTGCGCCTGTTCTCCAGGGTGTCTGCTGTCCCCGCCTCTGGGACAGGTAAGATGGGCCAGTTCCTTTTCTGTGTGGCTCCCGGGCACACACTTAAGGTGCGGCTTCCTCTTCTTTGCTAAATGCCTTACCACTTCTCTTCCAAGAACCTGTTACAACTCCTTGGTTCTGTGTGTGTTTTATTTTTTCTGATTCCTCTATTTTACTAGGAAATAGAATTGCTTAAAATGTTAATATTTATTTTAACAGAAGGACATATATGAATTATTTACAGTTCTTTAACATTATCCTTAATGTCCCGTACAAATATAAAATAATTTACTAAAGTGACTTAAAAGTAAAACTCTGATATACACCCTTAGTGGAATATATTCTTGTTTTTTTTGAGACAGAATCTCACTCTGTCATCTGGGCTAGAATGCAGTGGTGTCATCATAGCTCACTGCAGCCTCACACTCCTGAGCTCAAGTAATCCTCCTGCTTCAGCCTCCTGAGTAGCTGGGACTATGTGCACCTGCCACAATGCCCGGCTAAGTTTTCTATTTTTACTAGAGATGGGGTCTCGCTCTTGCTCAGGCTAGTCTCAAACTCCTGACCTCAAGAGATCCTCCCACCTCAGCCTCCCAGAGTGCTAGGATTGCAGGCGAGAGCCCACGCCCGGCCTCAGTGGAATATATTCTAAGGACAAAAATTTTTTAAAAAGGCAAAGCAATCTTAACTTTGGTATCTGATGTGCTCTTTCTAATGGAGTTGGCACTTTAAACTAAGACACTGGGGCGAGAACTGCAGATTAGTGCATGTGAGTAAATAGGTGGGAAGCCGGTGTTCACTGTGGAGCAAGCCGGACGAGGGAGGTTGTGGAACAACCCTGGGGTGTTGGACTTGAATCTGTGGCTTCAAATGCAACGACTCTGTGTGCTCCTGTTTGAAGTAGCGAGGAGTTCAGAAATTCACCAGTTAGTGAGTTCTTGCCGGAAATGCTTCACCTAAATGTAACCACGATGAAAGAGTCAGGCAAATAAGGAAGTGGGATGTTTTGCGGGGACTCTCCAAAGGATTCTTCTTCGTGGGGAGCAGAGTGAGTGCTGGGATCCTTCTATGTCAGGGAAGAGTCACAAGACATGGCACCGAATGCAAACGTGTTGAGCTTGGTCTACCTTCTGAGTTAAAAGGAAAACTATAAAGGACACTGCGACAACTGGGGAAATTGTGTCAAGTCCTTTCATTGAATTCCTATTGGTTTCTTGGGGTGGGGACAGAAGTGCTGTGGCCGAAGTGTCTAGGGGGCCTGTCAGGGCACCTGCCCTGCTTTCCGATGGTTCGGGAGAGGTGGGGTGTGTACAGAGAGACGATGCGGGCCTGACAAGGCGTCAGCACTGGATAGGTTTGGGGCGAGTTCATTGTATTGCTATTTTGAAATTCAAAATAAAAAAATGCATAAAATTTTAAAATGTGCCAAAAACCTTCAGACTTTAACATTTCAAAAAAATTATTGTGGGAACATAACTGTCTTTCTCGCTCTTACTCTCTCTCTCTTTTTTAAAGTGGCACACTGGGTTTTGCTTTGTGAATGAATGACGGAGGCTGAAAGAAGGAAGGTAAGGAGAACAACCTAGAGAAATCGCTCCTGGTGAGAGACAAAGTGCACTCTCCTGCCCGGAGAACGTTTGCTCAAAATGACAAATGCTTTTTCTCAAGTCTTTCTCTTACCACTTCCAATGGCCAAACCCCAAAACCCAACCCCGTTACAGTCCTCAGAAAGAGGAGGTTGTCACACTCTCCTCTCCAGGAAGAGGCAGGAATTTCGGGTCACTCCCTTCGTCAGTGGCACAGACCTATCAAGGGAAAATGCCAGCCGGGCACGGTGGCTCATGCCTGTAATCCTTGCACACTGGGAGGCCGAGGCGGGAGGATTGCTCAAGTTCAGGAGTTTGAAACCAGCTTGAGCAAGAGCGAGACCCCGTCTCTACTAAAAAGAGAAAGAAATTAATTGGCCAACTAAAAATATATATAGAAAAATTTAGCCGGGCATGGTGGCACATGCCTGTAGTCCCAGCTACTCGGAAGGCTGAGGCAGGAGGATCGTTTGAGCCCAGGAGTTGGAGGTTGCTGTGAGCTAGGCTGACACCACGGCACTCTAGCCTGGGCAACAGAGTGAGACTCTGTCTCAAAAAAAAAACAAAAAGAGAGAAAATGCTGACTTTCAAAAACAAAAACTGTGCCCCAGTGCCTGATGAAAGGCAGGAGCTAAAACCTGGATGACATGGCTTCTCCTCTGCTGGTCACTGAATGGCAGGGGGCAGCAAGGAACTCGATCTCAGTCTCATGTACATTTTAGCAGGATCCCAGAGGGGTGAGGAAAAACATAAGAAAGAGAAACAAGAAGACCCCTTAACACATGGGCTATGTAGCTGCTGGGTGCAAAGTGCAGCCAGCACTTACTTTAGCCACAGATATTTCTTCTACCTGCCTGTGGGCCTCTCCGGTAAGAGGGCGCTCAGACACGGGGCGCTGCTGAGAATGGGGGGCAGGTAGCTTCAGAGTGCCACGCACGGGGTGAAGTCACTGGCTTTACACAGGGATCTAGAACACCAGGGTAGCAGCCGACCTAGGTTGCTTTCACTTCTGGATAGGTCGCACATATGTACGCATCTGCCACCGAGAGGGTGGCAGAGTACATACACACGCTAGTACGCACAGGCAGATCCCCTGGCACACTTCAACAGAGAAGGGTTTGGGGAGGTTGCAGCTGCCCTGCCTCCCTGTGCTGAAGGTGTGCCCCGCACCTGCCACGTGCTTTCTGAGGAGTGGTTGTGATGGGGCAGGTGTAGGCACATGTGCCAATTTGCAGACACAGATGTGATTAAAATGTGTATGGTCACGTGTGCACACAGCTTCACGCAGACAGACACTTGCACATGTGTGTATCATCTGGAACAGCACAGAAAAATAAAAGTTCCTAGCTCTTGGGTCTCTTTTTGGGGTTATCTGACTCAGCACTTCCTCCTGGTGGCGACAGTCTCGGAAAGCTGCTCACCCTGTCTGGGGGTTAGGGGGGAAAGAAGAGGAAATAGGAGAAACCAGAGAGATAAACAGGGACTCAGGACAGAAAACAGTAACTTGTGCTGACTCTGCTCTATAAGAAAGAGTAGTGGACTAGGTCAAGGCTGGGGGACAAGAGGAGCCAGTCTGAAAAGGGACAATGTGTCGTCCTTCTCTTCAGCTTTTCTTCAAGGAGCAGGCAGCCCTGGACCTTCTCCCTCGTCGTGTCAGAGTTGAGTCCCTCCACGAGTCAGGGCAGCAGGCACACGGAAGAACTGCTCTGGCTTCTCCATCAGGACTAGGTCCTGGCCGGATTCCTGCCACAGCGACTGGGTGAGGCCCGTGGATGGGAGGGATGTCCTCGCCCTCAAATGGAAGCATCACCAGTGATGGGAGTTGAGTGAGCATCAGCAACAGGTTTTCAGTCTGCTACTGAGGAGAGCAACGTCCCTTCCTGGCTTCCTTCCATGTGCTGCAGGCGGGCTTGGAGCGGCAGGAGGAAACCCAGAACACTCTGGCATGCACGATGACCTTCCTTCATCTGACCAAGAAGGCAACAGGTGTGAAAAGATGGATGTCAGAGAGTCCTCCTTGGTTGGCGCAATCAACGTCCCACAGAGGGACGGGGAGACAAGGAGGGTGTGCCCTTGTAGCAAGGGGCTCCTCTGGAAGTTCATCTGGAAGCTTTGACTTTCTTGAGGATTGCTGATTGTGAAGGCACGAAATTATCCTGAACCTTGTCCTTAAAATGTTGTCTGCTTCAAAGCATGTTCTGAAAACATCGCATCCAAGTTCTCTACACACTCTTCTTCCCACACATTCTAAGAGGAGAAAATGCTGAACAGGGTGATGGGGTTAGTACATCCCTGTTTGTAGCTACTGGCAGGGCATCAGACGGATAAGTCCATAGGATTCCTGCACAAGAAAATGCCAGAACAATAGATAAGAGCATTTGTTCTGGATTGTTGACCTAGTCTTCTGTGGAAAACTTTGGTTTTTAGGGTCAAAATACTGCTTTGTCAAGGGAGTATATTCTTCCTGCTTCTGCAGTAGCCATGTGCTCTTCTGTGTTCTGGGAGCTGCCTGGACAGGAGTCTTCATGTCACGTGTGCGTAGCCCTGGCCAGCTACACTTCCTCTGTCTGCAGCGCATGTTGGTGCTGTGCTGGGAGGAGACACCACATTTCCCCAGGTGGGGACTCTCTTCCTGGCGGATTTCTCAGTCCTGAGGGAGCTAATGTGCAGAGCGGGAGTTTCTCTCGTTTGGGAAGAGAGTTCCCCAGACATTTATGTCTGAGTTTTAAGATAGCCGGTCATTGCTGCTGCGGTTGTATTATAACTTCTTATTTGGCTGGCATCTGACATGCTAAACTTGGACATTTCGGTTTCGCCCTCAGCTTGCTGTGGTTTCTAGAGCTGAGCTGAAATGGTTGAGCACACTTAGAATTAAAATTTGGAAGAAGAGGGAAAGTTTTCCTTTTCATCATGGCCAATATCTCAAGATTCATCAGGGAAAATCTTGAAATTCAGGGACTTTGTTTTTCGAGAAAGGGACTGCCTTGACTTCTAAGAATTCTTTAATGAAGTTTTCAATACCAGGAAATGCAGAGCAGTCTTGTCTAGTGGGATGATGATTAGGCCTGGCTGTTTAGGTCGGCCGTCTCTTCTAATAAGGCAAGGGCCATAGGCAAATGTACCACAACTCAGAAATGCAGGTAAATACTGCTGTGGTTTCAATGCATGTGTCCCTGCAAAATTCGTAAGTTGGAACTTAAAGCCCAGTGTGATAGTATCAAAAGCTGGGGCCTTTAGGAGGTGATTAAGTCATGAGGGCAGAGTCCTCAGGAATGGGACTAGTGACTTCATAAAAGGGGTTGAGGGAACCATCTAGGTCCTTTTTTGCCCTTCCTCCTTCCACCCTGTGAGGACACCGTGTTCCTCCCCTCCGGAGGACATAGCAACACGGCACCACCCTGGAAGCAGAGCCTGGTTCCTCACCAGACATCCAACTTGCGGCACCTTGATCTTGGACTCAGAACCATCAGAACTATGAGAAATGAATTTCTATTATTTATAAATTATCAAGTCTGTTGTATTTTGTTATAGCAGCATAAACAGGCTAAGACAAATACATAGTACCAAAATATACACCCTTGACATTTGGAATATTTCCTCCAAAAAAGTCTTGCCGCACTTAGGTTGCATCGATAGTAAGACAGAGAAGTGTGTTCGGTTCCTAATGCTGCTATAACAAATTACGACAAAAGTAGTGGCTTCAAACAACACAAATTTACTCGCTCATAGTTTTGAGGTCAGAAGTTTGAAATCGGTTTCACTGGGCTAAAGTCATGGCTTTGGCAGGGCTGGTTCCTTCTGGAGGCTTGGGAGGAATCTGTTTCCTTGACTTTTCCACTGCTAGTGGCCACCTGTATGCCTTAGCTGGTCTCCTTCCTCCATCTCAAAGTGCATCACTCCAACCTCTGCCTTTACAGTCACACACCTTCTCCTCTGCTCCAGCATCCTCTTATAAAGATCCGTAATCGCATCAGGCACACCTGGATAGTCCAGGATAACCCCAGCATTCAAGATCCTTCACTTAATCACATCTGCAAAGCCCTCTTGCCATGTAAGGTAACACTCTCAGGTTCCAGCAATCAGAACGTGGCCATATGTGGAGGAGGAGCCATTATCCAGCCACCAGGGCAGGTAGGTGGGCAGGTCTACAGAGGACACTGAAAGATACGCCTAAGACCTTGTGACCAGAGGCCCAGTCAGGCTCCTTCCCTGTTACTGGTCTACCCGCTCCCAGCTCTTGAGTACCATCTTGGATTTACATTATTACATAATCCACATGTAAATATTCATCTTGTAGAAATAGAAACGTTCTTGACAGAGCTGAGTGCTCTGACAACCTTTGGTCCTGATCTTCCCTCCACCTCTTCCACCCTCCCCAAAGGTCAACACCACTGTTCACTTGGAACACACCAGACGTGCCTGTGCATTTACATACTTTTATGCCTTCCCATGGAGAGCATGGTCTTGCTTATGGCTTCCCTAAGTGTAAAGGGTATTTTAACAGATGTATAATTCTGCCATGTGCTTTTCCACTCACCAATGTCTTTGAGATCTTTCCGTGACAGCATGTATAGGTGGACCTCACCCTTTCCAACTGCTGCACAGAGCTCTGTGAAATGAGTATACCACCGTGTACTGGTCTTCTTGGGCTGCTGTAACAAAGCCAGAAACTTGGTGGCTTCAAACAACAGAAATTTATCGTCATGCAGCTCTGGAGGCCAGAAGTCCAAAATCCAGTTGCTGGCAGGGCTGTGCTCGCTGCAAAGGGCCCAGGGGACATCTTGCTTCTTCCTGCTTCTGGTGGCTGTTGGCATTCCTTGGCTTGTGGATGCATCACTTCAGTCTTTACTTTCTTCTTCACGTGGTCTTCACCTCATGTGTGTCCCTTTCCTCTTTTCTTGTCTTGCAAGGACACTGGCCATTGGAAAAGGACAAAAGCAGAATGGTAGGGCACGCTCTCTCCCTTTAAGGGAATGTCCTAAAAATTGCACCATCTCTTCTCATATCCCACTGGCAGAAACTTGGTCACATGGCTACACTTAGCTTTTGAGGGAGGCTGGGAAGTGTAGTCTTTAGCGGGGCAGCTAGAGATTCTGTTATTACAAAGGCAAGGGAGACAGACGTAGACTCTGCCACCATCGGTGTTTCTGTAGTGTAAGTACCTAAAGCAAAATGGCTGTCCCCGAAGGCAGGCTCTGTCTAACGTGGTGCTGCCAACTCACCCTCCACTCCTGCCACGTAGATCTACGTTCCCACCAGCAATACTGAGCACGTCTTTCCCCATTCCTTCACCAACCACTGACATAAACACACTTTAAAATTTTTGTCATTTAAATGGGTAAAAATGACATCTCATTCTTTAATGTTTTCATTTCCATGATTCCTAGTGAACATGAACATTATTTAATATATTTATTGGCCATTTCTAGTTCATCTTCTCTGATTTACCTTTTTCTTTCCCTTGTTCATTTTTTCCAACTAAATTGTTGTCTTTTTTCCAGTTGATTAGGAGGAGTTCTTTCCAATATTCTCAGGATTGATATTTGTCTGTCATAACTGTTACAAATATTTCCCCCAGTTTATCATCTGTCTTTCTATTTTGATATAGGATGTATTTTGTCATAACAGAAGTTTTAAATATATTTTAATTTTATCGTCTTAAAAGTGTTAATTTAAAAAAAGCCAGTGTTGTTTATAAACTTTCTGTTCTAAGAAGCCAGCAAATTCAGATATGACTGAAAAGAGTCCCATGCCGTCGTCTAAGGAATGGGGACATAAAAAGCCACCTGACAGCTCATGGCAACACCTAACACGTCTCCTTCGATTTCTGATCCTTCCAGGTTATCCATACAGGGCTCTTGCCATCAGTCAAGTGGCTGACAGAGCTTTCTGGCAACCATGTGCATGCTCTTGGGGCCAGGAGCAAAGGAAAGGGTGAGGAAGGTATCAAATGTCAATCAAGCATCATAGTGCAGGGCACACAGTAGGTGCTCAGTGGCTGGAGGCCACCACTGTCATTAGTAGACAATACTCTAGAGACCACGGTGGGAGGGTCTGTGAGGACCAGTAGCGTCATGGAGAGGTGGAAGTGTGCAGGGCAGGCCCCTGAGGAGCGAGTGGGATTTGGGTGGGTGGGTGGGTGGGGAACAGAGCACTTCACACAGGAGTATGGCACAAGCCAAGGGTAGCCATGAACCCCCAACAGAAGAGACTCAGGTACCTAATCCAGCCTCCTATTCCCACAACGCGGTCTGCAGGGGACGGCAGCTCAGAAGCACCTGCAGTCGCCGCACCTGAGGTCGCTTACGGAGCATGCATCTCTGGAGTTGCTAAGTCGTCTGTAGGCGGTGTTCCAAGTGCTTAATAAGTCGTCTCGTTCAACTCGTACAACAACAATTATACACAATTTACAGGAAGAGACCAAGGCTCCAGAGAGTTTACGTTGCCAGCCTGGATATTCCAATCACGCTGGTGTAACTGCAGAACCTCTGTTCTTACCCGCTGTAAATGATAATTCTGTAGCACGTGGAATAGAGACTGCGCCAGCCCTGGGGTTCAGAGAAGGCATTCTGGAGGCAGCGACATCTACGGTGAGATCTGAAGAATGAGTAGAAGTTATCCTTGGGAAGGCAGCACTAGCACATCCTGAGATTCGAAAGCCTGCTGGGAGGGGCCGGGGCCAGTGTGGGGGCGTCGGAATCAGTGTGGGGGCACCGGGACCAGTGTAGGGGGGCACCGGGGCCAGT
>VBSM01003157.1:3468626-3490682 GCA_008086735.1 Cheirogaleus medius
GGGGGGGGCCGGGGCCAGTGTGGTCTGGCTGCAGCAGTGCGACACAGAAACAGGCCGGGCAGTGAGACATGGGTCAGAGGCTGGAGGCCGGCTCGTGAAGAGCCCTGGAAACGACACTAAGGAATCTGGAGTTTATCCCGAGGCAGTGGAGAGCTACTGAAGAGTTTTGAAGACTGAGGATTTCTTTCTTTCAGTTTAGATTTTAAGACAGCTGTCTGGTTAGTGTGAAGACGGTCTGGAAAGAGGCAGGACTGGGAGAGGAGACGGAGGGAAGGCGGCTGCAGTCCTCCGGGCAGGAAGCTGGGATGTGGACGAGGGAATGACACCAGGCATGAGAAAAGGCAGAAGGTGAGAGAGATATCAGAGGTGGACTTGGCAGGACATGGTGATGGGCTGGATGTGGCGAGAGAAGGGAGAGGTGTCCCTGCCTGGGTCCCTGTCCCAGTGGCCAGTGGGTGTCAGGGCCTCCCCACTGGAGGAGGAGTGGGGAGCACGCAGGAAGACAAGAGGCACTACTGTGGGTGTAGCAGACCAAAGCGTGCTCTCACATGTGTTTGTTGAGTGCTTACTGCACGCCAGGCCCTGTTTAGAGTGAGGGCAGTTGGGCAAGTGTGATTTTAGGTCTGGGGTAGTACAGGGTGAAGCTTGGTGTCTGGTGACCCAGGAGTCTAGATCCAACAAACTCTCCTGCTGAAAAATGCCATTTCACTTTAATTGAGAGAAGAGTTCTGTGGCCATGCCACAGCACTGCTTTACACGCATGTCAAGGAAAGAAATCTATCACCTAAAGATAACTTTTGGCAAATGTACAGGGGTGAAGAAAATGGTAAGTCATTTTAAATGTCTCTGGTTCCATCTCTGTTCAAAGGCCAGGCTCCCACGTCCAGGGGCTGCTTGCATTCTCCTGCTACCCAAAGTACGCAGGTCCTGCATGTGCAGATGCTGTTTCTCGGGCAGAAGGCATGGCCAATGGTCACACTTTGTTTTAAGGGAAACTTCTGGGCTTTTGGAGGGCCTGGCGGTGGACGGGGGAACAATCACGTGATTGCTAGAGGTCAGGGATTACACTGCAGTTATCTCTTCTAGGTTCTGGAGAGCCAAGTGGGCTTCCTGACGTCTCTTGTCCATGAGGCTTCCACTACCAGCGCCTCCGAGCTTATCTTTTCAACCGGGATCTCAAATGTGTCTTCTGGCAAGTTCGAGTATATGTCTTCTGAAAAATCTGAGCATATGTCTGCTAACAAAGTTTTGTCTTTATCTTTGTCTTTATTTGTTCGGTGATGACATTTTCAGCCCTCGGATCCTCAGTCCCATGCAGTGGGTCTTGGCCATGGACGGACCCAGCTGACCACGCCAACATGGCCTGGCAGTCTCCAGACTTTGCATGGTTCCTGCGTGTTTTCCAGTGCCTAGTCCTCAACCAGTTCCAGGAGGTCTCCTTCCGCAAACAGGGAAGTTGGCCTATGGCTTTGGTGATTATATTCTAGCACTTTAGGACTTCAACTCTGTATAGCTGACCTTGAACTTAGGAGAAACCACACTCTTCTTCCGAGCAAGGAAGTGCGAGTTGGCTGTGAACCAAGCAAGTGGCTTTGTGTGGGAAGGACAGTCTCTGTAGGGCCAGAAATAGCCGTCCGCGCTGCGTAGCCACAGCAACATCAGAAACCGAGCGAAAACACCAGCCTCTCCTGCGGTCCATGCCCTGATAGGGATATGGAATGAGAGAATGCCACCTTTTCTTTCCTTGGGAAAGAAATCCCTGTGGCAATGAACTTTTCTACTTCCGTGGTCCGGAGGATGGTTAAGAGCTGTCAAACGGGAAGGGCTGGACTGTGCCTGTTTTTGTCTCTGCAAGGACCACACTCATTATTTCAATTCTCAGCAGGAATTTGCTTCATTGTCACGGTCTTAAGAAGCTGACTTCCTAAGCCTGTAACATCTGTAACATGTATGTCCAAGTCAGAAGGGACGGCAGACTGGATTTCACCCGGGGACTTCAAAGGGGGACAATTAGCACGAGGCCTTCAAGAACGGAGTCGGTTTGAAAAGCACATCTGATAAGTTCATATTTAATCCACATATTAGAGATCATCACAAAGTGTAAACTGTTGGAAAATGTCATGAGAGGCCAAAATAAAATAACCTAGGAACAGGATTGTTCAAGCCCTCCTTTCTTGTATCTCCTTTCAGTGAGTACTACAAAGGTAAATAGGAAGTAACAGAAATAACATTCTTTGTAAAGGACACTAGGGTTCCAGGATCCACATTCTAGAAAGAACAAATGTCCTCAGTTGCACAACAATAATGCTGTACGTTGTAAAGCTAAGCTTGTTACAGCTTAAAGGACACTCACCTCCGCAATCTTCATTGATCCTCACGCGACCTGGGGGCGGTCAGGGAGCTGTCACCGTCCTCACTCTGTAGATGGAGCAGCACCTGGAGCAATCGGCTGGCACGTGCACACTCAAAACGGGTAGTTTGAGGAGAGTTTAATAAAGGGCCTATTTAAAAATGTGTGGGCAGGGTAGGGGGAGGCAATGTAGAGGAGCTGTTACCCTCCCCGAGTCCGAAGGTGCAAAGGAAGGCAGTTAGCAGCACCCGGGCTGATCAGAGCCTTCCGCAGAGGGACACAGCCAATCTAAAATACGGATTCTGTCTCCTCTTTGCCCTCTGACCACGGGGACACCCCTTTCTTGGCTGAACCAAATCCGAAGCCAGACAGCAAGGGGGGTGCGGCAGGGACAGAGGCTGGAGACAAATGGAGGGTCCTGTACACGTGGGCTAAGTGATTTATTTGCTTGGCCCGTGATGAAAACTCAGGTCTTTAGACTTGGTTCAATGGTCTCTCTACACTGATGCGCAGGCATGAATGAGAGCTCAGTGGAGTGTGAGTGCAGCAGAGATTTCTCTTGCTTAAATTCTCTATGAGATGAAAATTATAATGCATTGCTACTAAGGCAATGGGTTTAGGAGTGTGTCTCGACATGGTCATTTAAGCCCCAAGAATTCTAAATGGAAACTGGCTTTAAGCAAGTGATAAAGAGAATGAACATTTATCCAGCACAATGAGCAAGGAGCTGGTCCATCATCTCCCGACCTTTCCTTTTTAGGTTGCCATTAAAAAATTAAAATTTTAGAATGATTAGAAGAAAGTGTAACTGTATGTATCATTTTTATGGCCAATAGAGGCAATAATTCTCTGTTAACTGGGCTTGCATGTGAAGAATCTTCCTGCACATATAAAGATATATTGAGATCAAAGTCAGCTGCCGCAATTCTGACCTCACCTTAACTGGGGAGGAGGACTTACCCTAAACTAAAATACTGGGAGCCTGATTATATTTGATTGATTCCTGAAAACTGAAATTGAGGCCTCATTCTTTTTCAAGGGATTTCTATATATGAGCATATATTACAAACGAATTTTGTGCAATTGTCATGGCCAGCTCAAGGGTGCTCACTGTCAAAGGTTTTAGAGTATATGGACACTGTCACTTAAACTCCTTGAGAAGGTGAGAAGTTGAAAAGTGAAAATTTCCTTAATAAAACTCATATAGTATCAACTTAGAAATTAATTTCACATAAGAAAAATAAGTCAAACCATGAAACAGACACGCAGACTGGATCCATGATCCAGGGAGATGGTTGAGCCACGGAAGAAAAAACATAAAACACCAGGTTGAAGGGAAGAATTTACTGGGAGCTGAGACCAGCTTGGGGAGACCAAAGTCTCCAGAGCAGGAAAGTGAAGCCCATGGGTTCTGGGGGCTGGACCTGTCACTGCCTAGCTGGGAGGCATCAGGCGTGTCATTTGACTAATCCAGGTTTTGTTCTTATCTGTAAAGTGAGGAGAATACGTGCTTTTTTTGCTTATCTCCCCAGTAGTTGTGAAGATAAATGAAATAATAGATGTGAGAGTGTTACAAAAATTGTTTTGGGCTTACAAAACTAAGGTATTGTTTTTTGCTCAACTCAAAACATTTTCCCTAGAAGGTGTAGAAATGTATGCTGCAAATCTGAAATCCCTGAATCCCCGTTTACTAGTGTGGGTACAGTTCCAGGGTGCCCTCAAATAAAAGGTTTCCTGTGATAATGTGTAGCTTAGGCATATGTTTTTGGCATTTAATGTACAGTTATTCTTAAATCTAAAATAAGCAGAGGCTTATTGTCTATTAATGGCCAGTCATTGGGTACCATACTGGGATCTTGGATAGATGCCCCAACTCCAGTTCCAGATGATGAAGGAGGCAGAGTACCCTAGAGAGGCCATTTGCACCCAGAACAGGCAAGGCCTGGAAATCTGGAAAGAAATCTAGACCCACCCATTGGGGTACAGAGCGAGGATTCCGGATGGAGGAGACAGCAGCCTTCACAGCAGATGTGGCTCCAATCTGGTGGACCTTGGATACTCACTCAGCCTTCAAGCACCTTTCCATCTACTGCCTGCGCTGCTTCCTGGACCAGTGCCCCAGCCAGTCTGTTGCTCTGGCACCTGTGTCCCTCGTCTGACGCTAACTGGGGACCGAGCCTCTAAGCTCCCATCTTCACCAGACAGACCATGTGCCTGAAGTCCGCATGTGCCCTGGCCTGCCTAGACCTCCTTGCTCTTTCTTCTCTTTTAGCCTTAATTTTATTCGAGGAATAGCAAATCTCTCAAATGGAAGCTGTCCCAGAGGTCAGTCCATGAAAGAGCTCAGTTCCAACTCTTTCCATATCTTCTTATATCCTTTCCTTCTCATTTTACTCCTGACGCGAATCTTCTTAAGCTCCCAGACACTCTGACTGGCTCACCCTGTTCATCCTTACTTGTGCTCGGCCCTCACACTCAGAAAACTGGAAAACTCAGGGTGAAGTGGAGGTTTGAGTGTGTGGAGGGAGGGTGCTGGGAGGGGTGGCAGTCCTGTTCCTTCAGCGATGGGACAATAGCGTGGTCCAAGAGGGCTGGGCAGGTCAGGAGGCTGCCTTTGACCAGAGCAGGGTCAGCTGATGTACTGGGGCAACAGACTGTGCCCTGCAAGTTAGTTGTGTGGATTTTAAGGTTTTAGGTGGCATTCTCTCATACCATGCCAATAATTTACCCCAAGATTTAAAAGGCTGGTTCAAGTGCAATAGTATTAATATGCTTTGCCTGTCAGTGGCATTAATCTAACATCATATTTTTAACAATAAGTATTATTCATTCTTATTGATACAAATTGTTACAGCCCATTTGACATAAACATCTGAAGCTGGAGAACAAACCAAAGGAGAAACTGACCAGCAAGACTAGATTAGGAGGAAGAAACAAAATTCAATTTTAGATTTATGTGCCTCTGCTCAGAGAGATGCTTCTGGAGTCAATGTGCATATGCAAAGCACCTGTGTACACAGGGGGTGATCCATTCCTTGCCCTGAGGTCTCCTTGGAACTGTGGTGCATTGACTAATCACTTCTGCTATAATCATCACTGTTGTCACCATTATTCAAAAGATGGAGCAGAATGAGGGTGAAAAATGGACATGAGATATTGAGACACTAGAGTGAGGATTAGGAGATACTTGCTATTATGATTACTCTGCATACAGACAGTAAACAAAGACATAGCACAACAAATGAAAGCAAGGCTTCTACTGGAAACTCAATGATTGAAAATACTAAGACTCTTGTCTGGCCATGAAGCTGAATTTGTTTTTTACAAGCATTGCCTCCTGTAAGACATCATCCAGCAAGCTAAATTTTAAGCCTGCTATAAATTTACACCTAATATAATATAACATTTCTTATCTGCAAAGGGAAATAAAACGACTCAGTCCATGAGTAGATAGAAAAGTGAATTGGACTTCGGCGTTCATGTGAACTACAGTCATAAAATTAATGTGTGGTAATGGACTGGCCTTTATGGCAGCATATAAGAAAATGCACCAATAATAAATTTGCTCAAAGGATAAACTATTTTTTTTCTGCCTACAGCCCTTCTGGCTGTCACCTTGAAATGAATATTTATTAAGGGAATAAAATCAAAACATTTTAAGTCTACTAAAGGAATGTGTTTAAATATATATGATGACAAAAATATAATAATAGATGATGAGATGGACTACATTTTTAAAATAATAGAATAAATCACATTCTTGAGGAAGAATGTGTTAGGAATATGTTTTTGACATCTAATAGTTCTTCTTAAATCAAGATGTCAGTGAAGTCAGTGAAGTAAGAGATGAACAATTTCTGGAAATGGGATCTCCGCAGCTCCTTCTGCCAGACCTCAACCCATCATCTGTAAATCTCGGTGCCCAGCAAGTCGCCCAGGCTGGAGCCCGGCTGGGCGGTGGACTGGAAGTTCTCAGAACAGACACCACCGCATGTCTGCTGGAGAGCAGCATCCCCTCTCACGTTGCCGCGACACTTTCCCAAACCACTTTCCCTTACTCACCCGGCAGAAACGCCATCACCAGGAGGTAGGGGCACAGAACTAGATGACCACTAAAGTGCTCTGGAACAAGGGGACAAGACTCCTAATCTTACACTTCCTCCCCGAGAGCAGCTTCCACCTCCCAATGCTGTCATGCCGGCAGTCCATGGGGGGTGATATTGGTCAGGGGGACCCTGCATCTTAGGAGCCTTTTCCCTTGACTCTCTTCAGCTCCAATTAAGGACAATTTTTCTCTTTTCTTGAGCACCATGGGCAGCTCTGCCGTGGAGGTGGGAAGCAAGTTCTGGAAGCAGGCAGGGCTTCTGTGGGTCAGGGACCCTGGGCATCGTGGACAGAGTGGCCCAAGCTGGCCACAGTTTCAAATGGAACTGGATCAGTGACCAGCTGGAACTTCCCTGTAGACAAAACAATGGGGAAAAGTGTTGATGTTATACCATTGGTAGGGACAGAGTAAGAGCCGTGACTCTCAACCAAGTCCCCTGCCATTTATAGGTCCAGTCATGCACTGCACTATGACGTTTCCGTCGATGGTGGACCACACCTGCAACGGAGGCCCCATAAGATTATGACACCATGTTTTTACTGCACCTTCTCGAATTTTAGATATGCTTAGATACACAAATACTTACCACTGTAATACAATTGCTACAGAATTCAGGACAGTAACATGCAGTCCAGGCTTGTAGCACAGGAACAATAGGCCACACCATGCAGTGAGGTGTGTGAGGTGTGTAGGAGGCTCTACCACCTTGGTCTGTATAAGTGCGCTCTGTGATGTTCACACAATGACAAAATCGCCCACTACACACCTAGGCTACATGGCGTGGCCTATGGCTCCTGGGCTACATTCACTGTGTGAGCATCATAGAACGTACCTGCACAGGCCTAGATGGTATGTCACCTAATGGTGAATATCTCAGAATGCAACCACTTCGTTCAGCCACACATGACTGTATGTATTTGTTACTTTTCAAAATATAACTCTCCCCTCATCTGCTGACCTCCAGGTAACCACCAGGACCACGTGGGACTCCCTCAGGCCCTTCTCCCTGCCCCAGTCCCGCCATAAGTCAGATCTCAGCATCCCTCCCCTCTGCCGCAAAATGGTCTCCATGCCTTCAGTCTCTTTCCTTCCCAAAGACTGCCAGGAATCCCAGGCCACTCCTCTGTCCAATCCCCTACCACGTGACTCCCCCATGGCAGGGCACTGCTGGACACGCCTTCCTCCCCCTCCCGCGCCTGTCAGAAGGCTCAGGCCTGGCCAGGGCTCTCCCCTCGGCGGGACTTCTCTGGACTTGGACATCATTCTCTCAACTTCCGTTTAGTGCATGTCAATGAGACCTTTAGGGCTCTGGGATCACAGTTTCTGAACCCAAACCCATGGTCTGAAAAGCAGAGTGTTCGGGAGCTGTCCTGGAGAGTCCATGAGATGTCACCACCCTGTGACTGCATATCCACCAACCTTGCCAGGAGCCCTGGAGGGCAGGGTGACAGCACCCAGCGCTGTCGGAGCTCAGTAGCTGCTCCTGAGAACTTTGCTAGCCGTGCCGGCATATGGGAGCACAAACCAGCATCTGTAACTGCTGGAAACGAGCTGGCCTCGTTGGCCCCAAGTGACATTTTGTTACTCAAAAGGAACCTGGTCACTCGTTTTTCTCCTCTGCCATTGCCTGTCATCTTCAATAATTAAATTATTGTCCTATAATGGACACCTGTTTACTGCCAGAACCGTTTCCCCTTCCTTCCTGACATCAGCATCTTAAGTTTTTGTTTGTTTTGCTATTTTAAACCACCCCTTCCTCCTTTCTCAGACATGTGGCTTGTGTGGGACTGACCCCACCTTCAGGTCCGGGGCCAGTGAGTGTGTTCCTGTCCCCAGCTACAGCAATTGGGAAAGAGCTCGGGGCAGGGTCCGACAGGTCACCCGGCTAGGTGACTAGCGCAGGGTGGCCCATGATCCCAGCTTGTCTGTTCACAGAGACCCTCAGGCCCACTCTGGGAACCCTGGTGCTGCTAGTCTCGCTCCTGGGCTCAGCGCTGTGAGGACAGGAGGGAGGCTCCGAACCGTGGCAGCCACCGGCGGCACTGGGAACTGCGCTGGAGGGAGGTTCCCCACAAAGCCCCAAGAGGACGCGGCGCTCAGACTTGGGTCCCGCAGGCATCGAGTCCTAGATCAAGCTGTGCCTGAAACCAGGATTTATTCCTGGACTCTTCAGTTATGGGAACCAAAAACTGCCTCCATAGGCCTGAGCCAGTGAGACCAAAGTGGTTCTCCATCACTTGCAGCCAAAAGAATCCTGAGTTCCCTCCTTACAGCCACATCCGTGACTATTTCCCGGCGTCTCCTTGCTTTCTGGAAAATGAGCCAGCAAAGCGCAGCCTTCCTGCCTGGCTCTCTCGTCTCAGTGAGCTGTGCCCCTTCCCTGTCTCTAAAGGTGCCTGTCTCCTGTCTGTAGTTACTTATTCTCCAACCCAAAGATCCTCTCAAATGTTTCTTCCAATTGGAAACTTTCATGGGAACAAAGGATCTTTCCCTATTTTATAAAACTGTAATGTTTCTAGTCATACCCACAATAAATCCCGCCAAATGAGAAAAACTGGGAGAAAGATATCACTGAAAGGAAACCAGGTGACTAATTAGTAAACACTTGCCCACTATGTGGCAGGTGTGCTCTGGTGCATCTCTGTGGGTTCACTACATGGGTCCCCCCTTTAGGAAATCTCTGCCACTCCTGAGCCCCCACCCAAGCCACGGGGGAGAACCATGACCCAGGCTGGCCAATGAGAGTGCTGTGATTTGCTATTTTAATTACTGGGGTTGTGTACTAATGTGACATACGCTAGAGTGGCTCATGGCCATGCCCAGGTACACAAAGAGAGTTATATACAGTAGGAGGGAAAGAAAGCCAAAGAGCAGAGCCAAGAAATTAAGTGAGAATGAAAGAGACAGACAGGGAGGGTTCTTCATCCATTCCGGCTGCTATATTGAATATACCATTAACCCGCTGGGCATGGTGCCTCACACCTGTAATCCCAGCACTTTGGGAGGCTGAGACCAGACGATTGTTCATTTGAGGCCAGGAGATGGAGACCAGCCTGAGCAACGTGGCCAGACCCTGTCTCTACAAAATATGAAAAAAAAAAATTAGCCAGGCATGGTGCGTGTAGTCCCAGCTACTCAGGAGGCTGAAGCAGGAGGATGGTTTGAGCCCAGGCATTTGAGACCAGCCTGGTTGACAGAGTGAGACTTTGTCTCTAAAAGCAAAACATAACAAAACCCCCCTATAAACTGGGTGGTTTATAGGCCAACAGCAGAAATTTATTTCTCATAGTTCCAGAGGCTGGGAAGTCTGCGATCAATGTGTCGATAGATTTGGTGTTTTCCTGGGCCCACTTCCTGGTTCTCAGACGACCTTTCTTCTCCCTATAACGTCACATGGTGAAAGGGGCAAGGCACATCTATGGGGCCTCTTTTGAGGGCACTAATCACAATCATGAGGACACCTCCTTGGGAGCTAGGATTTCAGCATAGAAGTTTGGGGGGATGCAGACATTCAGACTGCACACAGCAGGGAGGGAGAGAAAAAGAGAAGAAGGAAAAGAAATAGAAATAATTGCGCTATAGACTCTGGGTCTAGTTAAAACCTCAATTCATGAGTGGATTAGTAAAATGTGGCATATGTATACCATGGAATACTACTCAGCCATAAAGAGATGAATTAATACCTTTTGCAGCAATCTGGATGGAACTGGAGACCATTCTCCTAAGTGAAGTATCTCAAGAATGAAAAAACAAACACCAGGTATACACACTATTAAACTGAAACTAATCGATGAGCACACGTGTACAGAGGGGAGTAAAACTCAATGGAAATCAACTGGAAGGAGGAGAGGAGGGGAAGATCAAAAACCTACCTAATGGGTAAGATGAACACTATTTGGGTGATGGGCACACTTTTAGCTGGGACTCAAGGCATCAAAAAAGTGATCCATGTAACTTAAAACATTTGTACCCCCTTAATATTATGAAATTTAAAAAGTGCGAAAATAAGAAAAATTAAAATAAAAAAAGAACCTCTACACTCCTAAACATTTTGTTACATGAGCCAGTGAATCTGAGCTCACGAATCCCCTTTCAATCTAAGCTATTTTAAATTGGTTTTCTGTCACTTGCAACTAAAAGAGTTTTTGCTAATAAATATGCCTCTCATGTCACTTAGGATAGACAGCTCTGGAATTGACAGCTGCTTGTGTCTCAGCCTCTGATTGTGTCTGACACATCGTCAGTGTGTGACAAATATTCAGTAATAAAAACAACTGTTGTTTAATCGCATGCCAAGTCACATGGTTGAAACAACTGAATATTTGGGAGTTTTTACTAAAAAAAACCCCTATTTCTAGGGAAATGATAAGAATACCTGTTACAATAGCAGGCAATTTTGTATTTCTCTTTAATTTTCAAAGGTAGCCTCTTTTTTTCTGTTTCACTTTTAAAAAGCAATAAGCAATGCTTCCCCCACCAAAGCACAGGCAACAAAAGACAAAATAGATAAATTGGACTTCGCCAAAATTGAAAACTTTTGTGCATCAGAGGACACTATCAAGAAAGTGAAAAGACACCCCACAGAATGGTAGGAAATATTTTCAAATAATATATCTGATAAGGCATTAATGTCTAGAATATATATTTATTAAAAACTACAACTCAACAACAATAAAACCATCTTATTAGAAAATGGGCAAAGGATTTGATGCTCAACAGGTAAGTGTAATGCAAATATTCCAAACTCCAAAAAAACACAGTATCTGAAACACTTCCTGGCCCAAAGCATTTCAGATAAGGGATACTCAACCTGTATATAAATGCAACGGACTATTATTTAGCCTTAAAAAAATAAATTCTGATATATGCTATAGTACAAATGAATCTTGAGGGCATTATGCCAAATGAAATAAGCCAGTTCACCAGTGTATGATTGCCCTCAAAGGAGTACACAGCATCGTCAAATTTATGAGACAGAAAATAAAATAGTGGTTACCAGGGGCTCAGGAGAGGGGGAGTCATAGTTTAATGGATACAGAGTTTCAATTTGGGATGATGAAAAAGCTCTGGAGATAAATGATGGCGATGTTTGCACAACAATGTGAATGTACTTAATGTTACTGAATTGCACACTTAAAAATGGCTAAAATGTCAAGCTTTATGTATATTTTACCATCAAATAAAAAGCAATGTTTCTTAAGGGAAATCTGTAGACACACATAACAGGTTAGGCTACCTAGGGACAGGATTAACAATCCGAGGGCACAGGGGTTTCATGGGGGTGATGAAAATGTCCTGAAACTGATTTAGGGTAATGACTGTACCACTTGGTAAATTTTCTAAAATATCATTGAATTCCACACTTGAAATGCCTGAATTATATGATATGTAAATATGCTTCAATAAAATCGAAAAAAACCCAGCAATATTTCTAGAAATATTTCTCAGAAGAAATCCTGGTTCCACAACGTGTTAATAGGAGTTTCTCAAAACAGGAGCCATGTGGTCAGGCGGGGAAGCGCTGCAGGTCTCCTGGTGGAGAGATGGGCATGGCGCGGGAGGACGCGGGTGTGTGAGTCAGGGGACCTGCTCACCTGTCCTCCCCTGGAGCTCCCCGAGTGCACCGCATGCATCCCCCCCCACCGTCCAGTTCACATCCCTCCGAGCCCGTGTTCTGTGCCCCACACTGCAGCCAATGCTAATCGGAAGTTTAGCAGAAATCACGTTGCTTGGCAGGCAGCTGCGTAAGATCATTTTAATTGTTCTGTCTGGGTCGCTGAAGTTGTCTACTTAGTGTCGCCGTGGGTGTAACCAGCTCAGCGAGTGTGCAGAGCACCTGGATGCTCCAGCAGATCGTGTCTGTCCTCGAGGCAAAGCCAGAGTCCACGCTTGCCACTCCACGGGCAGGAGCAGGAAGAGGGAGCTGACCCGGGGCACCACCCAGCCCCACCGCTAATTTCTGTCAGTGACGTCATAGCTCTTAGAGGGAAAATACAAATCTTTTTGATAGACTGATTGATGCAAAGTAAAATCCTAGATAGCAGCTTCTAAAGGGTCTTGTAAAACTAGGAAGTAAAGAGCACCTATTAAGCACTCACTGTATGCCAGGCACCACCTTCCTAGTATCTCATTTAGCCTCACTGCCAGCCCTTGCGGCAGGTACTATTCCACTCCTTGGCAGGTGGGGAGAATGAGACGCTGAGTTTAAGTGATGTCCTTGCTACCTTGGGTCACACAGCGAAGCCTGTGTTCAAATCCAGGTTAGGCCTCTGTGTGGTCTGTGTTCACCCATGACATCACACATTGGAAAATCTGGCCAAATGCAGCTCAAGAAAGTCATAGACAGGGGAAAACAAAGTTCCAAAGGTTGCACCAACAGGGCATATTTGGCAGAAGATCCCCAGTAACATTCACACAGCCGCTGTGTAGTGAAGGCTGTAAACAGAGGTTGCAGCCTGGGACACACAGAAACAGAAGGGCCAAGCGGGCAAGCCTACAGCCGGTGGCCTGGGAGCCTGGGCAAGTCCCCCCATGAGTCCGGAAGAAGCTGGGAGGTGACTGCAGGCCCTTATCTCCAGGGCTCAGTAACTCAGAAGGCGATGATTCACAGAAGTGTCCGGAACACCCAGAACAGAAAGCAGCACAGACTGATGTCAGCGTGCGCACAGGCCAGGGGAAGGGTGGGGTTTCCTGCTCTGTTCCCTGGCCAGTCCAGCAACTACACTGCCCTGCCAGGGCAGGAGGTCATTAACTACCTGCCCTCCCTCCAGGAGGCCGGTTCAAGGTGATGTCGAGGCCGAGTCCAAATGGACCGTCCTGTGTCCTGGCTGGCCGAGGCGGCTGGGCTGGGAACCACGACGGCCAGCCCTGCACAGTCATCCACCTGCTGGTCCATGAGGATGTCCCCAGACAGTCATGCCGTGATCATCTTCTGGTGACGCTCCATAAATAATAAAGCCACTAGCACATCACAGAAGCCACCTTATTCAAGGTAAGCATTGAAACAGCTTTGAAGTAGGTAGCATTGCTCCATTTATGGAAGCAGAAACGGAGACACACAGAGATCAAGCAACATGTCCAAGTCTCAGAGCTAATGAGTGTGCCATTGAACCCAAGTCTCCTTGTGCAAAATCTGTGTTCTGAACAACTTACAGACAGGGCCCAATAAGATCATGCGTTTTTCTTTGTCAAGATGTTAACACAAGATCGAAAGCCAGAGCTCCTAAGTCAATTCTCGTCCCTGTCTTGACAACTGCCCATCCAGCTTTCTGTGTCTGTACCCCTGCTGCTCACCCTGCACGAGGTGGCTGGCTTGTCACGTCTGTGGGTGGGGCCACTTCTTCAGCCTCTTGTCTGTCCAAAGCCCAGATGCAGTACTTGGCACATAGTAACTGCTTAATAAATACTTGTTAAATGTCATGTGCTCTCAAAAAGCATCCAAACAGAGGAAAGAGGTAGATAACTGTCACCAATTGTCACACTACCTGTCACGAGGTATCAGGAAGCCGTGTGGATCATCTAGTCCTGGGCTGGTCCAGTTTCTCATACCCTTTTCCCTGCCCTGTGTTCTTGCGTTTAGCAGGGGCTCCTGGATGATCCTGCCCAGGAACGTGGCTTTTCCACACATCAACAGACTGTTTTGAGGATATTTGAAAAATACGTGTATAAATACACACATATATGCACACGTACAAAGTTGACCCTTGGACAACATGGGTTTGAACTGTGCAGGTCCACTTATATGCAGCTTTTTTTCAATAAAAGTTACCCTGAGTGTGCCTGCCTCTCCTGCCTCCCCTTCCACCTCCTCCACCTCTTCTCCTCTGCCACCCTGAGACAGCAAGACCAGCCCTCCTCTTCCTCCTCCTCATCAGCCTGCTCAGTGTGAAAAAGAGGGCAAGGACAAAGACCTTTATGATGATCCACTGCCACTTTATGAATAGTAAATATATTTTCTCTTCCTTATGATTTTCTTTATAACATTTTCTTTTCTCCAGCTTTATTGTAAGAATACAAAATGCGTACATGTAACCTACAAAATATGTGTTCATCGACTGTTTATGGTATTGGTAAGGCTTCTGGTCAACAGTAGGTTATTGGTAGTTAAGTTTTTGGGTGAGTCAAGTTATACTTGGATTTTCAACAGCATGGGGAGTTGAACCCCCATGTTCAACTAACCCCCTCATTGTTCAAGGGTCAACTATAAATATACACTGTATATATAAAATCTCACTATCTTTTTTTGTATTAGAAAAGTAATACCTAATGTTCATGGTTAGAAAAAAAGGAGAAAAAGGAAAGGTAAGTACAAAGAAGAAAATTAACATCACCTGTAATACCACCACAGCGCAATAATTAAGGTTAACTTTGGCTTTATACGCTGAAGTGTTGTCTTCTAAGTATTTACATGTAGTTACAAACATAAGCTCATATTATTATTTTTTTACTTTTTAAATTTTTGATTATTATGGGTACATAAGAGTTGTATATATTTATAGAGTACATGTAATGTTTTGATACGGGCATGCAATGTGAATTAATCAAATCAGTGTAAATGGGTTCTCCATCACCTCCAGCACTCTTCATTTCTTTGTGTTAGGAATATTCCAATTTCATTCTTTGAGTTATTTTAAAGTATACCCTAACTTATTGCTGACTATAGTCACTTTGTTGTGCTATCAAATGGTGTTCATTCTGTCTAGCTATCTAACTATATTTTTGTACCCATTAACCATCCACAGTTTATCTCTTCTCTGTGCTACCCTTCCCAGCCTCTGGTAACCATCATTCTACTCTCTGTCTCCATGAGATCAATTGTTTTTAATAATTAGCTCCCACATATGAGTGAGAACTTGCAAGATTTGTCTTTCTGTGCTTAGTTTATTTCACTTAATATAATGTTTTTCAGTTCCATCCATGTTGATGCAAATGTCAGAATTGCATTCTTTTTGTGGCTATATAATATTCCATTGTGTATATGCACCACAATTTCTTTATCCATTCATCCACTGACGGACACTTAGGTTGATTCCAAATCTTGCCTATGGTGAACAGTGCTGCAATACACATGGGAGTGCAGATAGCTTTTGGATATACTGAATTCCTTTCTTTGGATATATACCTAGCAGTGGGATTTCTGGGTCATATGGTATTTCTATTTTCACATTATGTTTTGTAGTCTTTTTAAAAACCTATCTACATACTGAATATTTTTTCATATGAAATATTCTTCTACAACCATAATTTTTAAGGTCTGTCTGTATTTCACCATTGTAGGTAATCTCCTCTTTTGGATGTTTAGTTTGTTTTTACTTTTTCACTATTATGAAAAAATATTTAATGAACATTCTTATAACAAAATCTACATGTACATAATATTTTTAAATAATAAATTACCAAATGAGAAATTCTGTGCTTAAATTTCTTTTTTTAAAGTACAGTTTACAAAACTTTAAAAAATTATAAAAGCAACACACTCTCATTACATAAAATGTAAAAAATACATGAAAGTTGAAGAGTCACTATTACCCATTGTGACCTCTTCCAAAACGACCACTGATAATATTTTATTTCACTTTGTCCCAGTGTTTTGTCTATGCATTCATTTTAATCAATCAATCACTTTTTACAATTTTGTGTTCAGTAGTTCACACTTTATGTTATATGTCAGGATAATTCACATTTGCTCAATATTTTACCCCATTATTTGTGTATTCCAATTTCAACCTCAAGGATTTTCCCAGAGGAAAAACGATAGCTGTTAAACACTATGGATATTTAAAATAAATGAACAACCTCCCCCCGCCTGACACTTCTGGGTAGCTTCTGCTGAGTGTTCGAATGCTCAGGAAGAGGCTGGGCCTTGGGCCTTGCGCCTTGGCAGAGAGCGGGAGCCCTGCCCAGCCTGAAGGGGTTGGTACCCAGGACGCTCAGGCAGGCTGGAGGCTTATCAGGGGCCTTCCTGCCTTCTCTAGGCCTGAGTCCCAAGCCCCAAGCACTGCACAGAGGCTGACAAGCCACTGGGACAGAGGGATGGAGCAGGCTGGGATCCTGAGCATATTGGAGGGAAATATTTATTCGAGAAACATTTCCTGGTGATACGTCCGAGGGGCTGCTCTGGGTGCCGGGAACTCAGTGGTGAGCAGGATGCACGAGGTCCCCTTTTCTCACTGAGTTCATAATCTAGTGGGGCAGACAGGGAATAAGTGCATGAAAAAGAAACCTGTGAAGTGATGAGTGCTCTGTGAGGAACAAAATTTAGGAGACCTCAGAGAAGAGACTCCCAGGCTGAAGAGCCAGCCCCGGATGACCCAGAGGAAGGCCATCCCAGGCAGAGGTCCAGCTGGGACAAAGGCTAAGGCATGGCTGAGCTTGGAACACTTGCAGGGTAAAATGGAGACCCCCATGGAGAGGGCCGTGAGAGGGGAGGGGAGGGCTACATCAGCGGGATGAGAGGCGGGGTGTGCCCGTGGGGACAGGCAACCACGGGAGGGGCGTTAGCAGGAATATGGTGGCACGTCCCGACTTACTCTTTTAAAAGATTGTTCTGATGCTCTGTGGAGGCTCGGGGAGGCAGGTGGAGCAGGAGGGGCTTCAGGAAGGCCAGTGGGGCAGTGGTCCAGGGCCGTGACCGTGGGGTCAGGTGGGATGCGGAGGACAAACAGATGCAGTGGGCTGTGGGGCTGAACACCAGGGGGCAGGCTGAGGAAGGGACAGAGGTCAAGGGACGTGGCTTGAGGTTAGATTTAGGCAACTGTGTGGGAGGGAGTGTGATTTACTGAGCTGGGAAAAGCTGAGGGAAGATTAGATCATGCCTGGGATGAAATGTCCTGTTAGTGCCGGGAGATGAAGGCTGGATTTGGATTGAATTTCATTTAAGAACATAAAGCGCACCACCTGGGGGTTGGACACGCTTGAAGCTCTGGCACGGCAGGGGGGCGGGTGGCAGGGGCAATATATGTAACCCTAACAATATTTGTACCCCCATAATGTGATGAAATAAAAGGGAAAAAAAAGAACATAAAGTAACAGACATTTCTGCTTCCCCACCCTGAGTTTGTGGAATGGTTCACCCCTCTCTAATTGTGCTGTGAGCATGTTTGTCTTCGCTGTTGTTATCCAATATACCAGTAGGGGCTGGAATTTGTTTAAGCACCCTTTGAAATGAGACAAGGTGTAAATTATAAAATATTTGACTAATGTACATTTGATTACTGAACATTGGTTGTCTTCAATTTTTCATAATATTCATCAAATTGAACATATTTGTGTTCATTTCCTGTGATCACCCTAAGATATAGTTCCAGAAATGAAATTATTGAATTAAGCTTAAGGATATGTATTCATATACATTGTTGTTTCCAAAGTAATCTAAACCCGTGGTCCCCAAACCCTGGGCAGTGGCCTGTTAGGAACCCGGCCACACGTCACTGCCTGAGCTCCGTCTACCCTGACCCCCACCCTGTGAAAAAGTTGTCTTCCATGAAACTGGTCCCTGGTGCCAAAAAGGTTGGGGACGCTGATCTAAACCACTGGCAGAGTATAGAGAGTATGGCCCCACCTCTGCCCCCAGCAGCCGTGGCCCAGGACTAAGGGGCGGGGTGCAAACAGCCGCTCACCTGCCTCGAGACCGGTGCTGGGATCACACTCCAGAGCAGGTCAAGGCCAAGCCAAAGTCCTCTGGAGCCACCAGCCTGTGTGGCTCCTCCTCCCTCGACACCCTGAGAACTCTCCCTCTGCTTCTGGAGAGTGCAGCCTGAGACAAAGCCTCTTCTCCTTTCCTTTCTAAGCCTGGACGTCCTCAGAGTCCTGGGGTGAGAGCTCCTCACTGGCCTCTGTCCCGAGTTCCAGGTCTGCTCTGGCGATAGCCGTGACACCTGGAGCTGGCTGCCCCATGGTTCTCAGACTCGTGCTCGGTGCGGAGCACATCGCCCTCCTCCCTGCCGGTTTCTCTCAGGCTCACAGCAAGGAGGTCGGCCTTGATTCTTCTCTTATGTTCCCTCTTCCTTCAGCCCATCAAATTCCTTTGCTCCTCTACTTGGAACAACCCAGTCACCCATTTTTCTCTTTTCTATTCCCACCCCCAGCCCCTATCACTCCACACCTGAGTGGGGATTTTTAGAAAGCTCATAACTCCTCATCCCTTGACGCCCGCCACTGTAGATCAGGCCGAGCAGCGGGCACAGACTGAGCTGGCCGCCGCCCTGACTGGGTCCCCTCCTGCTCAGAAGCAGCAGTGATGCTTCATCCCCAGCCAGTTAGGAAGCTACTTGAGCCCGCGCACACGGCCTCCATCGCCGCGTCTCTCCACGGAGGCCCGCCAAGGCCGACGCCCCACCCGCAGGTGGAGCTCACACCAGAGGTCCAGCCCTCCCCAAAGCTGGGCCTGTCACCCCCTCTCAGAGCCAGGTCTGCCTTCTCTCTCACCCCCCCCTTGTGGCATTTATCACATTCTAGCTTGTACTGTCATTATTTTGGAACACGCCTCTTGTATATACTATAGTTTAAAATTTCTCAAGGGCAGGGGCGGTTCTTGTCTCCCTTACTCTCCACATCCCTTCACTGCTTACAACAGTGCCTTACAAACAGCAGGCACCCAATACACAGGGCTTTATTGCCACACTTGAAATATGCACACCATGTATCTCGATTTTACAGATAGAATAGAAATACTATTTTATATGTGCCAAAAATGTAACTGATCAGTACAAAGCAGGGGCTGGAAGTCACACTGACTCTGTGCTAACAACATGCCAGGCGCCTTTCCATGTGTGCATTCACCACGGTTTCTAATTTCTGCGTCCTGTGTTTTGACATGTGGGTCCTTGCTGACTCGGGAAAGACTGCCCTTGAAGGCGGCCAACTCCCAGAGTAGCAAAAAGTCTCTCCCAGGAGGGCGCCCTTGCTGTGCAAGCCAGCTGATCCCGGCCACAGCCCCAGCCACCGCCTTGTCTGGCTCTCACACTTGGGAGACTCTAGCCCCCGGCCTGCCCTAATCACCCCAGGGCAGGGCAGCCCCTACACCCCAGAGCCTGCTAAACTATTCAAACTAGCCAGGCCTACCTGCTCTCCCATTCCTTCCCATGAAAACCCCGAGGAAAGCTTTCTAGCAATTCTCTCTTTTTCTCTGCCTCCTGACTCACGCTGGAGATTCCCGGTGTGGCCCTGCGGGGTGTGGCATGGCCCCTACTTGTGAGAACTGTGAGTGATAAACAATGTTTTCAACAGCAGTCATGTCCAGATCCATTGGCCTTGCTACACCTGAATAGAACCAAAAGCCCCGGTACATTTTAAAACAATACATTAATTTGCTCCACTCTCACGGTGGTCCTACAAAGGAAAGTATTATTATTCCCATCTTAATAAATGACAGGACAAGTAACCTTCCCAAGGTCACAGAGACACTAAATGCTGCAGGCAGAATGGGAAGCCAAGGCTGTCTAACTCCAAAGTTCGTATTTTCTAACCACCATTATTGCACATATATAACACAAAGCTGCACTTAGTTAATTTGCTCTATGTGACTATTAAAAGTGTTTTATGTGTATTTGATAGCAAGACTTCAGAGGCAAGTAATACATTTTCTCAAGCCCTATATTTTAAACTTAAAATTAATTCAGCAGAGTAAGAATAAAAATTTCCCTTTTGTATCCATTTCCTATTACTGCTGTAACAAATGCCCACAAATTTAGTGGCTTGGAACAACACAAATTTATTCTCGTACAGTTTTGAGGTCAGAAGTCTGACATGGGTCTTACTGGGCTAGAATCCAGGTGTTGCCAGGTGCGTGTTCTTTCTGGCGGCTCTGGGCAAGCATCCTCCCCTTGCCTTTTCCAGTTTTCAGAGACCACCAGCATTCTTTGGCTCATGGGCCCTTGCTCCGTCTTCGAAGCCAGCAGTGCAGTGTCTTCCAGCGTCTCTCGGACTCTGATCCTTGCTTCCCTTGTCACATCTTCTCTCATTTTGACCCTCCTGCCTTCCTCCTATAGGGATCCTATGGTGACATAATCTCCCCATCCCAAGACTCTTAATTTAGTCGAATTTGCAAAATCTCTTTCATCATGTAAGGTATTAATAATACATTCACAGGCTCTGGGCATTAGGGCATGGATATCTTAGGGAATCATCATTCTGCCTGCCACATCTTACAAGAAAATAGTTTCTGAACTCCAAAATGCTTTCTTAAGCCAAAATTCATCTATCCTCATTTTCCTGCTTCTTTTTTTTTTTTTTAGACAGAGTCTCACTCTATTAGCCGGGCTAGAGTGCCGTGGCATCAGTCTAGCTCACAGCAACCTCAAACTCCTGGGCTCAAGCAATCCTCCTGCCTCAGCCTCCTGAGTAGCTGGGACTACAGGCATGCGCCACCATGCCCGGCTAATTTTTTCTATATATTTTTAGTTGGCCAATTAATTTCTTTCTATTTTTAGTAGAGACGGGAGTCTCACTCTTGCTCAGGCTGGTTTCGAACTCCTGACCTTGAGCGATCCACCCGCCTCGGCCTCCCAGAGTGCTAGGATTACAGGTGTGAGCCACCACGCCCGGCCATTCCTGCTTCTTTTCAGTCTTAATCTCACTCCTTGGAAGTATTCTTCCAGTAACTTCTTATGCATATCCAAGCATAATTATTTCTTCCAAATGATAGTATATGATATCCTTATACTCTTACTTTTTAAAAATATTAATACATTTTAGAGATTTTTCCATGTCACCACATATAGATTATCTAATTCTTTTTCACAGTATCCAAGTTTCCACTTCATGGATGCACCATGCATACATTTAATCAACCGGTTATTGGTGGATATTTAGGTTCTGTGATGGGCACTGTTGGTTGCTTTCCTATCATTTCTCTCCTACTTTCATCCTGACTTAAGACCAAGTTTGTTCAGTTCTTTATCTTCTCCCCTAGCTCCAGAAGGGGAAGTCCATCAGAACTTGGCTCTATGTATTTTTGATAGCAGGACTTCACAGGCAAGTAATACATTTTCCCAAGCTCTATATTTTCAACTTGAAATTAATTCAGCAGAGTAACAATGAAAATTTCCCTTCTGTATCTGGTGACAATTGTTGGTCTGGGAATGTTTACATAACCTGAGCTAATCTTAGACTGAAGGTTAGGGCTTGGAGCTCAGGCTTGGGGGAGAAGAGCTGCGTTCCCCCTTCTGTCTTCTTCTCCCCTCTGGACAGGCGCGAGGGAGTGGCCGTCCTGATCCAAGACATGGCAGAGCTGAGCTAGGAAAGACCCAGCTCCTTGATGACATCTTTGAGTTGCTTCTCACACCACACCTGGGCTTCTCACCTCTGGACTCACAGTGACATGAAAGACTAACTGTCCCATTTTCTTAAGCTAGTGGGAAGTGCAGTTTCTGAAACTTGTGTATCCTAATTGGTACAGGGTTGTTAGGAGGATTTAATCAGTTTATATTTGTAAAATGCTTAGAATGGTGCTTAGCACATAGTAAGAAACTAAAATAGGCTGGGTGCGGTGGCTCACAGCTGTAATCCTAGCACTCTGGGAGGCCAAGGCAGGAGGACTGCTTGCGGCCAGGAGTTCAAGACCAGCCTGAGCAAGAGCGAGACCCCATCTCTAATAAAAATA
>VBSM01003157.1:3490782-3532257 GCA_008086735.1 Cheirogaleus medius
AAAAAAAAAATCTCAATTTTAAAGCTTCATTTTTCACAGTCACAAATGATTAGTTGAGACTCAGAGTGAGAAGACTTTCCTGAGCTGGAAGCTACTGCGTTGTGCTTTTTAGAAACATGTAATTTGAAAATTAAAATGGTCTTGTTCATTTTCGTTTAGGTAGCAGTTTCAGAAATTAAATTGTTTAGGACGAAAGTGCATGAGTAAGCACCATGTCTTCTTTTTAATCCTATTGTAGCTTCTAAATTTACTTCTAATATACAAAGAAGCTGGAAATTAGCCTGATATCCAATGGGGCAGAAAACTTACTTATCTTGATGAAAAAGAGAAAGAAGCTGGGGAAGCTGCCCAGTTTTACGTGAAAAAAATGACAGCAACTTGCTACTGTAGAGCTCACGCCAATGGGCTGTGCTCACTGTCATTTGAGCTTCCTGCTTTTATTCTCTGTCCCCACTTTCCCCTGCACATGGGCAAAGGTGCCCTGAGCTGCTGTTAGGGACCCCCTGAAGAATTATTGAGGCACAAGTAACCTTTTCTAATTCTCTCTTTCAGTAACGGTTATGTTTCCTACAATTAACTCTTCCCTTTCACTTTCCCAACCCATTCCACCACGGAATCGACCGTCAAACTGTGTGAAATCATGTCTGGTTTCCAGTGGTTTTGCTAGAAAGAGTCTTTCTTTAGAAAACCCTTTCCTTGAGGTCAGGAGTCACTCTAGATTTAACTGGGTCGCAGTCCTCGCAGAGGGAGGACTTTCACGGCTGCCTTCGGGCTGGCTTTTGGCTAATAGTTATGGTGTTGGTTCCAAGGAGACATGTTCCACAACTTGAGGGAAAATTTGAGTCGCTTAGGTTTTCACAGGTTTTCTTCTTGCTTTGTCCAGCTTCCTTTGGAAGAGCTAAGATAATCGAAATTATCGGGGTCTTTCTTCCCTACCTGACCACTTAATGTTGGGGCTCCTCAAAGCACAGACACCCCGGAATCATCTTCTATTTCCATACTTTCTTCCCAGATGATCCCGTAAGTTCCCTAGAATTGAAGAGCCGTCTTTATGCTGCTGTCTCCCAGATGCGTGTATCCCCCGCTCTCTCCTCCGAGATATCAGTCGACAGGTTCGACTTCTGCAGAGAGACACCATCCTAGACCAGAGTGTTGGAATGAGGCTGATGGGGTGCGGGTGGGGGGACATTTCACAGAGGAGTAACTTGAGACCCACAAGCATGTAGTGTCATGTCCATTTGGCATTTTCAGACAACCTCCAGTTCTATTTCTCTTAAAACACTGCAAAATTAACACGTCTTAAAACTCTATCACTGGGCGTGGTGGTGTGCTACTGTAGTCCCAGCTACCTGGGAGGTTGACGTAGGAGGATTGCTTGAACCCAAGAGTTCAAGGCCAGCCGGGGCAACATTGTGGTAACCTGTCTCAAAAAAAAATCCTCGGTTTCCCCCCACACCAGCGCTCCACTCCCCAGCTTTCCTCTGACAGCACATAGCACCACGATTCCCCCACTTATGTAAGCCAGAAATGAGGAATCGTACCTAATTCCTTACCTTCATACTAGTCCAGTAAGTCCTATGAGTTTTGCTTCTAAAATAAGTCTTGACTTTATCCACTTCCCTCTACGGTCACCACCTCTACCTTGTCCAGGCTGCTGTCATCAAGTGCTTGGGTGCTACAGCAGCCTCCTCTCAGTCTTGCCTTGTTTCAACCCACTTCCACAAAAGCTGCAAAAGTGACCATCTTAAAATGTAACCTGGAGCACTCTGGGAGGCCAAGGTGGGAGGATCACTTTAACTCAGGAGTTCAAGACCAGCCTTAGCAAGAGTGAGACTCTGTCTCTACTGAAAAATACAAAAAATTAGCCTAGAGACTAAAAATAGAAAAAAAATTATCTGGGCGTGGTGGCACATGCCTGTAGCCCCAGCTACTCAGGAGGCTGAGGCAGGAGGATCGCTTGAGCCCAGGAGTTTGAGGTTGCTGTGAGCTAGGCTGACCCCACGGCACTCTAGCACAGGCAACAGAGTGAGATTCTGTCTAAAAAAAAAAGTAAGCTTGGACCTGAGAGGACCTAAGAGAGCAGCCTCCTGGAGGCTCAGAGCAGAGTTCCTGCCGAGGGAGTCAGCCGGCACTCTGTGCATAAAGCTGTGCGTAAATTCCGTGGCGCTGGCGAGCACATGGGCAGTGGGTGCTGTCCCTCTCCGGTGGCACCAGTTCAGAGGAAGGGCGAGCCCTCCTCTTAGCTAGGGTTCAGCCAGCACTGTGTCCCTCCTCAATTCTGTCACCCAAGGCGTAGCCCTGAAGCCTGAACCTGGAATGACAGGGTTGGGTGGATGATCACTGTGGTCCCTTCCAGCTCTGTCACTCTGTCATCCTGTGACTCTAGACAAGACTCAGACTATGTCTTGCTGCATGTCATACCTGGGGCCTTTCCTGATAGCGAGAGCATCTGTGAATTAATGTCGTTAGTCCTACTGTGGCCCTGGCTGGCCTGATACACACATTTGAGGAAGAAGTTTTTCTTTGACACTCCCTCACCTTCCTTTTCTACCTTTCTTCTTCTCCTCCCAGCAGCTTTCATCCTCCATGAGGCTGGGCTGTTCAGCCTGCTGCTTGGCCGCCAAAGGCCCTGACTTCTGACACCGCTCCCTTACCCTAGGTGGGCAAGAATGAATAGTGTAAACGTCTGTTGTTTATAAGTCACCCAGTCTATGGTGCTTTGTTACAGCAGCCTGAGCACACGAAGACGTCCAGGCAAATTGCCAGTCAAAAACATGGGTAGGGGAAAGGGATTTCAGATGCACAAGGTCTCAAATCCACTCTGCATGTATTCTTTAAAGAAAGCTACTGGAAGATGTCCCTCTCCAAAATAAGAGAGTGGCAAGGTGAGGAAGACGTGGGTCTACCCAGGGAGGTCAGGGTGTGAGGGAAGGGGACAAGGTTAGTACAGGATGGGCCCCCAAGAAGGAGGTCTTAAGTGAAAATATGAAAGTGACAGATCACCTGAGGCATTTGAACAGACTGAGAGACTTTGAGGCTAAATTAACAACAGCTACAAAGAAAACTAAGACAAAAAAAGTTGTAGAAGAAGGGACATTTAACTATTGTATTAATACCATATATGGCTCAGTTGTGAATAATATTTAATAATAATAATATAAAACTTGCTGTTTGTGTGTTTATGTGGGTTGGGTAAAAAATAAAGAACATCTTCATCTTCTTTAACAGAAACCAGTAAGCACTATCTAAAAGTTAAAAAAAAAGTTAAGAAACAGCAATTTCCACATTTTATTTAAAAATATGGAGGCAAACCCCAAAAGGAAATTCCGGAAGAGTAGTTGCTTCTAAGGAGTCAGAACTGGGAGTGGGGCAGGTGGAAAGAGATTTCTTTTTTGTTAAAAGCCTTATAAAATGATTTCACCTTTTAAACTGCTTATATACGTAAACCTGCATGGAAGGGAGGAGAGGAAGAAAGAGAAAGGAGGGAGGGAGGGGGAGAGAGGGGGCGGGAGGGACCTGGCAGATGACTTCATATTAAGATAATTACGATCCATAGCAGTTTAATGAGTTTCCTTTCCCAAGAGCACTCGCATTTGAAAAGGTGACAAGAAACACCATTTACACTTTAACCCAAAGCAATGGATCAGGCCGAGGAGGAGCCGGTACAGGGCGTAGGTGTGGAAACCACATCCTCTGGGGAGATCACCCGGAGCTTTGCAGACCACCAGCGGAGGAAGGGGAAGAAGTTGGAGAGCTGGAGAAAGAAGGGAAGCCACCCCAGAAGGCAGGAGAACAACACGACAAAGACTGCCCTGTTCACCTCCAGATCCCCGAGACATTGCTGGGCCTGGCATCGCAGGCGGAGAATGGCGGAACATGGAGCTGCCCTTGAGCCTGGGAGCGCAGGGAAGGGCCTGGCCCCCCCAGGGAGGAGGAATGGGGCGCACAGGAATAGTCGGAGACTCCGTCTGTGTGCTCATTTGTCTGGGGGTGGGAAGCACCTATGGAAGGCCTGGGATTCAAGCTCAGGACCCCAGCTCCAACACGGAGCCCTGCCGGAGGGTTTGCTTCTGCACTGAGGGCAGTGTGGTGACTGTGATCGGGGGCAGTTCTGGATCCCTAACGCCATGTAATGGATATGGGTAGGATCAATCTTGTCAGACCTTGTTTGCAGAATGGGGACCTCCCTGTGGAAAGAAACGTGGGGATAGAGGCCTGTGAAGATGTTTATACCCTTTGATGTGGTCACTCTACTTCTGAGACCATATTTTTAAGTAAGAATTCTAAATCTAGACATATTCTTGCACACTTGCAGTGTTATTTACAATGACAAAGAATAAGAAACAATCCTAGTTTACATATTTGCTTCTCTTTTGTTTTTTTCAATAACAAGGTAATTATATGTTTGGCCATAACTTTTTATGTATATTAGAATTGTGTTATTGTTAAATGATGTTTATAAAGAATTTGGTAACATGAAAATACTATGTTATGTTAGTGGGGAAATGAAACAATGTATCTATTATTATCACAACCGATATTTTATTTTATTTTTTAATTTTAAAAAAATTTTTAATTATTATGGGTACATAATAGTTGTATATCTAACAAACTATATTTTAAAAAACTACATAAGAAGACAAAAAAGAAAACTGAAAACAATATATACAATATTAATAGCAATAAGAATATGAGTAATTTATCTTCTTTAAAATCTATATGGTTTCAAATTTATATAATATGCATATAGTGCTTTTTAAGGGAAAGTATAATAAATACTTGTAATAAAAAACTCTTATAGGCTGGGTGTGGTGGCTCACGCCTGTAATTCTAGCACTCTGGGAGGCCAAGATGGGAAGATCGCTTGAGCTCAAGAGTTTGAGACCAGTCTGAGCAAGAGCAAGACCTCATCTCTATTAAAAATAGAAAAATTAGCCGGGTGCAGTGCATGAGGCTGTAGTCCCAGCTACCCAGGAGGCTGAGGCAGGAGCACCACTTGAGCCCAGGAGTTGGAGGTTGCAGTGAGCTATAATGACACCACTGCAGTCTAGGTGGGGCAAAAGAGCGAGACTCTTGTTTCCAAAACAAAAACTCCTATAGCATCAGTAAACTTATATCACTGGAATCAAGTTATTAATATACAATCTCTTCAAAGATATCCCAAGATGCCAAGTCCCTTCTAAATATTTCGCTACTTTTGTTTCCAAGCATCTATATCAAATATTGAATTTTTAAAAATTAATCAGAAAAATTCAATCATCATAGTATCTATCTACAGATTACCGTGCATCTCCAGGTATCCCTCTCATTCTCTGCCACAGAGCTCCAGCTTATACCAAGTGTTTCAGAAGTTGCCATACTATTCCTTTTAAATGATTTGATTTTCTCCAGGGTACCCAGCAGTCATAATTAACAAACCCAGCTGTCATTCAAGCTGGAATACATCAAATCAAAAGGCCACAGAGCGTGTTCGCAGACAGTGCTGTGCATGTCTGCCTGAAAGCAAGATAATGCCAGGCAAGAGGGAGCCCTATAAATATTGCATCCTAGAACACTGACAGTGACCTACACTGTTTGACAGAAACATTAAAACACGGAGAGATCTGACACATCCTCCCGAAATGTCTTTTCCCAAAGGTAGCCAGGCTGTGGCCTTGAGAATTGTTGAAAACTCTGAAAGGTCTCCTATCTATTGTTCCTGTTTCCTTGTCACATAGGAAGGCTAGACAGCTTTTTCTGGAGGCCTAGCCAGTAAATTGGTTGTGTAGGACCATGGATAGATGAACATGTTATTCCTTAAGCTACAGAGATTTCCCAGAGTTCAAGTTCTTGTCAATTCTAAACCTGCCCTTCTCTTTACCTGTTCCTTCTGTATTACTCACATCCTGCCAGTCAGAGGAGTTCTGCAAACACTGACACAGTGCGACGTGAGGCATGGATTTCACTGATTACAAACAAGGATTTGTCCCAAGCCACATTTTAGGAGTGCTGATGTCGGGAGAGAGGCTCGGTGCAGCTGATCCTGCACAGAGCCACAAGATGGCTCTGCAGCCACAGCAAAGCCCGCGAGTGCCACGGGCCTGCCCTGGTGGCAGAGACGCGCCCGGGCCTGCGGGGGGCGCTGTGGCTAGTGATGACAATAAGGCCCCATCCTGGTCGTGATCTAGAAGCGGACCTGCTATTTTTCTTTTTCTTTAATGGTTTCTTAATTTGTTACGAGGTGACTCTGGTGTGTTAACAGGAAGGACATCAACACTACACAAAAGTACATCTGTAAACATGTTCACTACACGGCTACTCTGAGCACCGCCATTTTTTTCTTATAAACTTTGTTTAAATGGGGGAAAAATAAGCTGTGCTTAAAATCGTGGAACAATTTTTGTCCTAGAAATCCCCAAGGAGACATTTCTCACTGCAATTTTCAAAATGGGTTGGTTTCTGCTATTAACAGGCAAGAAGCACCTGCTCCTTATGCCCGACCCCATGGAGAGCACTGAGTTCTGGTCTCAAGGGCAGAGGCAACTTCTGGGGCCCAGGCCACTCTCCATAGTCTCGCAGGGAAAACAGAGTTCTCCTGCGCAAACTCAGTACGGCGCCGTGGTAACGTAAGCGGTCACGTCCGTGTGCACACTTGCTGGGTTCTTCTCTCCACGTCACAGCAGCGAGTTCTAACACGGTCCATGTAGGCCTGGGAAACCCATCAGAATTAGCAGAGCATGGCGCATGTCCCTGGGGAGCTTCCAGACTGGAGTGGGAGTGGGTGGTCACCTCTCCAAGTGGGCAGGACATGAGGAGCTCTGCAAGGCCTCCACCCACCTTCCCCACGACGCTGCCCTGGCTCCATCTTCCTCTGCAGGGAGATGGGAACACATCAGAGTTGCAGAAAACGACTCTGGTTTATAGATTTATGATCTGGGCTGAATACAGACAGTGATAGGTTTGAAAACTCCCCCAGGTGATTACATTGTGCAGACAGGGCAGGGAGCTGTTGGGTCAATGAGCTAGTGGGAGAGAAGGTGCTAGAGTAAGAAACACACCTGTCACCCCCCCACTCTGCACACACACATTTAGCACCTTGAGGGATTATTTGACAAATTGTCCCACAGCACCATAGACCCTCTGAAGGGCACCAAGAACATGAGGATTTGCACTAGTGGCTGGGGTCGTTAGAGACAGGGCAGGGTAGTTTCTGGATGAAATGTTGGCCTCAGCCAGCCCTGAATGTGGTGCAAATGAGAGACAGAAACGAAGCCAGGAGTCAGGCTGTGCATGTGCCAGGGGCTGCACTTGTGCTACTTCGTTTACTCTCACCACCGTCCTGCAAGGTATCAGCCCATTCATTACAGAGGAAGATACTGAGTGCCCAGCATCACACAGGAAATAAGTCAAAGGGTAAGGGTTCCACACCACAGACAGCAAGCCCAGGATGAAGGAAGGAGGCGGCGGCGGTCTGGAAAACAGACCAGGAGCCACTGAGACTGGTGTGGGCAGAGGGCTCCAGAGCCCAGAGGCACCTAGCTTCAGGCTGCACCACGGCAGACGCAACTTGACCTGGAGACCAGCAAGCCCCACCATGCCTCACACCTGTGGTCTTTTTTATCGTCTCCCCTCCGTATCACAGGTGAGAAACCTGGGCTCAGAGAGGCTAAATAACTCTTCCAAGGCCTCACAGCAAGAGTAGGGCTGCTGTGTGGCTCACTTCTCTGAAGCTGCTCCATCTGCCCGCTGGAACCTTTGCTCTGGGCACCCCATCAGCGTCCTCCACCTCCTCCTGTGGCACTCTCTCCACCACTGCACCTGCTACTGTGCCTGGAACCAGGCTGCCTGCAAGGAACACCCCCAGGACGGCAGGGGCAGCATTCTCCTGCTCCCCAAACCTGTCTCTGAGGCATCACCCCCACCCTCACTCACAAACCTCTGCTTGCAGCATCTGCCGTTCAATTTTCTTGTCCCTTGCCACCCCCTCCCTCCCACACGTCTATGGAAGACTGTGTCCCGGGCTTCCACTCCCACCTTCTCTGCCTGTCACAAGTCCCACATCACCTGAGACAGTGACAAGCCAGCTCTCCAGCTCCATGGCTCTCCACATCCTGAGCTCCACTGACTCAGGTCTCTATCCCATGTCGGCCACCTGTGTCATCCTGGTCCTTTCTAACATCCTGGGGACTTCAGCTCCAAGTATCTGAAACGCCACTGTTCCCTTTCAGATCCTTTAAGCGTGTGATTCTCAAACTTTAGGGTACATCAGAATCTTCCAGAGGGCTGCACCCCAAAGATTCTGATTCAGTAGGTCTGGGGTGGGGCCCAGGCATCTGCATTTCCAGGAAATCTGCAGTGCTGCTGCTGCCTCCGCAGTGGGACCGCACTTGGGAGGCTCTGCTCCGTCCAGACCACTTGTTCCAGTCGCCTGGGGGCAGAGGTCCCAGCTCCACCCCAGACTAATTACATGAGAATTTCTATTGGGGGTCGGGGGCTAGACTCGTAGAGCTCCCAGGGGATTGTGATGCACAGTCAGGACGGAGATCTGTTGCTCTAAGGTCTCCTCGCACCTGTTTCTCCTGTCTGTCTCTGGTCAGTACCCTCAAGGCCCTGCCTTGCCCCCCAGAACTGCAGTCCCAGGTCCCTCTAACTCGCTGCTGTTTCCAGCACTAACTGAGCTGCCGCGCACACAGCGCGGAGTCAGACCATGACAAGCGCGGCGTTTCCAGTCCCGGCTGGGTACTCCATGCCAAACAGCCCTTTGCCGGGTCCTCATCTGCTCCCCGAAGGCTCCTCAGCCACGGGCCTGGCGTCAGTCACACCCATCAGGTGACAGGACCTCTGAGCCTCAGTTGTCCTGTCTGTCAAAAGGGGTCGCAGTAAGGATGAGAGACAGTCATATGCCCCACAAACTCATCCACAGTCATGTTATTGTTTTGCATTTTATCATTATTTTTTATTTTTTAAATTGGCAAATAAAAATTGTATATATTTATGATGTACAACATGTAATTTTGAAATATGTACACATATGCATCACCTCACATACTTATTTTTTGCGGTGAGAACACTTAACATCTACTCTTTGCAATTTTCAAGTATGCATTGTTTAGTCACCACGTTGTACAATAGCCCTCTTGAACTTGCTCCTCCTGTCCAGCTGAAATGTCCTGTCCTTTAACATCTCACTGTGGTTGTTGTGCTGTTGGTTACTCTCCGTAGATGTTCCCATTACCAGCTGCACAAATAGCCACCAACCCCTCAATTTCCTGTTTGCCTACCTCCAAGTGTTTATGAAAGTGTCAGGGGAAATATTATCTCCATTTCTCATTCCTGCCTGGGTCTATTAAATGTGAAACCTTACCCTTCTGGAAAAATCCAGAAGCCGGGAAGAGCCTCTCTGTTCTCCCTGCCATCTCCCATCTCCTGCCTCGCTCCAACGGCGAGGAGTGTGGGCCCAGCCCCTCCTCTCTCTCTCTGTGGCGTGGCCGACCCGGGGAAGCCCAGAGCCCTCCTGGCCACAGTAGCACGTGATTTCCTCTGCTGCTTGTCCTGGGTCCCGGTGGGAACTCAGAGCTGGGGTCCAGGGTGTGTGTGGCCTGGGGGAGGGGTAGAGCCGCTCTCTCACCAGCTTCATCGTCGGATAAGTCAGGTTTCCAAACCTCTGCCGCCTTGCTTCTCGGTTGGTTCCAAAGAGGAAGGGAAGGACCACAGGGCTGTGATTAATAACTTCCCCAGTCCCCAGCAGAAGGTGCACCTCCTGGTGCCCCTGCAAGGCCGACTTCCCGTCTGTGCCCTGCCTCCCGCAGCCTCTCTCCTCCTCGGGAGGGAGCTCTGAGCTCTTCCAGTCACCGCTTTGCCCAAAGGCATCTTCGGCCTCCCTCTTCCTCCGGGCTCTTTCTTGACCGCATTTACATATGTATTTATATATATTATATATTCTATATATATATTTGAGTGTTTCCTTCTTGGAGGAAAAAACCACCAAATCACAACTCCTTCAATAGCCCGTCCCCATCCTCCCGGTGGCCTGGCAGAGTGCGCCTACTGTCTACACTCCCCCACCCTCCACTGCCCTCCCTCTCCATCGGCATCGTGCCAGCAGCTCTGTCATTCAGCTGGGACTGTCCTCCCCAAGGCCACCACTGGCATCCTTGTAGGTAAGTTTGATGGTTTTGGTGCTCAGCAGTCTGGCTCTTGACACTGCTGACCAAATCCATTTTCTTGCATTTCTTCTCTTTTCTGGTTTTCCTTTGGAAGCCTTGTTCTCCTCTTGCTGCCCCGTAAACGCAGGTGCCCCCTCTTCCGCCCACTCTTCACCCTCCCCTTACACAAACTCAGCCCCTCCCAGGGCCTGATACCACAACTGACGGGCACCCTGTAATCCCTCCTCCCAGAGAACCCTCCGGAGTCCCAGGATCCCGCATCCCGCTGCTCTGCACGGCTCTGCCTGGGGGACTGGCCTTGTAGTCTCAGCCCCCAGCCAGCAAACCACAGCAAGAAACAAAATGCTTCAGGGAGGCCCCGCCATCCACGTCAGTGTACAGCAGGGCCTGAGTGTCTGCATCGCCTGCCATCTGGCTAGCTGTGTGGCCTCCTCCAGCCCCCCACGTGAGCCTGCCTGCCCTAGGAAGGGGGTTCCCCTGCAGGCCACCAAGCTCTTCGGGCCACGTAACTGGCTTCCTCTGCCTGGTCTGGCCTTCGTCACGCAGCCCAGAGACTCAGCTTGCCACCCGCCACCTCCTCTATGGCACTTCCCCGGGCCCAGCCCTGGCTGGGTTGGGTGGCCCTTAGTATCTGATAACCAAGCAGCGTGGGTCTAGCAGGTCACTTAAAGCATCCTGTCATAAACTGCTGTTTACAGTGCATTGTAAGCCCCTACCCCCGCCCCCAGAGGCTGGGAGTTCCTGGAGATCCTTGTCCTTGGGGGCCCAGCACCCCCAGAGCCCAGCACAGATCTTGGTACCAGGCAGATGCTCAACAACTCTTTGGTCTCACAAAGGTTTCGGCTCCACTCAGGGGGTCCGAAGACGAGATGGGAGTAGTGCACAACCCTGGCTCCACAACCAGCCGCTGATTGCCCGAGTCTTACTTCTGTATCCATAAAATGGGCTGGTGGTTTTAAATGAGTTAATCCTGCTCAAGTGATTAACTAGTGGCCAGCACTCGGTAAACACTATTGTTGCCAGGGCGCAATCTGCAGTCTGAGAGTAGGGGTGCGTTTGCGAAGCCATGGTTTGCTTTGCGGGTGCTGGGATGGGAGGGACGAGGGAGGGAAGGGGATAAGGTAATCTTTGGGAAAATGGGTGAATAACATGTCTTTGTTTAATCAAGAAAAGCAGAAACTCCCACTTCTTCTTCCCAGTGCCATAGCGTGTGCGTGTGTGTGTGCGTGTGTGTGTGCGTGTGTGTGCGCGTGTGTGTGTGTGTGTGTGTGTGTGTTTGTGAATGGCAGTTTGCACTCCGGGCTATTTGGTATTGAAAACTTGAGTGTGAGTCTGTAAGAGGATATGGTTTGTTATTTAAGCACTTTAAAATCTAGATTCCTCATTTACAAATCAGGGAGTATAATGCCTCTTTTATGGACATACCATAAGAATTAAATTATGGTTTTAAAGATTTTTCCCAACCCCTTTTTGAAAGGTGTTGCATAAGGACAAGGCATTACTGCGATATTATCACAAGGCCACCCTGCAGGCCTCGACTGTGCATCTTGGTGATTTTTTAATATACATTTTTAATCCCTTTTCTCACTGGCTATCACAGATGCCAAGAGAACTCTAAAATAGGATGAACATGATGAAAATAAGTGGAAACTGAGTCAAATATTGAAGCAAATTATAAGAAGTCATTACATATGGCTCTGCTATAAAATAGATCAGAGATAAAGGTGTGTGGGAGTTTATATTTTATTTCATATAATGGTCACTTTGTGAATTATCTTTTTAGACTAAAAATTTCTCAGTTCAATATCAACAAAAAGTGAAAGCAATTTGTTTCTCCTTTAGATTTGTTAGATTGCCTTGCAACACACCTGCCTGTCAGATTCAGGGATGCAGCAATGAGAGTACTGGACGGGCCGTGGCTCTCTTCCTTTGCTTACAGGATGCTCCTATCCAGAAACACCCACTTCCATGCCCTCCTCCATGAGGCCCCCGCAGATGGGGCCATCGCCAGCGTTCTACAGGGTGGCATGTCTCATCTCCCCTAGAAAGGTGGGATTTAAGAAACCGGATGGCTCATCACTCCCATTAACCGCCCCTGAATCTTTCTTAGGATCGAGTCTGTGGACTCCTTTTTTTCAATCACAATAGGCAATGCAAGAGTAAAACACTATTTCTGACTCCTTAGTATTTGTGGGTTCATCAGGGGAACACTGATGATGACTCTGGCTTCCTTCTTAGGTCACCAGGGCCATCCTCACTGACAAGGAGAGAAGAAGTGGGAGTGTTTGGAGCAGAGTGACTTAAGTAAATGGCACAGAGATGCAAAGGGATGACAGGGAAAGGGCCGTGTCAGAGAAGCTCTGTGGTGGCTGGGCCAGACCCACGGCCCAGACCAGCTGGTGAGGTTGGCTGAGCCAGCGCCTGACCCAGGACTCGGCCCTCAGGGCTTCCCAGGCTGTGCTGTCATCAGCTTGCATTGGCTTGCTGTGCAAGGTAGGGCTCCACCCAGGGAGGCGTTCACTGCCCATCCATTTACGCATTCATTCTGTCTACATTCCCGAGTTCTGCCCCACAGGAATTAGCTGGAAAAAACAAAACAAAATTCAAACTCCTTGGCTGTTCCGGATAAATCCAAGCGTGTATGTTTTTCCTGGGGCCATCGGTTTTGTCCTTGCTGCTTTGGCTCTTGCCCTCCGAAGACTCAACCTGGTTTTCCAGGATGATGACGGTGGGGTTGGGGATGCAAGTTATCAAAGCCAGGTGACTCGGCTGGCTGACCTGCCTATGTGAAGACACAATATCCTGTCTCTGAGGAGCTTAATGCAGTCCGTCTTCTGATGACTCTGAAGGGAAGCGCGCTCCTGGGCACATGGCTTCGTCAGGGTTCATTACCTCCCGGAGGCTGGGCGCCCTCCGAGGAAGGCTGAGTCCAGCTGAAGAACTTGCCAGTGAAGAAAGGAGGTTTAAATGGCCTGGCACCATTTTTGTCAGCAAAAACACTACAAAAAAATTCAATATGTAGCCCCATCCTCAATAAGTGCCCCTCCTAGGTCACAGCACCAGCCCCTTCTCTCCCACCCACCCCACCACTGACGTGGCCCTGCCCAGCCCTGTTTCAACAGACGCAAAGTGCAAGTAACATCTATTCTAAAATGAAGGCGATTTCCTAATTTCTGGTGGAGAAGTGTGTGGCATTTGTAATTAGAGAAAAAAATGGCATTACATTTTAATGCAAAAATCCTCAAGAGAAGACTTGCGGATATATCAGAACAGACCAAGACATACTGCTTCACCGAGGAACATGAATGTCCCCTCTAAGAATCTTAAAATTAGCTCCCATTTTTTTGCCAGCTAGCATCACCAGACAGACTGTGGTGGTCCATGTGCCGGGACGGGGCGTCGATACTGATGCCAGTGGGGAGGGCGGCGCACACGCACAGCATCTGAGGGGGTGTCAGCTGGGCCGCCAGCAGCCCAAGCTTCTATAAAAGGCACATTATAGGTTTTCCCTGTGGATCGTCCGGCCTCAGCGGTGACTGAGCCGCCCGCGCCTTCAAAGTAGCAGTGACTTATTGGCCCCTTCAGTTGGGCTGAGGGGAACCGTCGGGCCTCCAGCGCTGGTCATGCTAATTATCCGTGTGGTTTCTCCAGACAGGGCACGGCTTCGCAAGCTTGGCAGGCCCTAGAAGATGGCACGGAGCCACCACAACAGCACTATTTTTCCTACGGGGAAGAATAGGGTTTTTGAAGATCATTGCGTTCTGAATCAATCTTCTTTCGACTGTGGGAAAGGGTGGATCTCTTCACATACACAGACTAGCAGGTTTCCCCTTTAGTGAGAGTGCCCCACGTGCCAGCCACCAAACTCCCACGCCACCCTCCCAACAAACCCGAGGAACTGACATCCTCATCTAGATCCACAGATGAGCAAACTGAGCCTTTGAGACGTAAGCAGCTGTCCAGTGATGTGCTGGTGAACTGGACCACAAAAAACAACATTACCCTGATGTGATGTGCAGTGTTTGTGGATTTGTGTGGTGTCACACTCCCTTCCTGGCCAGCTTCAGGTACCAACAGCGCAACACAGGCTCACAAAAGTCACACATATTGAACTACCAGCTCTCCCAGGCTGACAAAGCCTGGGCGGCCCTGGTGGAGGCACGCAGGCATTTGGGACAATCCCTGGACCCAGGGATTGCCCTGCACGTGAGCACACAGAGCGTGGTGAGCTCGGGCCAGCGTTAGGGCAGCTTCCCACTGGCTGTGTGCACGAAGGCTCAGAGATTCACTGATTCACACAACAAATATTAATTCTGTTTCTGTAGGTTCACCTCATAACCAAGGCCCACAGGGTTTTATTTCCTATGAAAGGGTTTTGTCTCATGGAAGAGTGATACATTTTACTGCCACTTGGTCAGCGTCCCCCAGCCAGGGGGCTGTCAAGCACAGGGGAACAGAGGAGACCCACTAAGAAGCCCTCTGTCCTCACTTGGTACCTTCCCCACCTTCCATCCTGCCATCCACATGTTCTTTCCTGCTTCACCCCATCTGTGTCATCTCCCAGTGTCTAAAGCTTATCCCTCTGGCTGATCACCAGGTCTTTGACAGGACTCAGAGAACCAACCTTCTGAGCACCCAGCCCAGCACCCTGCACAAAATACAGGCTACAAAAAATATTTATGGACCAATTAAAGTATGTATACTTATTTCCACAAGTGCATTTCCAACTTTGATGGTGCTCCAGACGGTTTGTTGATGTTCTCAATTTCCCAACTAAAAAATATGTTGCACAGACAAGCCTCTCTTCATTGTAATTAGAGACAGATCGCAGTGCACAGAGACAATCCTGGCCATAAGAGAGCTTGGGTAGAGCTGACTTTACCAATGTTTGGAAGTCCCCTGCCCAGTCTGGGCCTGGGGCTCAGATGTCCTTCCCTGGGAGCTCCCTGGCATGGCCATAGTCAGTGCCCAGATTAGAGTCAAAGAATTTTTCATTGCAACAGCAGGAAGCAGCAGTCTGGAATTTGGGAGAAGACTGGCACAATGAAGACTATAAAAGCTAGGGAAGAGCAGAGCTTTCTGGGTCGTCTGCCAACTGCTAGATCTAATGAGCTTGGTGTCAAGGTGGGAGGCTGCTAAAACACAAGTGCCTGCAGCTGGTCTCCATCGAGATCCTGGAGGGCCCCTGCTGCTGGCGCAGAGGGCCCTATGAAGAGGGATGGCTGATGGAATCACAGACTCCAACACTGACTCAAGCCCTAATGTGCCTCAGTTTCTGCAGCAGAACCCAGGATGTTTGCATATTGTGGGGTTGATCTGTTTCATATGTTGTCTTACATAGAAGATCACGTTCCACCTCCTGCTCAAATGACAAGGCTGAACCCACTTTGTTATGGTAGCAGCATCCAGAGTGGTGGCCAGTGGTGCAGAGTTGAGAGCACAGAGCCAAAGGCTTGTCTCCATGAGACAGTGTGATTTGGGGAAGGTCCCAGACACCAGGTGAACTGCATTGCCAGGTAAAAATGACAGTTCTCCCGACAGAACCTGGTCACAGATTTGATGATGCCTACTCTCTCCCCAACATTTATTTTGCCTGGTAACCCAGGAGACAGAAATGTGAGAAAGACAGGTGTTCGGTTTGCCATTCACATTGAATCTCCTGGGACTTTAGCACATAGAATGGAGATAGTGGTGTTGGTGGCTCTTCCTTAGAGGAGAGTTAGTGATTGAGGGCAAAGCGAAGCATTTTTTTTCACCTAATTGTTCTATTTAATGTTATCAGCCCACCCTGATCCCAACAGAGAGCTAGACTGGATGAGAAGACTTGCCAAATCAGATGGGAAAACACAGCTGTGATTTAGTCATTTATCATGAGTATGACCTTCTCTCAAGGTAAGCACCCTGCTTGTCTCTGTCAGGAAAGCCAACAAGGTGCATGGGATGGCCAACTGGGTGTTTGCTTCTGGAAGCTTCTAGTCCTTTCTGGAGACCTCTGTTAAGTTCAGTCTAAGTTCTTGTTACTCTACCTTTCCATTGGCCAGTGTTTGGATCTCACAGAGAAACAAATAATTAGTGCCTTATTTCTAGTCTGTTTTATACTCCCCCCCACCTTTTAACTTAAAGAACAAGTTCAGTGAAGAACACGTCACTTCCTACCAATCTGGACTCACCTCAATAACACTAACGGCAACACTGGCCAGCTGCGCCAGACTCCTCACTACTAAGAATAGAACACAACTCTCTGCTTCCTGACACTGATCTCCAGGCCTGAAGCTTCGTGAATAGAAAGCTGCCTCCCCCCAGGCCGGCGAAGGTGGCTTTCCCCTCCTGGTTCTGCGGTGGTGTGTGTCTAATGTATGCTCTGGGCAGACAACCACCCTGTGATCCTGAAGAGGCTAGTCCAGCGATAATGCGAATATCTAGTGTGCTGGGAGGAACCATTTAGTCACTTCCCTGCAGGCTCTTCTTCCACCTGCTGTTCTATTTTACAGTCCACTTAAATCCGATTGCAAGCGGTAGACACATCAGCATGTTCCGCTGCAACCAGGCACGTCAGCAATCCGGGGGGTGGGCTCCCAGAGGTCCCTGGCATGGCGAATGAGGCGGTGGGCCAGCAGGTTCCCATCCGAGAGAGCTCTCCATCTCATTAGCTTCTCCCTGTACAGCAAATGCATGGTCATCTAGGTTACAGCAATCAGAGCAGAATCGCTTGCAATTGTGATGGGAGATGCACTAGATTTCAGAGACTTTAGACAATGCTGCTCTGTGAACTGTGGCATTTTAAAGCAGGGCTACTGCAGAGACGGGAAGTAGGTTTATCCAGCTCAGAGGTTTTGGTTCTCGCTCCTTTGTTCTGAACGGGAAGCTGAGAGACGCTTCCAGGTGTCAGCCTTAGATCATCAACAATCCCAAAGAAGCTCTTCTCACGGCTGAACAGCAAAACATAACATGCTCCAGGAATAAGCAGAAAATGTATTTTGCTCTGCTATGAATCCTAGTAGGGGCTTCAAAAGTCAAATAGGATTTTAATAGCTGAGCAATCTTTTTATCTGTGAAGTTAACAAACTGGGCCTGAGACTAAGACGCATGGTATCTGGGCGTATGTGCACAGAGAAGGGATAAATTGCTTCACGAGGCCATTATTGATCCTACCATTCATTCAATTTTCAGTAGATCATTCGTTTTCTTAACTGGAAGAAAGCTGGGGAACCAGATGGGTAGGTGACAGTTGGGCTTAACGTTCGCGAACACAGTAATTGAACTCTGTGAATCCCTCAGTTCAACCCAACACGTTGCGAATGCACTAACTTTCGGCCCCCGTGCTGGGTTGGAGATTGGTCCCTGGGGCTCCTGGATTATGACTTGGTGGGGGGAAGGGCAGACAGACACTTAAATATATAATTTCAACGTATTAAGAAATGTGATGGTGGTGTGCACAGAGGGCTCCGCCAGCCCTTATTCTGGTCCGGGGACAAGTGAGCGCCTCCCGGGTGAATGAGTCCTAATCTGAGTTTTGATCTTTATCCGGCGCTCCCTAAAGCATGTGTCCCCTGTGGAGGGGTATGAACCTGAACAGAACTGAGCACGCTCTGGGAAGGTTTTGTTCAGGTTCATACCCCTCCACAGCGGGCCACAGGCTTCGGGGAGTGCTGGCCTCACGCGCCTAAGGGTCAGTGTGTGCCTCTTGACTGTGACTGGCTGGGACCCCAGGGCTCAAGGCATCGGTAAACAGGGTGGTCAGTAAAACTCAAGGGCAAGTTTTCTGGGCACTTAGGGAAAGGATCGTCCTTGCTCTTAGAAGGGAGCCGCATTGACGGTGAGCCTCACCCCTCTTGTCACATGGGACGGGATTTCATTCTTTTTAAAGGAGTAATATCTCCTCGTATGTGTCTGAATCCACCTGTACGTCGACAGTACGTGGGTGCTTTCCGTATTTGGCCGGTGTGAACGACGCTGCTGTGGGCTTGGAGTGCAGAGTCGTCTTTGAGATCCCAGTTTCAGTTCTCTTGGGTGAAGAAGTGGGATTGCCGGTCACGTGGCCATTCTACGCTGAGTGAAACGAGCCGGTCCCAGAAAGACAAACACTGAGTGTTTCCATGGATAAGAGGCGTCTGAAGTGGCCAAACTCACAGAAGCAGGGAGAACGGTGACGGCCGGGCTGGGGGAGGGGACCGGGGATTGTTCAGTGGCTGGAAAGTCTCAGGTGAGCTCTAGGGGTCTGCGCGCAGCCTGTGCCTGCAGCTACTCGCCCCGCCCGGTGCACTTACGGGTCTGTTGAGAGGGTAGTTCTCATGTTAGGTGTTCTTACCACACACCCCCAAAGCGAAACAAAACAAAGAACAATAACCTCCCCTCAAAGGGGCATGAGGAAACTTTTGGAGGTGACAGATCTGTTTAGTACCTTGACAGTGGTGACGGTTACATGGGTGTATTCGTATGTCCAAACTCATCAAATTGTACGCATTTAATATGCACAGGGATTTTTTTTTTTTTTTTTGAGGATGGAAGGAAGGAAGAGAGGGAGGGAGGGAGGAAAGCGAGCCTCAGGAAGGTGTCCTCCCTGGGGACATGGTGCAGGGGCAGGGTGGGGGGCACTGAAAGGACCCGTTGTGCACAGGTGAGGCCCCCATGGGGGGGCAGAGCCAAGCCCAGCCCCACTAGACCAGCGTCTGTGCCTCTGGTGCGGGCCCATAGAGCCCAGCTGTTGCTTGAACTGATTTGATGGACTTCTTGCTTCTTGCCCCTAAAGGATCCTAACAGAAAGAAATCATCTTTCCCTGCTCAACAGGCGGGAGCGTCCTTCAAGCTGTCACCACCTAACTTGCCTGAACCCCGCTCCAGGCCGGTCTCCCGGTGCAGCCTCCACAGCCCCAGCGGAGGCCCCGACACACCCCGCCAGGGCTTCCCCTCTGCAGCCTCGTAACCGCCCATCCGGGCAGGGCAGGCCTGGCCTTCTTCCATAGGCCCTCTCAGTCTGTCCCCGACCCCGCTAGCACCACCTGCCACCACCCTGCTTCCCTCAAGCTCTCCCCACCCAGAAAGGCTAGAGTTGAACAGTCTACGGTTCATGGTTCATTCATTTCTTTCCCTGAAATCCCCTCCCCACTCTGTCCCTTGTGAGGTCACCAACCATCCCATTCCCTGGCTGGGCGGTGCTGCCTGGACAAGGACATTGCAGTGCTTACAGCCCGGAGAGCCCCGCACACTGGGACCAGTTGGTCTCCCTGCCTCTGACCTCCCTAGCTCCTTCCCAGAGCAGACTCAGGCGCCACCTCTTCTATGCAGCAGGGACAGTGGCAGACCTAACATTCAAGAGCTTATCTCCCTGAAGCCCAAACCCTTGCTCTTTTCACGCTTCATGCAGCTTCCTGGCTCAGCTCTCAGAGGAATGAGGATGAAAGGAGATGCTGGAAGTATACCTATGTTTAGAAAGGAAGGTATTCAAAACTCCCTATCATAGACTTAATTGTTGTCTTGCTCAAAATGTTGGTATGATTTTAGCCACGTTGTTAAACTTATCCATTTTCTGTTGCGCTAAGGAAAAACGCTACATTAAAACTAGCAAGGGAACAGTGTGGACACTTTTCCAATTTACATACGGGCAACTGTGTGGCTGGATTGAAAACAGTGGTCTATCCCACAGCTCTAACACCCCTAATAAGCAGAATGGTCATGCCATACTAGCAAGTGTCCCTTAATGCACCCCAAAATGTGACCCTGATGTGGGTACAGATCTATTAAAAAATGCCAGTTCTTAGCCAAGAAAACATAAGAACATGAACGACATGCTGTTTAACATAGGAATTGCATGTTAAAAATTTCATATTAAATATGCAAACCTTCCATGCAACCCTCCTCACTTCTTCCACTCCGTGGTGAGGAGAGCGTGTCTGCCTCCCATCATGGGGCTGCCTTCCCTGGCAGGGGTTGGACATTTGCTTGTCCCATTTCTCTAAGTGATATAAAAATAGTAAAGCTGGTCAATAGTGATTGATTAATTTTAATAACATAAATAATGGGCGTAATTGCAATTGAAAGAGAAATGCTTTCCACTTTGATTAATCTGACCCTCTGGGCCGCCATTAACAGAGGCGCATTAGAACGCTAATCAGGAAATAAATGCAGACAGACATACTGGCCACGTGTCCAGCTCTGCCTGGTCTTCCCCAATGACGTCCCCTGTTCTCCCAGCCAACTCTTCTCTCTTTTGCTCTATAAACTGAAACATTCCTCTGTCGAAACATCACACTTCATTTGCAAAACCCACTGCTCTCCTGAAGCTATTACCACTAGAGAAGCCTCCTGGCTGGGACTTGGAACATCGCCCTTGCTTGGCAGTCTAGAGCACTGTGTGACCATCAGTGGCTCTGTGAGTTGGCTCAGTGGCTAGTTCATTAGCCCCATTTTACAGATTACTAGGCAGAGACACTGAGAGGTCAGTGTCATTTCCAGCCCACCAGCAGGCAGGAGGCAATAATAGAAGCACATGTGTTCCTCCAAATCCTCCACTCCTGCTGTGTCTCTCGCATGAGCTACTGAAAGTCTGCAGGGTCCCCTTCCCTGCTGACTTGCTCTGCTCCTCCTTCTTCCTGGGAGCCCCAGGGTTCCTGGGCCACTCACTGGTCCTCTCACCCTCTCCCTAGTCCCGCCTGTCACACGCGAGCCTACAGAGCCCCTGCTTCTGATCAGCTGTTTAGATCTCTGCAGTTCCATGTTCCCTTTTATGTGACAGTGGGCAGATCTTGGAGTCTCAGTGACAGGGACAGAGTCCAGGGCACTGACTTAGGCAAGCTATTCTGATTGTCTGTGGTCCTGGTGGAAACACTCTGTCTCTGCTCCCGGTGAAGGCTAGGCCAAAGGGCAATGTCTCAAGATAAAGGGGGAGCGGGTGAAATGGGGGTGGGGAGTTACCTCTACCTGGGCGCCTCCCACCTGCCTCCGCAGCTGCCTCACAAACCGTTCTCCCAGCTTCTGTCACCAGGCACTGACAGTGTACTCGACGCCCTGTCCAAGTCCTGTGCTAAAGGAATAGATCTCTCAGTGAGAACATTCTGGACCTGAGTAGGGGAGGGGGGCTGTGGAAAGAGAAAAGCAGGGTTCTATTTTGAAGATGGAGGAGCAGGCTGGCCACTTGGGCTGGCCGACAGGCAGGACTAGGGGGACATCCACTCTGGGAACATTCCAGGGGCCTCCGCCTTCCAGGCGCCCCTGAGATCCCAGACCCAAACTGGCCTGATCCTGGAAGTGCTTTACCAGGATTTGAAAACACTCTCTGCATAGATCAATTATCAAAACGAGGTGCTTAGTCCTCATTTTCCAGGAATCCGTGCCTGAAATGTCCTCACTTGAGTTCCAGGACTGTTGGGAAATGTGTGGCTTCTTAATCTGTGCACAGAAACTGGGGCCTCTGGGCCCATTTTTAAAAGGATGCAGAGGCCACTTGAAAGAAGAGATCCTTTACCCAGACAATTTTCTTTACATTTACTCAGTAGTACTATTTCATCATGTCACATACAATTTATAGGAGGCCATTGGTTTGGCGTGCGCTCCTGCGGTAGGCCCAACAGACCAGACCAGAATGGGTCACTCAGTGCCCAAGTTCCTCGCCACCAAGCTAAGACCAAGCTCCTCAGCCTTCCAAGAAATCAGGAGGGAGGGAGATGACAGCCACGTCCCCACACAGGCCAGTTTTAGCAGCGTGATAAGGACTTCCCCTCTGCTTTAACCTCTCCAAGAAAGTAACTCTGAAACAATCAGCCCGCCTTCTGTTCTCTGTTCCTGCTTTCCTCCACGCAATTCTGTCTACAAAAACAGCCTCCTCCGCTCAGTTCACTGGAATCCTCGTTCTATTTTACAGAATGAGGTGTTGCCATAAAAGCCAATTAAGATCTTTAAACTAAATCTGTTGTAATTTTGTCTTTTGACAGAAGCGCTGTGTCAGTGTCTAAGCACTCTATCTTTTTATCAACAGTCATTGAAAATGTCTTTTTGATCATTTGTTCAAAATTCAGCGCCTTACACATTCTGGCACCCCCACTCACGCAGCGGTGCAGACCCTCGCCTGATTCCAGAGGCGCTGGGAGCTTTGAGAGCGGGTGGCCGTTTGCAGCATGTTGCAAAGGCGGGGCCTCGGAAAGGGCTTTACCCACCACACTGCGGCTCTCCATGCCCAGTTAGCGACATGCCTATTTTCCCATGCTGGAGAGACTTTTGCCACTTCTATGCTTTGGCATAAATTGAATCTTTTTTTGTTTGTTTGTTTGTTTAAACAATACATTATGATTGTCCTACTTATGTATGTGTCTGTCTCTGTCTTTCCCTGTCTGTGCCAGGGTGTCCCTCCGCACCTGTGCTCACTTTTTCTCTCTGTCCTTTCTCTTTATTTCCCTCTGTCACTATTCTCTTCTTGGTCGCTCTGATCACGATGTAGATGTGAAATTCATTAAACTTTTCTGTTTTGCTTATTTTATTTATTTCTTTTAAGTTACAAAGATGAATACAATGTTTTTATTCCTCTTTGTGTCTCAGAAAACCACCCCCCCCATGACCCCATTACTGAGCTGCAGCGTCAACGACACATACGTGGCCCCTGAGTCTTAGCCGCTGCGAGGCAGTGGCTTTCTGAAGACCATCACAGAGCCGGTGTGGGACAGAGCAGCCTGCCTCTGGGCCCTGTCCCAGCAAAGTGTCCGTTTGCTACTTGCTTTCCCGCCAAGCAGTTCCGGCCAGTGCTGTCCGCAGGTTACCTCCTTGAGAACTGATGCCACCTGGCAAAACGAGGCACAAATTAGCACCTCTTCCTCCACACTCACACTCGGCAGAGGTCCTCGCAAGCTGAAATGGAACGGTGTGCTTAACCTTCATATCCAAGCGGTCTGCTGGCCATTCCCAGAGGCCATCATCAGCATTCACTTCTGCTCTGAGGCTGGAGTATTCGGTCAACAACCGTTATGATGTCCCCTTTGGAGAATGACAGATGACAGTGACCCTGAGAGAGAGGAATGTGCATGGAAACGTTTTCAAAGGCTGGAGTTAGGTTCAGAGATTTGTATCTAGCATTTCTATAGATAAATGAAAACCTTAAGAGAAAGTACAGTTATTCAAACTTGTTAAATATGGCTTAAGAACAAATGTTTCTGCTCAAAAACAAAACCAGAAAAAGATGGCTTTTTTGTTGTAACTGAGTAATTCTATCTACACTTTTTATAAAGAGGCAGAATTTTAAATATGTCAGAATATGTAATTCATCTTAAATTTAAAATGATTTGGAATCATTTTCTTGCGAGAAGTGGCAATCGTGATTTGCTCTGCCCAGGGGGCAGAGTGGCGCCTCCATCATTTCCTGTTTCGACGACAACGCAGAGAAAGTGCCGGACACAGGCTGCATCCTCACTAACGTGGGGAAATGCCTACAGCACTGACGTGATTTTTTTGTTTGTTTGTTACCATCAAGCAAACAAAAGATAACTTTTCAGAATCACACTTATCTGTGCCTTAGATTTCATGTGTCAAGTTGCAGTAATTTCTTACCACAGTGAAAAATATTCACTGCTCAAAAATAACATTTGGAACAGGGGTTTTTCCCTTCCTTTCTAGGCAATCACTAAACTTCAAACAGCCACCAGTGAATAGCCTCCTTCCCTATCCTCCTGTCAGATTAAAAAAATAAAAAAAAACCACTTTCAACTAGCAGGAAATATGACAACATACACTAAATACATACAACATTTAAATTCAAGGAAAGAAAATCTAGATTATGGGCTTCACTCAGTCCAGGGCTAAGGAAAATACCTTAGCAAATAAATATGCCTTCCGTAAACACAGCACTTTTTCTTTCTTTTCCAATATTCTACCATCTTTGGAAAGGGAAAATGTTCTCCTAAAGTCACAGTATATTAAAAAGAAATAGGGCAGGATGTTTTTTAAGGGAAATCGCTGCAGTGAAGGGACACTCAATTCTTTAGAGTATGGCTCTGCTTTGAGGTGACCTAGAGCACAAGACTCCCCTCCCCCGCTCCCGATCCCGAAACCCTACAAGCAAGAATCTCAAGCAATCCCACATTCTTACCTGAAGAAAAGTTTCCACTGGTCACCTCCACTATCTAGGCAAGGAGTTCTGATTGAAGGAATTGAGGCAGAAATTCCAAGTTTGCTCCATGGCCCCTGAGATGTGTTTATCCTCAAGGACATGGTCAGCACCGCTCAAGGAAGTGAGTGGAGAGGAGACGCCACCCCTTGTTGCCAGATTGAGGGGTGGAGGGGCAGGGCGACTGCTGATTTGGAGAATGCTCTCACTCAGCTCTCGGGGAGTCTTTCTTAGGTCAGAATATCCCAAACGCTAATGTGCAAACAATCCCCAAGGGATCTGATTAAAATGCAAACTCCGATTCCATAGGTCTGGGGCGGGGTCCGATCATTTGCATTTATGGCAGGCTTCCTTCGGGTGACAGTGACACTGCTGCTGCTGCTGCTGCTGGTTCTTGGGCCACTCTTTGAGGAAAGAGGTGCTTGAGACCTGAGTGCTATGGGGCACTCCCATGCAGAAGCACCGAGTCAGAGTCACCTGGGAGCTGGTGAGAATGCAGGTGACTGAGCCCTGCCTAGACCTATGCAACTGAGGTCTCCGGGTGTGGGGCCCAGCAAGCCATGTCTCACAAACTATGCGGGGCATTCTCATGTGCGATAAATTTCGAGAAACTGCTCTAGAGCCATGCCACTCCAAGTGTGGTTCTCAGGAAGGCCACGTCTCTGTCCCCTGGAAGCTTGCGAGGGGTGCAGGATCTCAGGCTCTGCCCTCGACATTCTGAATCTGAGTCTGAATTTTCCTAAGATCCCAGTGACTGGTCTGCACATTCCAGTCTGAGAAGCGCGGCCCCAGAGGACTGTTCCAGGAGAGGGAGGGCAGCCCACGGCATCTGCAGAGGACACACCTTAGGCCTGAGGGGTGGCTGCCTGCATCCTAGACCTGGGTGTTTTTCTGCCTCGCACCTGCTCAGAACTGAGCATCCCTGCTGGGCAAAACCAGGTTCAAGAGGGCAACTGCCGGCTGAGCCACCCCCGCCCACCCCCGCAGCTTGGGCCAGTGCTCCGTCCAGCTGGCCAGGCGCCAGGCCGTGCCCTCTGATGCTTTTCCCTCTTTATCTGATTAAAAAAGTAATATATGTCTACTGCGGGAAATTAAAATGTAAATAAAAACAGTCCCCCATAATCCCACAATCCAGAGAGAAGCAGTATTTACATTTTGATATATTTTCTTCCAGTCTTTTTTCCAGGTGTTGTTAGAATTCCACATTTTTCCACTTGATATTGCTTTAGGCTTTAAAAGTGCGCCATAAACATAATCTTAATTCCTATAAGTACCCAACTGAAATAGCATAAACTAATAAACTTTGTTGTACTAATGTTAGACATTTGGGTTATTTAAAAATTTTCTTTCTATACATGCAAGGAAGATCTTTATACTCATTTCTTATTTCCTCTGGCTAGAGTCCCACAACTGTAATGACAGTAATGACTGTGCTAAATGGTTTTAATATTTGTAAGGCATTTGTCATCTATTGCCAAGTTTCCTTCCAGAAAGTTTTAAACAGTTGAAGCTCCCACTGGAGAGCGCCCGTCTCTCCTTACCTTCGCCATCTTTGAATGCTGCTGTTTTGGGAATATTTTGCTAATGAGATGAAAAATAGTGTATTGTTGCTTTCATGTTTTTTTCTGTGGGGATGAACATTTGTCCACTTGTGTAGCCCATCATTGCAGGAACAGAACTTGTAAGAGCCACATCTCGTACGGCAACTTGACTTTTCTCCATGTCTGCTCCTGAAAACCTCTTTCCACCTCTGGGCATCCAATGGCCATGTCCAGTCTTTTTCTGTGGGGTCCCCTAAATCCTTCACAGCACGCCCTTGGGAAGCCTCAGCTAACCCCAGGCCAGACCCACATCTAGGCTGGCCCTGGTCACAGGCAACTCCTTCCCTGGCCCATCTGGCTGCAGGCCGGCCCAGTCTCTGCAGCCCGCCACTTACCCGAGGAGGACTTTGTCGTTTCAGGTGAGTGTCAGCAGGGCCTCTGACAGTCCCATGAATTGCATGTGTGTGCACTCCACTGTGCGCACAGATTAGAAAGAGATGTGTTGGGTGTGCTAGCCTTGGTGAGGGGAAAGGGCTTGATTTCAGCTCCTACCTACCTGCTGGGCAGGTGTCCTCATACGGACCCACACAACTCCGTAAGGTGCCCCCAAGGAACAAGCTCTCTCTGCGGGTTCTTCATGAAACCTCTCACTAGATCTGAGGAAGGAAAGTACCTCCCCCCCTGCCACCCCCCCAGCAATGTCGCTCTACAGGGATCCTTCTCTCTAATCTTCACATTTCAACAACTTTTACCTTGAAGTGGGTATTGAGCTAAGCACCTTCTTTTGGAATGTGGAAGTTACCAAAGCAGACTCTCAAACTCCCTGCTGCATGTGTTTGTTATGTAGTTGCTTCGTTTTATTCTAAAGCTAGATTTCCTGACACTGTCTCTGAATGTCCCCATCCCCTCTCTCCCCTCAGCTGTTGCTGGTGGCCTAGGAGCGGGAAAAGAAGGGGCTGCCCTGCCTGACTGTGCAGGTGTCCACTCGAGCCTGAGAAGCAGCACCAAGAGGTGGGGGCCACCAGCTTAGGGAGAAGGACAAGTGGTGAAGAGAATCTACTTGTCCTGGAGTAATGACTAGAAAAATGGAGAAGTCACGGGCCATTGGGTCTAAATGACAGTCTCCTAGGAGAGGAATTCGATACCAGGGCTTCTTGCTGGTGTTAAAGATCATTAGACATAAGCAGAGATGACAGCCAGTGTCCCTAACCCTGCTGCTGTCATACCTCAGTCTGAGAGGTGAGTGGCGTGCTCTGAGACCACAAGCACCTATTAGTGGTGGGACCTATTCTATTGCCACTGGTAGCTAAAAAAATGTATAGAAAATTATTAGGATTATGCTTGGTTCTATAAAATTACTTTCTAAATGAATCACTATGCTGTTTATAATTGTCACCAAAAGTCATATCCTCTCAGCAGCAGCCTAACTTGTCTTCTGCACGAGTGCCCCAAGGCAGGGGTCCAAACTCCAGCGTGAGAGAAGCTTCCTGAGGTGATCAGAGAACTCACTTCCCTGATCCATTCTGAGTGTTTACTGGTGTCAGCTTCCTCCCCAAATGACACGAGGCTTATGTGTTAATGATCAGAAGGCTACATCTCTCTACAAACTTCATATCACAAAACAGGAACAGCTCGCTCAAGCAGCCATGAGTGTGAAATACAAGCACGAGCCTGCAGGAGCTGCCTGGCATAGTTCCCGCTGATGGACAGAGTCAGAAGCACAACACAAAACAGAGAAACTCTTAATGGGAAGTGGGTCAGGTAAGGGGTGATTGTTTTGGTCACTGCATGCAAATTTCCTTCTTTACAGGGAGCAACTTGCAATCAGATAAAAAAGATTTGAACAAACTGATAAAAGTGAACTTCATTTCCTTATAGTGGCTGAATCAAGCCTGGATGGGATTTCTGTAGGGTGGGTTTCCCGCACAAACCAGCGTTCTTTGCAGAGAAAACAGCCTTCTAGGAGAAAACTGTGCTTACCAAACACGTTATCCTTGCAGTTACGTTGCCTTTTTTTCCCAAAATTTCCAACACAGTCTTATTTGTATTTCATATATTGTCAAATTTATGCTTGACAATTATAATTATTTTGAATCATCCTGTAATTCTCAGTCACCAAAGAATGACACTAAGCATAACACGAATTTATAGTAGAACGTAGTAACGCAAGAAAGGGTGAAAGAGCTGCAGGTCACCAAGCCATTGAAACCATCGTCGCTGAAGTGTCTCAGTGTGTGCAGACGTGTTGGGGTGGACTTTTATGAAAAGCAAAGAGGCCTGGCTGGTTGGTCAGGATGGCCACCACCTCTGTCCTGAGCGGACGGGCGCAAATTCACCGACGTCAGGGTGTATCCAGAGAGCTGTGACCTGCAGAAGGTCATGGCGAATGGATGTGGAGAAAGGAAGGTGGCGGCGTGCCCTGGCAGTGCAGCGCGGCCTGCTGGCAGCAGCCACATGCCGCCCACCGGGTGGGAGGGATCGGAAGGACCAAGAGTTCAACCCAGCTTTTCATTCGACACGAGGCCAAATTTCACCTATGCAATATGGAAGTCTCAACTGCAGAGAGACCAAAGGAACCAGTGACAGGATACCCCACAGGCAAGTCACCACATCAGAGGTGACATGCATTTCCACCTTGGCCGGATTTAATTCCAAGGACTTACACAAACTGACTTTGGATTGTTCAGACATCCGAAGAAGGTCTGAAGACACCAGTCAATCCTATAGTCTCTCTGGAACCCTGAGCAGGGAAGGGACCCTTTTTGGTCCTAGGCCAATATCATCCCCAAAGACAGAATTGCTGCTCCTTCTTTTTGGAGCTCTGGTTTATTGTTCTGACAGAAACCGTGGTTGCCTAACACCACAGCCACTTCCTCTTCCTTTCCTTAAGCCACGTTGCTCTCTGAAGGTAGAAAACCCCCGTGCTTGCCTTCTCAGGTACTTTTGCAGCTAGGAGCAGCCACATGATCCACTTCTCATCAATAGGATGACAGGGGAAGTCTGTGATGGGAAAGTTTGGTTTCCTCCTGAGGGATAGCTTCTTCCTCCCATCCTCCAACCCTGCACGTGCCTTGGGCAGCCACCTTGTGAACATGAGGCAACACAACATGAAGACAAAAAGAAACCTAAGGATGACAGAGTCCAGAGACAGAAAGATCCTGGGTCTCAGTGGCATCATTGATCAGGTGAACCCACACAAAACTTCCCGTTTCCAATCTTCTTGTTAATGATCAAAATACATTCCTCTTTAACCAGCTGTTCATTAAGAATTCTGTTGTTTTTGGTTAAACACATCTATCTAATTCAGTTATTAACCTTCTTGAAATGTGGCCTTTACTTTATGTATGTATGTGTCTTTGTACATACAGAAATATGTAGAAAGATAGAAATCAAGCCAGTAATTTGTAAATTTTTAATTATTATGGATACATAATAGTTGTATATCTTTATAGGGTACATGGGATGTTTTGATACAGGCATATAATGTGAATTAATGAAATCGAGGTAATTGGGGCATCCATCACCTCAGGCATTTATCATTCCTTTGTGTTAGGAACATTCCAATTTTACTCTTTTAGTTATTCTAAAGTACACCCTAATTTACTGTTGACTATAGTCACTTTGTTGTGCTATCAAATATTGTTCATTCTATCTAACTATCTAATTATATTTTTGCACCCATTAACCATCCCCACTCTTTCCCCCCTCCCTGCTACTCTCTCTTCCCAGCCTCTGGTAACGATCATTCTACTCTCTGTTTCCATGAGATCAATTGTTTTAATATTTATCTCCCACATATGAGTGAGAACATGTCTTTCTGTGCTTGGCTTATTACACTTAACATAATGTTCTCCATTTCCATCCATGTTGGTGCAAATGGTGGGATTTTATTCTTTTCGTGGCTATATAATATTCTGTTGTATGTATATATATATATGTAGCCCACTTCTTTATCCATTCATTGTCCATCCATTGATGGACACTTAGGTTGATTCCAAATCTTGGCTATTGTGAACAGTGCTGTAATAAACATGGGAGTGCAGATAGCTTTTTGATATACTGAATTCTCAGCCTTTGGATACATACCCAGCAGTGGAATTGCTGGGTCATGTGGTAGTTCTAAGCCAAAAATTTTGACTGTATTGCAGGTATAGAGGGAGAGCAAATATGGAGGGGGAAGATAAAACAAAGAAAAAATTCAAACCAATTAAAAGTAAAATTTAATAAAAATTTAAAAAGAAAATAATTTAAAAGGTCATAAATTTTGCATATACATGTATTTCATTGTTAACACCATTCATAATGGTAAACATTTGGAAATAATTGTTCAGCTAATGTTGTTTGATAACTTGCAAAAAATGAAAATCTCTAAAGTCATAAATGTTGATGTATATATATTGGTAAAGGGGTATGTGTGTGATATACACATATACATTTATATTTATATTATACATAAACAAATGTATTAGGACCCATCTATTTTTATGCCTGTGTATAGGAAAGCAGCCTGGTTGGATGGATTTCTGCCAAAAATGATTATAGTGGTATCTTAGGTCATTTCCCCCCTATTTATTGTATACTGAAATGTTCTAGTTTTTCTGCTTTGACTTGTATTACTTCTATGATATAGGAAAATTAGGAATAAATCAAACATGACTTCCAGGAGAGAGCCTGCTCCTCCAGCAGGGCCAGAGCAGTTCAGGAGAGCAGGGAAGGGGCCTGAGGGGGACCCTCCAGCACTGTGGACGTGGTCTCTGTGACACTTTGTCACGCGGGTGAGCAGAGAGGGACCCTATGGAGACCCCACCTCTGCCCTGTACCTACCTGTCAGGAATGATGATGGGATTAATCAGATTTTAAAACTGCCTGGTAAAACTCTATTAGTTCCTTGGAGGTATGCGGGACGTAAATTTAAGGTGTTATTACATTATTATGGCTTTTCCATCCTGGCTGGGGCTGCAAAATCAAGACTATTAAATATTATAGGCCTAACGTTCTATTTTTACTATCGGAGTACTGAATAATAAATTTAAATGGGAGAGACTGAACAGTAAGATGACCTCTTTTCTACCAATTGTAGCAGTTGAGAATTCAGCTCTAAACTTTGAAAACTATGTATCTTTTTCCAAAGGGAAAAATGACTTAGAAATTTAGATTCCTCTATAAGGGTCTCTGTAAACCCTTATAGCCTGTGTATGGCTCTGATCCCTCCTTAGGAAATTTCACTGAATGAAATTTGAAGTAGAATTTTGTTCCTTGTCTCTTTCCGTCAGGGCTAAGTACATATCTGTCTTTTTCTCAATTATTTCAAAACATGATTTAAAAATATTGAAGTAATATTTCTTTGCCATTAGAGATGTTCCTTTCAAGTGAAAACCTAAGGTTTTCTTCTCCCCCAGTATTTAATCCATAATTTTGTAGGTTAGTCTTCTCATTTGCAGATTTTAGAAAGTGCCTTTTATTCTTCTCTAAGTGTTAAAGCAATTTAGATTAATGGGCTTCGGACTCTTTGATACCCATTTTTAAGGCATTTCAAAATCTGTAGAAGACGATACCCTTTCATATGTGGTAAGTAAAAATTTTGGCAGATGAAAGACTTTTTTTTCTTTTTGTTTTTGCACAAAAGAAATCTTTGGAGCTGCAGAAAAACTGCAGGGGTGAGAGGAAAAATCTCCACGTTGCAGTTTTCTTCTTTTCCCCACTTTGGGCACCCTACCCTCGGCAGCCGCTTGCAGGAAATGGGAAAGGACCTGGTGAGGCCAGCTCCACAGACAGAGGACAAAGGGAGACGAGGCCCTCATCCTAACCCACGACCGCCCTGCACCTGGTGGTCACCACTTTTGCCATGAAGCCAGAAGTGTCCTGAGCTTAATATTCTATGTCATGCTTCACCCATCAGCTCATGGTGACTCCGTGAGGACCAATGGTCCTTGACAAAGAGAGCGACTCTGGCCCCTGAGGGTGAGCTGACTCTTACAGCACCAGGGCAGGCCCTTGTGGCCCAGCCTCCGGGGTGGGAGCCATGAGCTGGGACCATAGTGTGCGGGGTCGCTGTGGGGCGCCAGGTGCCGCTCACACCTCTTTGACTGAGGACCCTCGAAGGGATGGTGGGGGGCCTCCCTAGGCTGCGGGGCAGCTCGGGCGTGGCGTCTGTGCATGTTTTGGCCCGTGTGTCTGACTGGTAGAAAGGACAGTTATTAAGCATGATTACCAAGGAAGAGGAGCAGACAGGTGAGGAAGTCACACAGTGCTTTCCTACACTTGACCACAGACTCAGCCTTTTCTTTCCTGTGATTGAGGCAAATGCCAGGATGTGGGTGAATTACAGTTGTGTGCCTATGTGAGGGGAACCCCCCACCCAAACACCCCAGGAGGGCTCCATTTAGCAGGAGGTGGGAGGCTTTATTCTGAGTGGGGGTCTTCTGAGGGGCCACATTTACTTCCCTCGGCCTAGGGCCTGTGACATCCTCCTGGATCCAAGTCCTGGGATTCCAGAGTCACTCCAGAGGTTCCTGATATTAACACCACCAGAGACACATTTTATTGTTTTTCCCTTCAAGGGTATCACATTTTGAAATATTTTGTTTATCAAATTACACACAGTTATACTAGAACTGAAGACAGCTCTCAAAACGCCCCCAAAGTGGAAATTAATTACAATGCATTTAATTTTGCTGGAAGGTTTCTGAATTTTAAGAATCAAGTAAGGCTGGGTGTGGGGGCTCATGTCTGTAATCCCAGAACTTTGGGAGGCCAAGGCAGGAGGATCTCTTGAGGGCAGGAGTTTGAGACTAGCCTGAGTAACAGAGCAAGACCCCGTCTCTACAAAAAATAAAAAAAATTAGCTGGGCATGGTGGCCTGTAGTCCCAGCTATTCAGGAGGCTGAGGCAAGAGAATCTCTTGAATCCACAAGTTCAAGGCTGCAGTGAGCAGTGATTGAACCACTGCATCTAGCCTGGGTGATAGAGCAAGACCCTGTCTCTAAAATAAAAAATAAAAAAACAAACAAACAAACAAACAAATAAATAAATAAAATTAAAAATTTCTAAAAATCAAGTACATTTTTTCGTTTGATATTAATCAAAAACATACCAAGCATTCTGGGGAGTTGAAGTCACAGCATCTGCATAAACCTGAATCTCCTAACATATCCTCCCAAAATCAGTAGAGAACAAGAAGAACAGATGAAGTGACATGAAGCCCAGCTCTCAGTATAACTGAAAGACAGAAAATGTGCAAACTTTAAGCTACCTGTGAGTGGAATAATAAACACCAACTTCCAGCAAGCCATGCCTCATGCCTTGGCAAGACATTTCTCAGGTCTCAAGACTTGGGACAGCAAGGGCAGGATGGGAAACCCAGGACAGAGGGGAGAAGAGGCCACCAAGCAGTGAGTCCAGGATTGACCAAGATCATTGCCCACAGGAGAGCCCCCAAGTGCAAAAATACTGAGTGAGCATGGCTGGAGGGGGGTCTCCAAAAGGCATCCCTTCAGTGGAAGGAGCTATAACAGAAGGAAATTTCTTTGGAGGACGGGTAGTGAGCGGGCAGTGTTAGGACTCTCAAGGGCAAGAGAGAAGCAAGGAAGTTTGCACAATCCCTCACCCATGCCCCTCCAAAACAAGGTTTCCATAAACGAAACTACACTTTACTTTCCTATGCTGACAGAAGATGTGCCCTTAAAGTAGGAATCTTGTATGCCCTTCTATACAATGAGTGGGGAAAGCAGACTAAATATGTGTAAAACCAGTGTGACCAAAGGAACCCCTCAGCTGATGAAGATCTACCTGGCCCAAATGACCACAGTGCAGAAGAAAACTGTAACATAACCCTTGAAATTTAATTAGATACCATCAAGCAAGCACTCTAAGATAGAAAATTCCATCTTGAATTGGAAATACAAAAGCTAAAACCAGAAACAGACAAACATAGGAAGAAATGGAATAGGGGTAGATTAATCTCAGGAAAGAGAAAGAAGAACAAAATGATCTCAGAAATGGAAAATAAGTTCCAAGGTGCACAGGAAGAAGAGATTCAAATGAAAATTTAATAAGGAGCATTGAAGAAAGGTAGGGAAGTAGTTAAAAGAATAAAAATGAGCTAAAGAAAGGTATAAAAAGGTTGAGAGAGAAAGCAATTCAAATGGAAGAGGCAGACGAAAACAATGCATGTAACTGGAAACCCTGAAGAAGAAAAACAAAACAATGGAACAAAACTAATATATAAAATTACCATATTACAAGAAAACTTTCTGGAAATAAGAGAAAACTTGAATCTAGATATTCAAAGGGCCCACTTAGTACCTGGGAAAACTGACTAAGAACAATTAACTCTGAGACATATCCTAGTGAAACCATTAGAATTTAAAGACAAAGAAAAAATCCTTAAGGCTTCCAGGCAAAAAGATCAAATCATTTAAAAGCCAAGAGAATAAGACTGGCGTCAGAGTTCTCAAAAACAACATATAAATAAGGCAACAATTAAGCAGTATTTTTTTAAAATGTCATGGAAAATATATGAACCAAAGATTTTAGATTAAGCCAAGGTGTTCTTAAAGTAAGAAGGTTATAGAAAAGGAGTTTTAGGCCAGGTGCGATGGCTCACACTTATAATCCTAGCACTTTGGGAAGCTAAAGTGGGAGGATTGCTTGAGCCCAGGAGTTTGGGACCAGCCTGGCCAAAATAGTGAGACTCTGTCTCTTTAAAAGAAAAATTAGCTGGTGCACACCTGTAGTCCCAGCTACTTCGGTGGCTGAGGCAAGAGGATTATTTGAGCCCAGGAGTTCAAGGTTACAATGAGCTATGATTGTACCCCTGCACTTCAGTCTAGATGATAAAGCAAGACCCTGTCTCTAAATTGAAAAAAAAAAGGAAAAAAAAGAAAAGAAAAAGAGTTTTAAACAAACAAGAATGTAGGGAATTCTCTCTCTGCAAGCCTCTTCTTGAGGAATCAGCTATAGGATGAACTTCATTCAACCAACAACTGAGTGGAAAAACCTCAAAAAAGGACTACCAGTGAGCACTTAATATGTATAATTGTAAATTCATGAATAAAAATAATTCATAACAAGAGTGGAAGACTAATATTTTATATGTTATATGTCCTATATTCTGTGAAATAATTCAAAATATATGTATTATATATTGTTCTCCAACCCTGGTTTTTGAGACATAGCTCCTAAAACTCTTCTTAGATAGGATGTTAGGAGAATCTTTTGTTCTAATATTTGGTCTTTGACCTTGGTTCCTGACACAGAGCACCTAAATCCCTTGGAATTTCCTGGGTGTTAGGAGCACCTTTTGTTCTACCCAAGTGGCTCTTGGGTGGACTCCAGGATGGAGGCTGGTCACCAGAAAGACCAAGCCATGACTGGAAGTGTGGACTTTTCAGCCCCACCTTCCAACCACCGGAAAATGACAGGGGCTGAAGACTAAGTTAACAATCCCCACCCTGCCTACTCGATGAAGCTTCCATAAAATTCCCTGAACTGTGGGATTCAGAGAGCTTCAGGGTTGGTGAACACATCTGTGTGCAAGAGGGTGTTGTCTCCCAACACCATGAGGACACAAGCTTCTGTGTTTAGGACTCTATCAGACCTTGCCCTATGCCCCTGTTCATCTGGCTGTTCATCTGTATTCTTTATCATATCCTTTATTAATAGACTGGCAAACATGTTTCCCTGAGTTCTGTGAGCCATCCTAGTACATTCATTAAACCCCAAGAGTAGGTCCCTGATGTACAGCTGGTCAGAAATACATGTCGTGACCCACTACTTGTGATTGGTGCCCAAAATAGCACCAAACACCCGGTTAGTGTCTGCAGGAGAACTGCTTCATGTGTGGGGACGCATCCCCCAACATTTTGGTGACCAGAGTGCTCTGTGCTATGTTGGTTGTGTGAGACAGGAAAAAGTATTTGTTTTTCTGATAAATATTCTTGCAAAGGAGGAATACTGCAACTAAAAACGGGAGGAGAAAGAAGCAGAAAAAGAAAGCAGAATAATCTCATCAATTGCTGTATGAGCGCTTGACAAGACAAAGGATACCACTACAAACTAGCAAGCCACAACAAATGGGATCAGTCTTGTGGATTAATGTTGAATGGTACAACACACACATTTCAATGTAGCATTAGATAATTTATAGGGAAAAAAGTCTAACAAGCTACATGGTAAAAGATAAAAATAAAATAACAAAGGACTAGAGGCATTTAAAAAGTTGTGAGTACACAGATAACCACTTTAAACCTTCCTAAAAACCCAAAGAAACTTAAAAACTAAATGAGCAAAGAAAGCTCATCACACAGAAAAAGAAACAGCATCATCAATGTAATTTGGTAATTTTAATATAAAATAATATGACATAGTTGAAACCAAACACAGATTTCCAGTGTCCAGAACTCCCAGAACTCCAAGAGAATAAATTTCTGTGGTCTTAAGCCACTTTGTGATACTTTTTTATGAGAGTCCTAGGAAACTAACACAATAACCCATAATCCATAAATCAACATCTCTTTCTAAAAGTAACAAAATAGACAAATCACCAGCTAACTCAAAACAGAAAAAAATGGGGGCGGGGATAGAAAGCACAAATTTATAAACTAATAAATGTCAAAGGGAAAATAACTTGACAGAAAAAAAATTAATACTCATGAGACCATTTCACAGGCATCTCTACAAATATATTTGAAAGCTTAGTTGAAATGGATAATAATTTCCTAAAGAAATATAATTTATGAAAATTGATTCCATTAGAGACAGAAAACACATAAATGGACCACTTTTTGTAGCAGAAAGAGAGAAAGTTATCAAGGACTCTCGCACAAAAAAGGAACCAGACCCATATGGTTTTATGGGATAATTCTACCAAACCTTCAAAGACCAAGGATTCCCAATGATCCCTACATTGTTCTAGATCATTAATAAAGAAGGAAGACTTTCTAATTCACTTTATGAAACAAGTATAACATTGACACCTAAATCTGATTTTTAAAATTCAAAAAAAGAGAAAATAACAGACAGATCTCACTTATAAACATTGATGCAAATTTTTACATAATATATTATTGCAAGTCTTATACCACATTAAGACAATTATGACCAAGTGGGGTTTATTCCAGGAATGCAAGGTTAGTTCAATATTAGAAACACATTAATGTAATACGTTACTAATTACTAATACATTATTAATACATATTAATAGATCTAGGGAGAAAACTCAAATGAGTATTAACAAAGATGTTGAAAAGTTCTTTAATAAAATTCAATATCCATTCCTGATAAAAACACCAAAGAAAGTTGGATTCGATGGCTGCTTTCTTAATTGTAAGAATTATGTCCTTAGTCCTAAAATTAGTATCTTAAAGGAGAAATCCTAGAGAAATTTCCACTAAGATCAAGAACATTTCAAGGAAGCTCACTATAGCCACTACCCTTCAGCATTGTATTGGATATATTAGCATTTATAAAATTACACAAAGCAAATAAATTAAAGGCATATGAATTAAAAAGAAATAAAACTATCTCTATTTTCAAATGATATGATGAAATATCTGGAAAATTCTAGAGAATCAATGATAAAACTAACAATAAAAATTTGGTCAAGTAGTAAGATAAAAACTTGTCCTCCCACCATTTGTAAGATCTTCCTTTCTTCCTTCTTTTTGAGCAAACAGGTAAATATCCTTGTGGCCTAGGGCAGAATCCTGACCACAGCCGGGTGGGCTGACTATGGATCTCTGAATTCTCTTTCAGATCCCAGATTTGTGACCCATTCATTCTGGCTTTGAGTGGCCAATATTTCAGAAAGACTGAAGACTCTTGGCAGTTTTAATGTTGAATCTAATCCATAAACCTAGCTGTGTAGAGCCCATGTGTAATATGTTTCCAATGTATCCACTTTCCTTACTGGACTATATAGACACATGTCACATGTGATGCCTGCTGGGTGGTTGGTGTGCAGGAGTTAGTCCTTGATTTCCCCCAAAGCATCACTGTCACACCAGTGTGGGGAAGCACAGCACTCAGGCAGGGTTTCTTCCAGGCAGTTCATCTGAGCTGGGTGGGCCTGCAGGTCTCTGGAGCTGGCAGAGCTGACTCTGGGAGGTCAGGCACAAAGGACCCTTGGCTTCAGATCTAAGTGACTCCCATAAGAACTGGGTCCAACTAGGAGACAGAAACCATATAGTAATTTGAAAATTTAATATAAAAAAAAATTATTAACTACTACAAATGAGAACTCTAAAGAATGCAGGAATCACAGACATAAGCAGTAGCTAGTACTCCAGGGGCCGAGATGGAACATCTAAGGAAGAGGCCCTCTACCCCTCAGGGCTAGATCCAGACCTGTTGGGAGGGCACGGTAGTGACTCACTGGTGGACAGAGAAGTGGTTGTGGCATTGCCCCAATAGAACTTGATGGAAATCTGCCCTCTGAGAAATGCGTGAACCTGTGCATGGGGAGGAGAGGCATGTTAGAGGCTGCTGTAAAGCTGCCCTTGGGCGTGCCAGGGAGAGCTGCTCCTGCTGGCCACTGGCCTTGGCAGAAGCCGGTGCTGGAGAAGCCACACACTGTGGGAGCCTGGTGAGAGACCTGCTCCAGGACCAGAGAAAGAAAACGCCTTCCTTATCCAGGTCCCTCCAGCGCCTTCTACTGACAAGGAAGAACACTGCGCCAGCTGCAAAGGGGAAATATGTACAGGGCCCAGCTCCATTTTTGCAGAGCAGGCAATGAAATTTGAGTTTGGAACTGAGAGGTAATACATTGATAACTGGCATAGCTAAGTTAATTGAGTTCCCATAATTCAAGAAAAGTAAGATCATGGGAGAGGTAGAAGCCTCTTTCCTTCCTCTTCCCTCCAGGAACAAGCATCAGAAGAGGAGGCCAAGACCAGTAATGGTATCAGGGCTGCTGTGTGTGGCCGCCCGGCATCATGCCCCATAAATGCAGGGAGTCCATTCACAACATTCCCAAAGACCTCGTTGTGAGTGGCCTCTGATGTTGTATGGTGTTGCCAGTCCTAATTTGGAGAGGTAATTTATATATTCCAGATGAACACCAATTGTTCCTAAGGTAGGGATGGAGTTAGTGGCAGAATATAAACTACAGACTTGAGTTCAACACCACCAGGCCTACTGGTCATGACGACCCAGGGATAGCTTAAGTCAGCCTTCATAAGACTGACTGGCTGTGTGTCCTTAGGAAAGTTACTCTCACCAGGCCTTGTTCTATAACTATAAAAAAGGACGTAGGACTTGATAGGTCCTTTATGCTCTAAAATTATATATCTTTGTACCTCATTTGTTCATTCGCCTACTCATTTATTTATTGATTCAGAGGCATATTTACTGTGAAGCTAATGAAGTTGAAGCCTCAGGGTCCCTCACACGGGCCCCTCCAAAAGCCCTGGCTTACATGTGTCCATAAGTTCCAGTGGCCCCTACATGGCATAAGCTTCTGGTCCCACAGAACCTGGGTCCACCTGTGCCCTCCCTAAGCCTTTACCAAGCACTCCTGTTCAGACCCCGCGCTAGGCTCAGGGATGCCTGTGTTAACAGCGGCACTACCTCAAGCAACTTACTCCTGTCTTCGAGCCTTGCTTTTCTCAGCCATCAGGTGGTGCAGCCTGGGAGGATCCCAGTGCAAAGGCACAGGGCGCTGAGCAGCCCTGCAGCAACAGGAGCTCCGGCTCTGTCTTCGGGGGAAGGGCAGGGCTGTGGGGATGAGATGTAGACTCAGTGCCTGGCTAACACGTGAAAGGGTCCTTGGATTAACAGAGGTGAGAGCGGCTGGATATGGGGCTCTGGGTACCCTCAATCGATGGTAGCAGAAGATTTTGAGTGGGAAATTCTGCAGAAGCTAAGATTTCCTCCTGAGAGAGGGTGGAGGGAATTCTGGAGGGAGGAATAGAAGTGGGAGAGGGGACACCCTACTAAGGTGAAGAGTAACCCCAAAACGCAACCTCACTGATAACTAATGACAGCCCCACACCTGTCAGGAGAGGGAAGCAGGGAGGTGGCAGCTAGAGTGAAGAGGAGACGTCAGGCCAGCAGTGGTTCTTTCCGGGACAGGGTGGGTCCCAGGGCCACCCCCTTCCGTGTGAAAGGGCCTGAGAAAATGTCGGGGGGTTCCTGTCTATATGGATAATTTGATTAAATGTATTTAAAACTTCATGGGTCCATGTGAAGTCTAGTAGTTGATCGATGGTGACTTGGAATGAAGGGTGGAGAAGAGGCACTTGCCCATTTATGTGTGTGTGGTCAGTGCACATGCGGGCTCTCTGGGTGTGCAGGTGCTGTCTTCCTGTGGCCTTTGCTGTCAAGGGCGCAGGTCCTGGCCAAGGCTGGGAGAGGACAGCAGCAAGCTGTCATCACTCACCACACCCTGGCTCTCGGGAGCCTGTTTGAACGGAAAGGCCGTAGCCCTGGGACTGTTCAGGTCATGCTGGTGGCATTGTCACTCCTGGGGCTGCAACATCCACCCACCACCCGTGTGCTATGAGTTCAATTTTGTCCCCACAAAGATGTAACCTTTTTTGAAGATACGGTCTTTACCAAGTTAAAATGAAGTCATTAGGGTGTCCCCTAATCCACTATGGCTGGTGTCTTCATAAGAAGGGAAAATTTGGAGACAGACTCATACACAGGTAGAATGTCAGGTGAACATGAAGATGTTCTACTTAGCTCTGTGACCTTAGGTAAATTACTCAGTGATAAAGTTTGGATATTTGTGCCCTCCGAAGCTCATGTTGAAATGTGATCCTCAGTGTTGAAGCTGGGGCCTAGATGGAGGTGTCTGGGTCATGGAGGCAGACTGCTCACACTGGCTCGGCAATATCCTGGTGAGAGTAAGTGAATTCTCACAAGAGCTGCTTGTTAAAAAGAGCCTGGCACCTCCCTGCTCTCTTGCGTCCTCTCCCGCTGTGTGATCTCGGCACACGCCAGCTCTCCATCACCTCCTGCCAGAAGACCCTCACCAGAAGCAGATGCCGGTGCCATCAGCCTGCAGAATTGTGAGATAAATAAATCTCTTTTCTTTGTGAATTACCCAGCCTCAGTTATTCTTTATAGCAACATCAATGTACCAAGACTCTCAGTCTCTCTGAATTTCAGCTTTCTAATGTGCAAAGCCAAGAGGAATCATTGAACCATTAGTGCTCCTGGGGGCTAAGAGTGCACCGCCTGAGTCCGAACTCCGCGGTCACCTGCAGTCTATGACATATTGACAGGTGACCTTGCCTTTCCATGTCTCGGTTTCCTCATCTATAAAGTGAAGATGACAATAGCACCTGTGTAATATGGGTTGTGAGGATTCAAGAGTCAGGCGGGGGAAGAATCAGACATATAGCACATAGCAAGTGCTCGCTCAGACAGTGTCAGTGATGGTTACTGTCACATTGGGTCATCGGTGGGCTGCGGACTCCAGGCTTTCTGCATGCAGGCACTCAACGTGGTGCTTGGACGTGGTAGACACCCAAAGCTCAGCCTGAAAGGGCCTCTCAGCACCTCCCCCAACCCCATCCAGCCCAGTCTACTTCCCTGTGGGCTGGAGGAAAGATCAGACTGGACTGTCCCTTCAGCTCAGCAGGGACCATGTGAGAGGCTGTGAGTGGCCACACGTGGCCTCCCTTCCCACACAACCGGATGAGGACTGCGAGGCCCCTTCTCATCCGACATGCTACCCTGTCATTCCATTCCACCCTCC
>VBSM01003157.1:3532357-3625675 GCA_008086735.1 Cheirogaleus medius
CCCTCCCGCGGCCCCAGGAGACAGGCCACTCAGCAACTGGCACTGCAGAGAGGATCTAGAGGGCTCCTGGGCTTGGCCCTGCCAGGAGGATATAGGATCTGTATTCGCACCTACACGTGGGGAAGCCAAGGCTCTGCATTCCTGGGAGTCACACCAGGGAGGAGAAGGCTGGATGGAAACAGGGGTGGCATTGCTCCTGACACACAGGCCCACCCCAGAAGGAGAAGTATTTTCCTGCTTCCTTCCTCCTTTTGTATCATTTACGATATAATAATATGAGCAAATACACAACACCAGGCACAGTTCTATACGCTTGACACGTGTTAGTCCCGTCAGTCCCCTCAACACTGTGCAGTAGATGGTGGTCATCCCGCCTGCCGAGAGGAAACCGCCACACCGGGAAACGCATGCCGGGTCCAGGTCACCCAGCAGACGGCAGAGCCAGTCCTGTGCCAGCCTACGGCGGGAGGCCGTCCGCGGGGCACGGGCCTTTGGCTCTGTTATTGCTGTTTTAAAAAAATTGTATTAGCCGTTAATTTATTTTATACTACAATAAACTGCCACTACTTGATGGGCAGGGAAAAGGGATTTCTGTGCCTCTGCAGTTTAGGACTATTACTTGTTTGATTGAGATTTAATGAGTGGAAATAAAAAATACTTCCAGTGTATATACATTATCAGGTAATATATATTCAAAACAGGGTATTGAAGTTAAACATCTGCTAAGATACATTAATTTGTATAGGAGCGTTACTGCCTCATTCTGATATAAATTTACTGACAAAATCCATCACTCCATATTTACAAATTGGTTTGATGTTCTGGGCAGGGACCTCCCCTCGGAATTGGTGAAATGTGTTATGTGGCATCAGCGGCCTACAACGCCATTAACCACGAGGAAGACATGAATCGCAGCGGAGCCCTGGGTACAACGATAAAGCCGTAAGCACTTTTTCTGCTTGTTGATGGAGGAATTTATATTGGCAAACCGTCCTTCACAGCCAGCTCGGCTCCCGCTCTGCCAGCTGAAGCTCCCCCCACCCCGCACCCCCAGTCCAGCTGCTCCCCCCACCCTGAAGAATTGGGTTTCAAGTCACACCATTGTGACAACTTGGCGCATGTGGAGTGTGCTGCTGTAGTTAGCCTATCAAAGCAGCACATTCGCAGTGGAGGAGGGGGCCACCCTCTAGACACCCCCCTCTACGCTGGGAGGGGCCCAGGCAACCCCTGTGCCCCAGAGGAAGCAGCCACACAGCCGGCCTGGTGGAGACGCAGAGCCCTCGCGCCTGTCCGAACCTCCGCTCAGAGAGCACGTGCATCCTGTGGGAGGGTAAAGAAGGAAGCTTGGGGGCTGTTGTTCTCATCTTCCCTCCAGCAGAGCAGCCCCGAGGCCAGAACAGGAAGGCTCGGAAGTAGGTGCTGAGCCTTTGCTTTCTGTAGGACACACTCCCCCAGGAAGATCGACCGGGCTTGACAGCTCCTTGCTCTGGAACGTGAAGGCCCAGGCTCCTGCACCCACAGCGAGGGTGCGCGGCCCAGCTCAGAGTCCGGGAGGCTCCTTGGCCCCACAGAGCTTTATGGAGGAACAGCAGCCTTCCTCCTCTTCCTCACACTTAGTTAATTTAGGGTAGAGTGGAGAGATGTGGTTTGGAGTCAATGCTTTACATTACCAAAGGGATTTGCCCTGAGTTACTTGGAACCGGGACACGGGAAGTGTGGTGGGGGTGGGGCATAGGTTATGCGGCATTGACGTTCTGGGAAGGTCCTGGAACAAGGCACAGAGCTTTGTGTGCTGCTGCGGGACAGGGTCCCTCTGAGTAACAGACATGTTGCTCCAGCGAAGTCAGAGGGAGGCGGGAGGGAGGCCCAGCCTCATTTATAGCATATAAACGCTTGAGTTGATACCAATAGCTACTATTTATTGAGTGCTTGTTAAGTGGTTTCCTTACCGGATCAGAGAGAATGCTTGGTTGCAAACAACAGAAAAGATGCTAGGAACGTGTTTGAATCAAAGGAATTTTGTGACTCACATACGTGGGGCATTAAAGAGCTCAGATGTCTCTGATGGGGGTCTTGGCTCAGTTTTCCCTCTTTCCCTCCATTCTCCTTCATGGTCAGCTCTTCTGCAGGCTGGCTTCCTGGTAGCCAAGAGTTCTCAGGGACTCAGGGTTACAGGGCCCGTAGATACAGTTGGCACTCTGCGTCTGCAGGTTCCACACCCGCAGATCCAACAGAGGATTGAAAATATTCGGAAAAAATAACAATACAGCAATAAAAATAATACAAATGAAAAACCAATATGGTACAACAGCTATACATAGCATTTACAATGCATTAGGTATTATAAATAATCTAGAAATGATTTTAAATATATGGAAGGATGTATGTAGGTTATACGTAAATACTACACTGCCTTATATCACAGACTTGAGCATCGGCAGATTTTGGTATCTTCAGGGGTCCTGGACCCCATATCCAGTGGATATTGAGGGATGACTGTACTATATCATCAGGGCAAAAAGGAATTTCTCTTCCCCAAACCATCCAAGATAAGAACTGAGCTTTACTTTGATTGGATCAACCTAGGTCACATGCCCAAGGTCACATGATTAGGATTAAGCCAATCAAGCCCTGACCTAGTCTGTCCCACCCAAACTCCATAGTTGCAAAGGATGCCAGGAAGGCGACTATAATTAAGAGGGTCCTCAATTTAAATCTCCAACAACACCGAGATATAGTCATTTGTTTTTTTCCCTTCTAAGGCTGACAGGCAAAGCGAGGTAACATGTCCAAGGTCACCCGCTTATGAGTGAGAGATCGTGGCGTGAACCCATCTGTGACCCTCCAGCTCATGCTTCCCGGTCCGCGTGTCTCTGCCTCCCAGGACTGAGACGAGCAGGGCACGGCCGACGGCAGCCAGAGCATCCACTGGCAACGTGTGGTGGAGACAGGCCAGACTCACGAGGAAAGAGGCTCTTTCAAAAACAGAAATGGCAGAAGAGAGGATGAGGGTTGGCCCGGGAGAGGAGAACCGCAGGACCGCATCAGGGAGGGGTGGCGAGAAGGGCGGCCTCAGAGACCCTGTCAGTGAGCGGGAAGGGCTTGCGGAGAGGACAGAGCCCAGCTGGGCTCAGATGGCCATGCAGTGGGCAGGTGAATCCTGAGTGCTGGGAATTAGACCTAGTGGCAAAATATATTTCGCAGAAACAAAGAAACCATCAATTCTGAGATGCGCCTATTTTGTGGATCACTAGGTAAGAAAAATGCTGCCAATAAAATTGGCATAATGCTTTTATATCACTTCAAATGTTTCTTTGTATTTATTGAAGAATATCTTCTGGACTTTGTAGGCATGGATCTTATCCTATGTCACTCTTGTGCTTACATAAAATTGAACCAATAAGTGAAATGCACTGGTTAAGGTATTTCTGAAACTTCTCCCCATTCAGCATCTACATCCAACTATGTGGCATCCCTTTTGCACTCAGAGTGTGGGGGTCTGTGATTCCCATGGTGACCAGACCACAAACGGCTATAGCCATGTAACATCTCTTATAAAGGTGTTTCTGGGATTTGGTGATTTCTTGGCCTGGGGGTTGCATTGCTAGGTGTGGGGTGGGCAGTTATTTCCCATATATCGCTCTTTGTGGTGTCTTTGTCGGGTTCTATAAAGCACTTGGCTGTTACTTTGCAAAAAAGCCATGAAATTGCGGTGAGAAGTATTTGCTTCACTGACATCAAATTCACACCCCGAGGCTCTGTGTCTCTGCTCATCATATATACAATATGTTTTCATTTCAAGGCCAAATCATAGTGTAATATTTTGGGGGATATTTAAAAATAGCAATTAAACCCTCCATGTGTAGTACCAATAATGCCCATTAAAGTGACAACCATATGAAATACTTTGATCGCATAAGCACATGCATAGTTAACAGCAACTGCGGCAGGTTGTTATACCTGTCACCTGCCTGACAGTGATTGTAAGAAACATCCCTATCAGAATCCCCCATCCTCGGTAGGCAATTCCGGTTGAGCCTGGCGCTCTCACAGCCGAGGTTGGGTGACAGCAGCCACCATGGCCTGTGCAATGGAACTGCCCTCAGGAAGAAGTGCAGGCCACACACATTGCTGTGCAATTACTTTGGAAACCAGGGCCTCCTGCCCCCCAGCAGACCCCCTGTCCTGGGAGAGTGTGTGTGCTTAGGTGATGGTCAGGGTGGGGTGGTGGCTGGAGCTGCCAGCCATCAGCCGGAGGAGGCAGGCACTGGGAGGGCCCCGTTCCGAGTGAAGAGTCTCTGCTTGCTTCCCCTGCACGTCCCCTCACTAATCCGCTCTGCGTCCAGAATGAGAACCACACGCTCAGCTCCTGACCTCCCAAGTCCTTCCAGGCCCTGCGTGGATGCACAGAACCGTCTTCCTACTGTCGTGTTCTGCCTTGGGCAGGTTCCAAACACGGATATCCAGCTTTATGTCATCGTCACACTGGAAGCGATTACGGGCTTTACTCCAGCATTTCAACCAGGCTCTTATTTGAAAAGTTTTGATTTACAACTTTTTCGGAAGAATTGAATTATCTAGAGCAGAGATAAACCTGTGGTCTAAGAATGGGCTTCAGGGATGTCCATGGAAACTGAAAATGTCATGTTTGTGTGACTGCAGGTACGTTGTTTAAATGAAAGAGAGTTCTCAGATTCTCAAATGGGTTGGTGACCCCCCAAATGGTTAAGAGCTCTTTCGTATGTAGAAAAGCTCATTTGATTTTGGAATTTTGTCTCTCATGTTGATGTAGATCTCATGTTGCCTAGGTAGCTTGGCAGAATTCACCGAGGGGCCACAATGGAGTCTAATGTCAGGCACTGAGGAGCACAAATTAGAAGTAGATGAGAAAGAAAAAGGACTGGACTAGAAAACCAAAGTAAGATGCTTGAAGCCAATAGCAGATTATTCACAGTAGCTCAAAATGGAAACAACCCAGTGTCCATGGGCAGATGAATGGATAAGCAAAATGTCATATATACACACACTGGAATATGATTCAGCCTTAAAAAGGAAGGAAATTCTCACACCTGCTACAACATGGAGAAACCTTGGGGACATTATGCTAAGTGAAATAAGCCAGTCACAAAAGGATAAATAATGTATGATTCCACTCATATGAGGCACCTAGAATAGTCAGATTCATAGAACAGAAAGTAGAGTGGTGGCTGCCCGGGCCTGGGGGGAGAGAGTGTGGAGAATTATTGTTTCATGGGTGCAAAGTTTCAGTCTGGGAAGATGAAAAAGTTCTGGAGATGGATGGTGGCGATGGTTACTCAACAATATGAATGTACTTTGTGCCACCGAACTGTACACTTAAAATGGTATTTTTTTTCCTTTTTTTTATTTTGATAGATTTAGGGGGCACAAGTGTTTTTGTTACAAGGATGAATTGCATCATGCTGAAGTCAGGGCTCTCAGTGTAGTGTACCGGTTGCCAGAATAGTGCACGTTGTACCGGACAGGTATTTTTTTTACCCCTCCCCCTCCGCCTTTTTAGTTTCCTATGTCCACTGCACCACTGTATGACCATACACACCCACCGTTTAGCTCCCACTTATTAGTGAGAACATGCGGTGTTTGGTTTTCCATTCCTGAGATACTTCACTCAGGATAATGGTCTCTGGTTCTATTCAAGTTGCTGCAGAAGACATTATTTTATCCCTCTTTTATGGCTGACTAGTACTCTGTGGTATATACACCACATTTTCTTTATCCGCTCATCAGTGGATGGCACTTGGGTTGGTTCCATATCTTTGCAACTGTGAATTGTGCTGTGATAAACATTCGAGTGCAGGTGCCTTTTCGATATAATGACTTCTTTTCCTTTAACCACTTCGATACGAGTGTCGACTACAGTCGACAGCCACAGATGAACGTGCACAGCCCAGCGTCGACTATAGCTGACAGCCAAAAGCTTTTACTTTTACAGCTTTTATCTCTGCAGTTGCAGTGTGTACGTTCAGCTAATAAGTTACTACGAATCTGTGACCTTTTAAGAAGTCCTTAGTAGGAGTTATTATAGTTATTTTCCTAAACCTGCCTGTAAAGTAAAACAAGCTTTCAGTGCTTTGAAGCTTTCCTCATCACACAGGAGCAAAACGGATCCGTCGTCAATGCACAGCACACACTGCCGTGCGGACTGTGAGTGCCGGCTATGGGCAAGAGTTTGCGGCCAGTGAGCGCCGTACCGAAGTGGTTAAAATGGAAAATTTTATGTTATGTATATTTTACCACAATACAAAAAGAAAAGAAACAAGATTCCTGAGGCCACTGTCAGAATGCCAGAGTCCTGTCTCTGCAGTCCCACAGGGCTGCAAGTTAAGCCCTGGGTGTTCCAGCAGCCGGCCTCAGCTCTTCTCCTTGCAGAGCGAGGGGCTTACCTGACTCGTGAAGCAAAACGCTTTGTTACAACGGCCACTTAAGTACCAACAATTAAAACCAATACCTATTACACGGTCATTTAGACATGTGACAATTTGCTAATGCTTTTATCAGCTAATGAGATTGGAAAGAGAAGGTGAATTGCATTTTAACTGATATATGTAATTTAAAATGAGGGTAATATCCGATAAATCGGTGTTTTACGGAACAGAGAGAGATGCTGAGACAGTGTGAGCGAGAGGGAAAGAGCTGGGAGGTGGATACAGACCCTCCTTAAATCGCCAGATGAGCAGAAAGCCCAGCATTCCGCCTCGGGCTGCTGGCACACGCCGCGTCCAGCGGGTTGCCAGCACCAGAGCACGGCTCCTGCTCGGGAAGGCGCCGCCCGCTCACCAGCCCGCAGCTGCTGGGACGCGTGGCCTGGGAGGCTGCAGCAGCCACACGCAGACCTTGAATCGCACCTTCTCTCGCCAGGCGGGAGGAGACCCCAGGAAAGCTGGTGCTCGGGACTGGCACCCGTGCCTGCCCCATGTGCAGGTGGCGAAAAGCCCAGGGCAGCTCTGGCTCCACTCCCGTCTGGGACGCTGCTGAGTGCCAGGGCGATGGCGACTGGCCGTGTTCCAGGCTGGGAGCGCCAGTCCTTTCCTGCGGTCTCTAAGCTGGTGTCCCCGGGACCCCTCATCTGCGCCCATGCTCACCGACCTGCCCTGCCTGCTCCTCCCTCCTGTGGCCCAGCCGCCCACTGCCGCCTGCGCGAAAGGGACGCCTCCGTGGGAAGGCCCAGCGCTAAGACTGCAGAGGCCAGACCAGGCACCAGAAAGACGGCAGCTCGTTTTCAATAAGGGGGGAAAGAAGGAAAGAAAAGAACCCAGGTACGTCCTCACGACACGCAGAATGCGAAGACGCACCTGATCGAGAGGATCAGATGCAGAAACTGGGACGCAGAGATTACCTCACGGACGGAGGCCAAACAGCCCAGGAGCCGTGTGGTGGCTGCGGGGACCGGGAAGTTGGCCGCAGAGCCCCAGCCCCCCCAGGATGGGCCGTCAGGACATGGGGCGGAGCTCGCCTGAGTTCAAATCCTGCTGCGGCCCTTTGCAATGGTGCGACCTCGGAGAAGCCACCCACCCCCAGAAGGTCAGAGTCTTGTCCGTTTCCTGGGGTCATTTTGGGGGAGTGAATGGCACAGTCCACCACAGGGCTGGTGAAAAGTGGCTCCAAATCCAGTCTTTTCTACACCAGGAGTCAGAAATGTTCTTAGTTGGGTTAGCTGTGGTGATTACATTTCATTCTATTATTTATAGTGACACAGAGGGATGAGGGCACCTCAGTGCTGCTCTAACGAAGCAGCAGAGAAACTCCCCGGACTGCCAGGCAGAGCGCTGGGCCCCGGGTGCGGCACTGTCTTTGTCTACAGGCCCAGCTGGCCGTACTCACTGCTGGGGCCGGGCACCCGTCTTGCCCACGGAAACAGCCCGAGGGGGCCAAGTCTACACTGCCCTCGCCACCCAGACGTGGCAAGGACGAGCAGCATCTCCCTATGCCGGCCCATTCAGTAAGTTGTATTAACTAACATTTCATTTACCACAGTTTTTACATCCACATGAAAATCTCTTTTCTTTTCTTTTCTTTTTTTTTTTTTGGAGACAGAGTCTCACTTTGTCACCTGGGCTAGAGTGCAGTGGCATCATCGTAGCTTGGCAACCTCAAACTCCTGGCCTCAAGTGATCCTCCTGCCTCAGCCTCCCAAGTAGCTGGGACTACAGGCTCATATCACGACACTCGACTAATTTTTTAATATAATTTTAGTAGAGATGGGGTCTCACTCTTGCTCAGGCTGGTCTTGAACTCCTGAGCTCAAGCGATCCCCCACCTTTGTCTCCCAAAGTGCTAGGATTACAGGCGTGAGCCACCGCGCCTGGCCTGAAAATCTCTTGGTAGGTATAATTCCTTACATCCAATTCCCATACTGGCTGTACTTTACCTTTGTGTAGCTCTTAATTTTTAACACATCTTCATAACACATAACACATAACACACAGGGGGAACCTACTTCATCCCCCCCCCACTACATCCTTGTGGCAGAAATAGAGAGTCCTGGCCTTTGTACAGATGTGGAAACTGAGGCAGGGAAGTGACCTCCCAGTTGGCTGCGTCGTTTGGTTTCATTTCCATGTGACAGGTGGCCTCAGGGGTCTTTGGAATGCAGTCTCTGCCCTCTCACAGGAAGAGAAAGTGGAGTGAATCGTTGTCCTGTTCCTTTTCCAAATATACTTGGAAAATTATTCTATCTGAGTTTGTGTTTGCTCTAAAAAATGGCGATAATATACGTTTTGTGGGCTTATCGCAAAGGTTAGGGGACAAGTATGCAAAAGAAACCCAGCCTTGACCGTGGTACCAATAACTACACGAATGGTAAAAGGAAGAAAGCCAGAGCTGTCGCGGGGCACGGCCGCCCCCTTCCGGCATGGGCTCGAGTGCACTCCCCGGAGTAAAGCTGGAAAACTTCTTAGATGAATTAGCCCAAGACCCTCACTTTATAGCCGAGGAAACTCTAAGTTAAAAATAAGATGATTCTTTCTTCTTCCAAACTCCCCCTCCACTCTCAATTTTAATTCTGGTCAACCCATCACCCTCTGGCTGAGATCCCGCCCTGATGACCCAAGGAGGAAGCGGTGGCCCCTGTGGTCGAGTGCAGAGGCCAAAAGCAGGTTTGAGGCCTGTTGGATGAGCCTCGGGCCACACCGAGCCAGGACGAGCACCAGTGCCTCCGGACCCCTGCAGCAGTGCTCCGCTGACCTTGCGGAGGGCGGGGCTCTGCTTCCCAACAGGCCTGCTGTCACGGGTTGGATTATGTCCCCTAAAAAGGTACGTTGAGGTTGTAAACCCAGTACCTGTGAATGTGACCTTATTTGGAAATAGGGTCATCGTAGAGGAAATAGTTAAGATGTGGTCATGCTGAAGTAGGGTGGACCCTTAATCCAGTATGACTGGTGTCCTTACATCCTTGTAAGCAGAGAAGAGACCCAGAAACACAGCCACAGGAGGGACGACAGCTGGCCGTGTGACACAGGGGCAGAGATCGAGGTGCTGCCGCTGCAGACCAGGACTGCAGGGGCCGGCTGCAAGCTGGGAAGAGGCGAGGAAGGAGTCTCTCTCGGGGCTTCGAGGAGCCTGGTTCTGCCGACACCCTGCCCTTGGACCGCAGCCTCCACAGCGGGACAAGCAATCCTGCTGCTTTGAGCCCTAGTCTCTGGGGCTTCGCTAGGGCAGCCCAGGAGCCTAATCCGCCTGGGTTGCAGCTGAGGGCCTCGCGCGGCAGTTTCCCGGCTTCACTCGGGCACCGTTCACACTCAGCGCTGCCCGTACTACTGTCTACAGTGTATTCTTTATTGTCTCGCTCTTTAATGTTAAGTAAATGTATTTCAAAAGGAAGCTGCGTATCCCTACTGTACATCAATCCTGGAGAGACATCATGGTGGTTGATGGATCCGTGTTACGAGAAAGATCAGGTAATACAATAATACGCCAATTCTGAAATGTCAACGTGAAAATACAACCTTCAGAGAAATGCCATTGACAACTCTGATGGAGAAAGTTCCAACAGCAACAACAGAAACAGCACGTTTCCAGCATCAGACCAGATTTCAGTCTCTAACACCATTTTCCAACTAAAAGAGAAAAAGACTGTTGACAGTTGATTGCATATTTTGGCGAGAGGAAAAAAATGTCAGGACAGGTAATACTAAGTATTGAAAATGGAGTAATTCAAAGAAAGCATGAGCTGAATAGAATATGCCTCATCCTTGTTATTTTTAATAATGGAAAAGCGTCGCTCTCTGTGGATGTCTTGTTTCTTTGGTAAACACGGTGCTGGACCAGCGTGAGCAGGAGGGAGTGACTGGAAACTGCGGAGTCAGCCACAGTCCTCCCGGTATGCACAGGAGGGGCCAGGGCGGCCAGTGGAAAGTGCCCTAGCGGTCAGCGAGCCTTGCCGATGTCACACAGTAACCGATTCAAGAACATCCAAACGTGTGCTCTGGAATGATAAATTAGCCAAATGTTCTTAAAAGGAGAAAGAGCCAAGTCTGGACTTACTCCCTCTTTTCTCAAAGAATGAAACAACTGGAAAACTCTACTAATAAGGCATAAACCATGAGCTTCCAATTATGCTGATAGACCAGAATGAAAAATCATAACTACTTGGCAATAAGGGGAGACCACGTACAAATCGTAATTGTAACGACCATTTCATTCCTGGGAAAGATACCAAGTCTCAAAAGTTGACATCGTTAAAGAAGACAGGCACTAGAAGGCCCAGGGTATAGCAAGGGCAACTCCCTCCGGGACCAGCGGCTCAGCGTGAACCAGCGTGGTGTGCACAGCCATGTCCTGATCAAAGGTCACCAGCCCAACACCTGCCAATGCCCGGTGGGGTCGAGACAATATTCTCTTACTTTGGGGTCTAGAAAAATTTCTAAAATTCCAGAAAGGTGTAAAATATCAGTTATTGAACTTAAAGTTACTGAAATCTTAGGACAGTGTGAAGCATGTGGCATCGGGGTGTACAGGAATGAGAGTGAGGAAAAGGAAACACATTAAACCGTGGTATCCATGCGGTTGTAAGCGCTTTGGGTATGAGGGCATTAATCGATTTTGTAATCTTTCATTTTTTTCTGTGGGACCTATTTGCATTTGAAGGGCCTTAGAACATGAGAGGAATTAATATGTTAGAATTGAAGTTTTAATTAAATGCCTAAAAATACTGGGTTAAGTTTGTAATCTAGGTTTTTATTCATTGGGAAAATTTATATTGCTAAATCCTTAATTTTTTATTTATTAGTTGTAAGTAAGTGTAAACATTCAGGATAATGTTGATTATTTAATATCTCCAAGAATGCTAATTGCCTAATAAATTCCTAAGATTAATAATGGGATAGTGCCTAAATTACAATTAGCGGTGAGCATTGCTCCCCCCGCACAAATTCCCCTCAGACACAGAGAAATCCATTAGTACTGAAAGTGGAAACTAGAACTTTTCTAATACATAGTAAACTAAAGTCAGGGGTTTATAAAAATAAATGCTCAACTCTGCACCAGCTATAATCATCTTGTGAATCACACTTTGGGAAATACCCCCTGGGCAGAAAGTTCTAGAACCTAGAACATAATAAAGAGATTTGACATACCCCTTTAAATTTCTAGGTTGGAAGTACCTCTTTCTGGAATTTCCTAACGGAGACCAGAATTGGAGCCTACGTCAGAGGTGCCAAAGTACCCCCAAGTCTTGGCAGCTTAAGATGACAAATATGAATCATCTCACACAGTTTCTGAGGGTTGGGAATCGGCGAGGCTTGGGCGGGTGGTCTGGCTCACGAGCTGCCGTCTAGGTGTGGGCTGGGGCTGAGTCTTCTTCCCAGATCTATCTGGGACTGTGGTTCCTCACTGGCTGTTGGTTGGAGGCCTCAGTTGCTCATCTGCTGGGCCTCTCCAGAGGGGCGCTTGTCATGGCAGAGCCCCAGAGTCCACACGGGGCCAGGGCAAGTGGGTCACTGCCTCCACAGCTCCCTGAAGCACAAGCACTGGAGCTGAAGTGAGGGCCGTGAGTGTGAGCACGGGGCACAAGAGACTGTGTAGTGGCTCTTCCCACACTCCAGGCTTCCTTTTTTTTTAGAGACAGGGTCTCACTCTGTCATCCAGGCTGGAGTCCAGTAGCCCCATCATGGCTCATTGTAACCTTGAACTCCTGGGCTCAAGCCATCCTTCTACCTCAGTCTCCTGAGTAGCTGGCACTACATGCCTGTGCCACCACACCTGGCTAATTTTTAAACTTTTTTGTAGAGACAGGGTCTTGCTATGTTGTCCAGGCTGGTCTCAAACTCCTGGACTCAAGCGATCCTCCCACCTCATCCTCCCAAACTGCTGGTATTATAGGGATGAGCTACCAGACCTGACGTAGGCTTCTTTTTAAAAAATTCAGGTGTCATCCAGGTAGGTCTGGGACACTGTATCAGCACAGCCATTTAAACATTGTTAGTGGGAATAAAACCAGAGTGACAAGGACATGCTGTCTGCTGACTGCCTGTGTTTTAACTCCTGCTCCTTTAGATCACGGACACTTCATTTTCCTTTTTAAATTTTTTTCTTTCTATCAGGACTAAGACCAATATCTGATTCTTCTTTTGTTTTCCTGGGGCTTTATAGCAGTTTCTCAAGTAAGAGCAAACATTTTTTTTTCTGGGGTGTTTCCGAGTTTGCTAAGACCCAGAACATCTTCTCCAAGTGTGTATTACTGTTTCTCTGAATTTAGGGAAAAGGAGGCGAGGATGGGTGTGGAGACAGATACATTTATAGATATGAGAGCGGAGAGTTTATTTTTCCTATAAGTAGGAAATAAAGCCATTTCTGTAGCATAGTAGCTTGACTGTGGAGAAGTCTTGGATTATTTGCCTTGAGGAATGGAAAAGGAAAGATGGGTACCATGAATTTACAGCAGCAATAATATATATGCCCATTTGTGTAATTTTTTTTCCTAGCAGCTCTCAGCAGCTTGGTGTATTAAAGAAAGCAGCTGGATGGGTTTCTTTGTTTCTTTATGTGTAAAGTGGGTTTCTGGTAGGCAGCATACAATGGGGTCTTGGTTTTTTATCCAATCTAACAGTCTGACTTTTAATTGGCGTGTTTAGGTCATTTACATTTTAATGTGATTATTGACATAGTTGAATTTAAATCTAATATCTTGCTCTTTGTTTTCTATTTGTTCCGTCTGTTCTGTATCCCATTTTCTCTCTTTTTCTGCCTTCTTTTGGATTGATTCTCTTTTTGGTTCCATTTTATATCCATTTGATTGTTGTCATACCTTTTCCATTTCTATATGTTATAAACTACATACTACATTGTTATTTTTTATGTAAACAGCCACATTATCTTTTAAGATATTTAAATAAGAAAACATCTTTTATACTTATCCATTTAATTACTCTTTCCAGTGGTATTCATTACTTTGTGTAGAAGCAGATTTCTACTTGTGATAATTTCCTTTATTTCCCGTATCATTGGGATGAATTCTTTCAACTTTTGTATGTTTGAAAATTTATTTTTACTTTTGTTTTGGAAAGTTTTTTTTTTCTGCATATAGAATTGTAGGTTGATGGCTTTTAAGTTTGATTCAGTATGCTGTTGTTCTGCTATCTTCTGGCTTTAATGTGTCTGAAAATAATGTCTGCTATAATTCTTATCTTTCTCTGCACACAACAAGTCTTTTCTCTGGCAGCTTGTAATGTTCCCTCTGTCATTGGTTTTAAGCAGTTTGATTATGATACACCTTGGTATATGGTTTTCTTCATGTTTCTTGTGCTTCTTGGATATGTGGGTTTATACTTTCTACCCAGTTTGGAAAATTTTGGCCATTCTTTCATCAACTATTTCTGCTTTTCCCCTCTCCTCCACTTTGGGGAGACTCAGACAGTTCACTCATGCTCTGTTCATTTTTTTCTGGGTCACTTTCAATTGATTGATTTTCTCTTCATTATGTGTCATATTTTCCTGATTCTTTGTGTGCCTGGTAATTTTGTTTGTTTTTTATTTTAGAATATTACAGGGGTACAACTGATTTGGTTACCTAAATTACCTTTGCACCACCCAAATCAGAGCTATAAGCATGCCCATCCCCCAGAGAATGCACACTGCACCCGTTAGGTGTGAATTTACCCATCTCCTCCTCACCCCTCCCACCTGCCTGACACCCTATGAATGTTATTTCCATCTGTGCACATAAGTTTTGATCAATTAGTATCAATTTAATGGTGAGTATATGTGGTGCTTGTTTTTCCATTCATGTGATACTTCACTTAGAATAATGGGCTTCAGCTCCATCCAGGATAATACAAGAGGTAGTTCACCATTTTTTTATGGCTGAGTAGTACTCCATGGTATACATATATCATATTTTATTAATCTATCCATGTATTGGCGGGCACTTGGGTTGATTCCACATCTTTGTAATTGTGAATTGTGTTGCTACAAATATTTGAGCGCAGGTGTCTTCTTTATAGAATGTCTTTTTTTCCTGTGGGTAAATACAAGTAGTGGGATTGCTGGATCAAATGGTAGTTATACTTTTAGTTCTTTGAGGTATCTCCATGCTACTTTTAATAGAGGTGGTACTGTTAATAGTTTGCAGTCCCACCAGTAGTGTATGAGCGTTCCTATCTCTCTACATCCATGCCAACATTTGTTGTCTTGGGACTTTTTGATAAAAGTCATTCTCACTAGAGTTAAGTGATATCTCAAAGTGATTTTGATTTGCATTTCTCTGATGATTAGAGACGTTGAGCATTTTTTCATATGTTTCTTGGCCATTAGTCTATCTTCTGTTGAAAATTTTCTGTTCTTGTTCTTTACTTGCTTTTTAATGCGGTTGTTAGATTTTTTTCTTGTTGATTTTCCTGAGTTCTATATAGATTCTAGTTATCAGACCTTAATATGATGTATAACATGCAAATATTTTCTCCCATTCTGTAGGTTGTCTATTCACTCTGATTCTTTCCTTAGCTGTGCAGAAGCCTTTTAACTTGATCAGCTCCCATTTATTTATTTATTTTTGATGTGTGATTGCTTTTGGGGTCTTCTTCATAGATTCTTTGCCTAGGCTGATGATTTCATGCCTTAGGTTTAAGTCTGTTATCCATTGTGGGTTCATTTTTGTGAGACATGAGAGGTGCAGATTGTGTTTCAATCTTCTACATGTGGCTATACAATTTTCCAAGCACCATTTATTAAATAAAAATTCTTTTTCTCAGTGTATGTTTTTGTCTGCTTTGTCAAATATCAGATGGCAATATGAGGATGGTTTTATATCTGGGTTCTCAGTCCTGTTCCATTGGTCTATGTCTCTGTTCTTGTGCCAATGCCATGTTGTTTTGGTTACTATTATTTTTGTAGTATAGATTGAAGTCTGATAAATTGATGCCTCCCAATTTGTTCTTTTTGCTTAAGGTTCCTTTTGGTATATAGGGTCTTCTCTGGTTTCATACGAAGTATAGAATTATTTTTTTTCTAGATCTGCAAAAAGTGATATTGGTATTTTAATAGGGATTGCTTTGAATCTGTGGATCACTTTAGGTAGTATAGACATTTTAGCAGTGTTGATTCTGCTGATCCATGAGCATGGTATGGTTTTCCATCTGTTTATGTCCTTTGCTATTTCCTTTCTTTGTAGTCCAGGTAGAGGTCTTTCACCTCCTTGGTTAAATATATTCCTAGGTATTTTCTTTGTTGGTATTGTGCAAAATATTGAGTCTTTGATTTGGTTCTCAGCTTGACTGTTGTTGGTGTATATGAATGCTATTGATTTGTGTACATTGATTTTTGTAACCAGACTTTGCTGAATTTATTTATCAATTCTAGTAGTCTTTTGGTAGAATCTTTAGGGTTTTTTTAGATGTTAGATCATATTGTCAACAAAGAGCAATAGTTTTACCTCTTCTGCCCCCATCTGGATACACTTGATTTCCTTCTCTTGTCTGATTTCTCTGTCTAGAACATCCAGCACTATGTTGGATAGAAGTGGTGATAGAGGGTAATCTTGTCTGGTTCCAGTTCTAAGCAGGAATGCTTTCAATTTTTCTCCATTCAGTATGATGTTGGCTGTGGGTTTGTCATGTGTGGTTTTTATCATTTTGAGGTAAGTCTCATCTATGCCTTTTCTGTTAAGTGGTCTTATCATAAAAGAGTGCTGAATTTTTTTTGAATGCTTTTCCTGCGTCTATTGAGAGGATCATATGGCCTTTGCTTTTACTTTTATTTATGTGTTGAATTACATTTATAGATTTGTACATGTTGAACCATCCCTGCATCCCTGGGATGAAGCCCGCTTGGTTGTGAGGGATTATTTATTTGATGAACAGCTGAATTTGGTTTGCTAGGATTTTATTGAGAATTTTTGCATCTATATTCATAAAGGTTATTGGTCTGTAGTTTTCTTTTTTGTTGAGTCCTTTCTTAGCTTTGGCATCAAGGTGATGTTTGCTTCATAAAACGTGTTGGGGAGGAGTCCTTTCTTCTTGATGTTGTGGATAATTTCTGTGGGATAGGTACCAGTTCCTCTTTGTAGGTCTGATAAAATTAAGGTGTGAAACCATCTAGTCTGGAACTTTTTTTTGGAAGATTTTTTATTGCTGCTTCAATTTTGGTACTTGATATTGTTCTGTTCAGGAATTCTATTTCTTCCTGATTGAGCCTAGGGATGCTGTGTGTTTCTAAGAATTTGTCCATTTCCTCCACATTTTCAAGTTTATGTGCATAGAGATTTATATAGTATTCAGAGATGATATTTTGTATTTCCATGGTATCAGTTGTAATTTCTCCTTTTTCATTCTTGATTGATTTTATTAGAGTCCTTTTATTTTTCTTCTGATTCTGGTTAATCTAATGAGAGGCCTGTCAATTTTGTTTATCTTTTCACAGAACCAACTTTCTGTTTCCTTAGTCTTCTGTATAGTTCTTTTGTTATTGATTTCATTTGGTTCTGCTCTTATCTTGGTTATTTATTTTCTTCTGCTGGGTTTGGGATTGGTTTGCTCATCTTTTCCAGTTCTTTGAGATGATACATTAGATTGTTGATTTATGATCTTTCTGTCCTTTGGATGCCTATGCACTTATGGTTATGAATTTTCCTCTCAGTACTGCTTTAGTTGTATCCCACAGATTTTGATAATTTGTGTCCCCTTTATGATTTAGTTCAAAGAATCATTGATTTCTATCTTAATTTCCTCCTTGACCTATCATTCAGCAGTAGGTTGTTTAGTTTCCATGAGTTTGTGTAGAGATGAGTGTTTCTGTTGGAGTTGATTTCTAATTTTATTCCACTGTGGTCTGAGAAGATGCATAGTATACTTTCCATTTTTTTTTAGTTTTTTGAGACATGTTTTGTGGCCTAGGATGTTATCAATCTTAGAGAATGTCCCATGAGCTGATGAGAAGAACGTATATTCAGTAGTGTTTGGATAGAATATTCTGTAAGTGTCTGTTAGGCACATTTGTTCTAGTTCTGTTTAAGTCCATTGTTTCTTTGTTTATTTTCTGTTTGGAGGATCTATCAAGTTCTTTTAGACGGGTGTTGAAGTCCCTGGCTATTATGGTGGTGCTTTTTATCATTTTGTTTAGATCAAGTAGGGTTTAATTTATGAATCTGGGCACATCTATGTTAGATGCTTATATATTTAGAATTGTTATGTCTTCTTGTTAAATTGTTCCCTTTACCATTACATAATTACCATCTTTGTTTTTCATTACTTTTGTTGAAGACCATGTTATCTGATATGAGAACTGCTACATCAGTTTTCTTTTATTTTCCATTTGCATGGAATACTGATTCCCATCCCTTGACCTTGAGTCTGAATGCATCCTTGTGGGTTATATGTGTTTCCTGGAGACAGCAGATACTTGGCCTGTATTTTTTTATGCATTCAACCAGCCTATGTACCTTCAGTGGGGAGTTTAAACCATTCACATTTATTGAAGGAAATGATAGGTAGGGTGAGTTTCTGTTCATCCTGCTGAGTAGAACTTTGTTGCTTAGTTTTCTCTCTTGAGCTATTGTGGTATCTTGCCTTTGACCTTTAGCTTTGGATGATTTTACCTGTGTGGGTACCTATTGTGCTGGTCCATTATAATGCAGTTCTGAGTACTTCCTGAAGGGCAGATCTTGTCTTGACAAATTCCCTAGGGTTTGCTTATATGAGAAAATCTTTATTTTTCCCTCATATATGAAACTTAGTTTTGCAGGATACAAAATGCTAGCCTGGCTATTGTTCTGTTTGAGAAGACTGAGAATGGGGCCCTAATCTGCAGTTAGTTTGATGGGTTTTCCTTTGTAAGTTATCTGCTTTTTAACTTTATGGCTTGTAGAAGCATCTCCTTTGTATTTATTTTGGCTGGTCTGATGACTATGTGTCATGGTGTTTGCCTCTTTGCAATGAATCTACTAGGAGTCCTATGAGCTTCTTGTACCTGGATATCTAGATTTCTAGCAAGGCCAGGGAAATTTTCCTCAATTATTCCCTCAGGTAGGTTTCCAACCCTTATATTTTTTCTTCTTCACTCTCATGGATGTCTATGATTCTTATGTTAGGCCTCTTTACATAATTCCATATTTCTTGTAGGCTTTGCTTGTTCCTTTTATTTCTCTGCTCTATCTCTATTACTGCCTTGTTTAATTGAAAGATGTTGTCTTCAAGCTCTGAGATTTTTTCTTCTGCCTGATCTATTCTTAAAACTTTCCACTGTGTTTTATAATTCCTTGAATTAATTTTTTATTTCCAGGGGTTCTGTTTGATTTTTCTGTAATAATTTAATTTCTTTCATGAATTTTTCATTAATCTCCTGCATTGTTTTTATGGTTTCTTTGTGTTGTGCTTCTATTTTATCTTGCATTTCATTGAGCTTCCTTATAACCCATGTTCATAATTCTTCATCTGTCATTTCAATATTTTGCATTTTGTTGGGGTCCATTGCTAGAGAGCTGGTATTCCCTTTTGGGGGTGTCCTTTCGCTCTGACTCTTCATACTTCTGGAGTTCTTTCACTGATTCACTCTCATCCATAGTAGCTGTTGCTTCTTACTTTTGGATTTTCTTTTGTTTAGATAATGACATGCCCAGTTTAGCCTCTGAGCCAATTGGTGGTGGTTGTGGGTAAGAATTGACCACATCCTGTATGAGTCAGTAAACACGGTACAAGGGTGTGCAAATTGTCCTCCCTGTCAGTAGGTGGCGCTTGCTGGAAGGAACAAGCGGCAGTGTTGTTTTTGGGTCCTGTCACCTGCCTGGTAATTTTGGGCTGGATGCCAGACATTGTGATTTTTACTTTCTTGGGTGCTAGATATTTGTGCATTCCTATAACTATTCTTGAGTTTTGTTCTTTGGTGCTGTCAAGTTACTTGGAAACAGTTTGATCCTTCAGTTGTTAGGCAGGACCACAGCTGTACTTATCCTAGAGATAATTATGCTCCACCCTCTGAGTTAACACCCTTCTGGGTTCTCTGTTCAATGGAAACAGGAACTACTCTGGCCTGTGTGAACCCTAAATATTCTTCCTTCTAGTCTTTTTGGGTGGTTCTTTCTTTGGCCTCATGTAATTTCCTTCCATGCTCATCCTGATCAGTACTTAGCTCAAGACTTGAGGGAGACACTCTGAAGATCTGTAGAATTTCTTCTCTCTGCAGGTCTCTCATCCCCAATGCTCCTCCTTACAAATCTTAGCCACCTTGGCCTTTTTGAGCCCTGAGCTCCATCTCCTCAAATGAGAGACCATTGGGCCCCACCTGCATTCCCTCTTGCTGCAACCATGGTCTGTAAATTCTCTCCAGGTCATAAGCTGAGGGCAACCCTAGGGGTCCCCTAATTTGTTTCCGTTTCTTGGAGATCAATGTACTTCATTGCCTGATGTCTGGTATCCTGCATGCCATTTTTTAAAATACAGTTTTTCTAGTTTTTTAGATGTTTCACATAGGACGGTAAATCTGGGCTTTGTTATCCTAGACTGGGATTGAAAGTCCAAGATGGATTTCTCTAAAGCTGACCATTTGTAGGATGGATATGATGGAACTTTAGGGTTTCAAGGGCATTGAGAGTGTTGGTAAATGTGGTTGAAGTGATACATTATGGGGCTTGAGTTGTTTTGGGGAGAAGGTAAGAAGCGGGTAGCATGGACTAGAGGTTTTCATAAATTCAAAGAACAAGGATAAAGGAATAAGAGAGAAAGCTAGCAGTTGAAGAGGTTGGGGTCAGAATTTGGCATGTTTATTAAAGGCTAGCTGCAGTGGCTTATGTCTGTAATCCCAGCATTTTGGGAGGCCAAGGGGATGGATCGCTTGAGCCTAGGAGTTCAAGACCATCCTGCACACCTGTGGAGGCTGAGGTGGCAGGATTGCTTGAGCCCAGGAATTTGAGGCTGCAGTGAGCTATGACCACACCACTACCACTCCAACCTGGGTGACAGAGTGAGACCCTGTCTTTAACAAAAAAAAAAGAAGAAGAAAAGATTTCAGAGGTGAGGCAGTGGCAGTTCAAGGTGACAGGGTGACAAACTGCAGGGTGTAGCCATCCGCTCAAGTGTAGTATGCAGGGTGGTTGTTGAGGAAATATTTGTGATGTGGAAGGATGAGTTCTTTCTGCTTGAGAGTGTTTCAGAGAGTGACATTTCCTTGGGATTTGGGGAAAGAGAGCCTTATGTTAATCAAGGCTGTGTTAATCGAGTTTGTTTATAACAAAATAAGATTTACTTAAGGCCTACTGCAAATGGCTGGGAGTGTTGTCAGCAGTAGAAGCTGGTAGGACAGGGCAGGACAATATGAGAGGCCTTGCTGGGCAGGCCCAACCCTCCAGGCATGAGACTTCCCCTGCCCCGACTGACCAGCCTGCACACGCTGAGGTGCAGGCCAATGTGGGAGGTCAGTAGCTGCCTGGCAGGTGACAGCCAACCTCCAAGATGGCTCCATGATCCTCATGTCCTGGTACTTGTGTCCTTGTATAGTCCCCTCCCACGCTGACTAGAGCTGACTTTGGAAACTACAAGATATTGTGGCAGTGACAGAATATGACTTCCAAGGGTCCTAAGAGGAATTGCGGCTTCTGCCTTGCTACTTTTTGGATCACGGGGAGAAGCCAGCAGTGTGCTGTGAGGACAGTGAAGCAGTGTGCAGAGGCCACATGGGGAGAAACTGAGGCCTCCTGCTACAGCCAGGACCACTTTACTAGGCATGTGAGCCACCTTAGAAACGTAGTCCCAGCCTGTCAAGCTTTCAGGTGGCTGCAGTCCCGACCCAACATTGTCATGGCCATCTCATGAGCGACCTCTGAGCCAGAGTCATCGGCTAAACCATGTCTGAATTCTGACCCATAGAAACTGTGTGAGATAATAAATGTCTGTTGTTGTTTTAAGCATCTAAATTTTGGGGTGATCTGTTGTTCAGCAGTAGGTGACTAATGCACATTTTGGCACCTGGATCTAGGCTGCCTCAACAAAACATGAAGATACAGGCGTGAGTGTGGAGCCTGTGAGCAAAGGCTGGAAGGACCCTGAGGAGATGGCTGGGGGCAGCTCCCGCCTTGGCCGCGATCTGCTGGTTCCCCTGGGGTCACAGGGCAGCAGCTGGGTCCGCAGCTGCTCCACCTCCCGAGTGTAAAGACAGTACAGCTGCTGCCCCACATCTGCCTCTGCGTCTTGCGCTGCGTGAGCGCTGAGGCCCACCCCACCTGGGATATACAGAAGACAGAGCTCTGGAAATGCAGGTCGGTCTAGCCACGCTGGCATGTTATTAACACAAAAGCACTGTGAAATGCTGTTACGGCGGCGTCTTCCGGAAGGACCCCGTCAGGGAGTCAGGGCAGGACCTTCTGGCTTTCACGGCGGTCAGAAGCATCGTAGTGTCTGGGAGGTTCAGGACGCCACGAGGGAGGCACGCAGAGCACTGGGAGAAGGCAGGGAGGACTCTTAGCCAAGAGGGTTGGCTTCTGTTGTTCGTGAGGGACAGAGACTTCCGCTGTGCACTGGAAGTTGCAGATCTCAAGCATGCTGCAAGGCCTCTTGGGAAATCAGAAAAAGCCACAAAATATCCCTTCTCGTCTATCATTATTTCTGCTAAGAGGTGAAACAGTGAAGGAAATATAAAAATCCAAGAGATTCACAAGTCTAGAGGAAGCTACCAGCTTCACAGTGAGACGAGGGTGTGACAATGTAGGGATTGACTGGAAAATGGGTAGTGCCATTAGACTCACAAGTCTCGGGCCACTTCAGTGCCATGCTAAGATGACTTCTCTTTTCACCCAGGCCAAGGGGACGGAGCCCAGGGCCACGACATCGGAGCGGAGAGCCCGGGTCCTCATGCCCCCAGCCAAGGCCCAGCTCACCCACAGAGCATGCAGCGTCCATGTGCGTTCGTCCCAGTTCCCACATCCTGGAGGACTCACTCGGATGAGTTACGGACAAAACGGCAGCTCCCTGCCCGTGGGAGCTTACTGCAGGGAACTGGGTGGGTGGCGAGGGCTGTTCCCCAGGAGGGGCCTCAGTGTGAGGCGTCCAGCGCAGGCCCGGAGCCCTTCCTGAGTGGGGACAGAGCCCCACCAATTTAAGGAGCAGCCTGGGGACACTTGTACCAACCAGGGGCGTGTGGATTGCTCAGAGTACAGCAAAGTTGTGGAGGCCTACTGTGCGGATGTCCACTTCAGTCCTCTTGGTGATGGCCTCCACTCCTGTCATCTGTGGTCACCAAGATCCCCAGAGCAGGCAGGAATAATGCCCTCAAGCCCCTCCACTTCCCACAGTGGGTGGTGGGGCCAGTGTCCCTGTGTCAGCACGTGGGCCTTACCACACCTCTTCGCTGGAACCAGGGTGCAGGCTGACGCTGGGCTATCCCTCCACCTCCCAGGGCTCTGAGTGCATGTGGCACCCATTAGCTGGTGTGACTTTGGAAAGTTATCTAGTCTTTTCTAAGCTGAGTTTCTTCACCGGTCAGGCGGGATTCCTAACTGTACCCGGATCACATTGAGGGGGACCTGCTACCACATGGGAAAGTGCCTCACACCGCATCTGGCACAGAACTGGGTTTCATAAAGGTTTGTCTCCATTAGCTCTTGGTGATCATTCAACATAGCCATAACCCGGTTTAAATGCAAGCTGTAAGCCACAGCCCGCCTGCCTCTGCGTTAGAGCCAGAGCCCCCGGGCGCGGCCTGGCTGCCCTGCATGGTCTTTCTCCACAAAGTGATCTTGCCCCTCCGGCGGGAACTCTCTGTCCTGCTTACACGCACTCTCATTCTTCAACCCTTTAAAAATTGTTCTCTAAGTTCTGGGCTTGAATGAGGCATGGAGAAGACAGACATCATCCCCCACTGACTGGGTGAAGCAGGGCAAGGAAGAGTTGCTCCCAGTCAGCAAGGCCTTGCGGTGGCACCTGCCCAGCCGTCCCGGTCCGTGGCCCGTGCGGACGGCGTGTGCTTCCCCAGCACCAGGCCAGGCGACCGAGCCGGGCCTAGAGCTCTCACTGACAAAAGTTCTCTCTCAAAAATCCCAACCGTACCTGCTCCAGGCAAACGCCCCGGCTGTGCTCTCACCCCCCGTGGTCTGGCGTGGCGGGCGGCCTCCACACCTGCGTGCTGGGACACCAGGAACACGCCACGACTGCTCACGGGTCATCCTTTATTGAGTTGAGAATTCACACAAGGTAACATTGTACAGTAAATCATTTCCAGGGCTTAATAAAAATGATTGTCACTCACTGTGCTTCACAAAAATTTCTTTTAATGAATAAATAATTTGACGAAATCAAAAATATTTACAATATAAACAAATGGAAAAGCTTTGGATCCATGAATCTGGTCACTGAATTTTGCATTTTTGTAACTGAGTCCTCCCAAGCTTTTCCTTTGGAAACAATACAAATCTAACAGGAACGACTCGTACAATGTATCTCTGTTCAATACACACCACCTGTTAGTCCTGGAAAGCTGCAGAAGCATGTATTATGCAACATGTTAAAATACAAATATTACCTAAAAGAATATATTATCATAATGCCAGGGAGCATTCTCCACAGAACAAAAACATACACTCAGCTGTGACAATAACAAAGGATCACAGGCCACAAAATAATTCCCCAAAGGTACAAATTCCTTCATAAGAATATAATTGTGCTCTTCGATTTACCAGACGTCTACGCTGCTCTAACAAGCCGGCGACGGGGAGAACAGTCTGACGACTGTGTGCTGCGCGGGTGTTTCTGCCAGGCAGCGGCAGGGCTGGGATCGGGCAGTGCAAGCAGTTCTAGAAACACTTTCTTGGGCTCTTAAAAAGAGCCAATTATGCAAAGCAAATAAGCATATCGAGAAGTCTTCCTCTCTTCCGCACAAGCGCCATGGAGCGCCTCGGCTCTGTGCTGTGGCAGGTGCGTCTGGGGGCTGCTGCGCCGTCAGCCAGAATTCAAGTATTCCAGGGCCACCTCGTAGCAGAACTTGTACTGATCCTGGGGACAGAAGCAGGGGAGATGTCAGCTCTGTAACATCTAAATGCTGTTTCTATTAGAGCAACTATGGTAGATTAGGGTCTGAATTGGAAAGAATCAAAGTGGTAAGGGTTTGAATTAGAAATGACTCAGGAAGTTACGGCTCTGAACCCCAAACATAGCCACTGTGTGTGGACGCTTCCCTGAAAGGCCGGATTCAAGGTATTCTGAAATCTACACTCTTCTGGACAACTGGAACTTTTGTTTGTCCACATACATTCACCTGTATGTATCAATATCCTGAGCTTTGTGTAGGAAAATCTAAAGGAAGAAGGGAAGAGGAGGAGAGCCCGAGGAAACGCTTTCGTGACACGCTCTCACAAGGCCATCGGCACCTACGCGAGGCTTCACTCACGCCCCGCTTCACCTTTGAATTTCAGTCTGCAGGATTTCCTCAATTTCATGAGAATTTAGTAAGCACCTCTTGAGTACCAAGCCCCTTGCCCTGGTCCCTGATTTTGAGAAGTCCATGACCCAGTGAGGAGGATGAGACAGGGAACCCGATGACAACCCATGAGGCAGAATGGTCCCCTCACATGTGTGGGCTCCGTGCAGGAGAGAGCAGATCTGTTTAGGGAGATGGCAGCAGGGAGGAGGAAGTCAGAACCTTCCCTGGAGGAGAGAACTGTGCGTGGAGCTGGGGCAGGTGACTACATGCCTTGGTTTGTCCCAGCCAGTCCTGGCTTCTGCCAGTTGTCCTGGCATAATTATTAGTAACATCCTCTTTCACTCTCAAGACTGTCCCAGTTTGGGTGATAAAATATGTGGCCATCCTAAGTGGGTTAAAACAGGCATTCCAGGTAGAGGCAGCAGGACAAAGAAAGGTGGAGACGGGGAAATGTTCAAAATCCTCTGGAACCACAGACCAGTTCTGAACGAGGCTGCGAATGCTTTTTCTTGAGTACAGCCTTCTCGGGTCAAGTAGCTTGGCCTGAGCGAGCCCTGAGTGAGGTCCTGGCCTAGGTGTGGTCCGGGCAGCAGAGGAGGGCGTTCTGCACCTGCATGTCTGCAGTGGGCTGATGGGACCAGGCCCAGGGTGGCCTCCGACCAAGCAGAGTGACAGGGGGCTTGAGCCCAGCCCTGCACAGGCCTCAGCAACTGAGGCTCTTCTTCACTTCAGGAGGAGACGAGCTTTCACAACACGTGCGATGCAGCACCAAGGTCTCGCTACCGATCACAGTGGCCACGACCACGGAAATGTACTTTTTGGTTTGGGTTTTGGACAAATTAGTTGAAAATACATTTCTTTTTTTTTACGTGCCTAATTTGTCATTGACATTTCCTTTTCTTCACCTACATTTTGTTCTCTAAATACTCTAGGTAGTTCAAGCTGTTTAGATGAAGACAAGTTTATCCCTCTTTGTATAACATATCCGTCTCCAGCACAGAACCCCACACGTACTCGAGAGTCAAATGTTGGCTGCATATATAAGTGATGGCAAACCGTGGGCTTAGCAGCATTTGACTCAACTCAGTAAATGTTTAACCACTTCGGTACCAGCGTCGACTATAGTCGACAGCCACAGATGAACGCGCACAGCGACTTTAGCCGACAGCCGTGATATGAAGGCGCACAGCCGAGTGTTGACTTCAGCTGACAGCCGTGATGACTTTTCTAATTTTTCATTTATCAAAATAAAATTGTGAACATTTAAAAATAACGTAATGAAAACATATATGTATATGTTACCTATTCTGATTTATATTACAAGTAAAGCTGCCTGTAAAGTCAAACAAGCTTTCAGTGCTTTAAAGCTTTCCTCATCACACAAGAGCAAAACGGATTCATCGTCAATGCACAGCACAAACTATCGTGCGGACTGTGAGTGCCGGCTGTGGGCAAGGTTTCGCGGCCGGCGAGCGCCGTACCAAAGTGGTTAAGGCTGGAGACTGGGAATTTTAAGACAGTCACAGTCCTCTAGGAGCTTACAGGCTAGAGGTGAAGACCAAACAGACCATTTCAATACACTGAAGGTGCCACAGCATTAAGAGTCAGGAGCAGTAACATACGCTAGGAAAGCTGAATCAGATAGACAGACAGTAATATAATGTCAGTGAGGCTGTGCAGAAACTGGAATCCTCATGCTCATAGGGATGGATATAAAATGGTGCAGCCACTTTGGAAAACAATCTGGCAGCTCCTCAAAAGGTTAAACACAGAATTATCATATGACCTAGCCATTCTACTATTAGGTACATAGCCAAGAAAACTGAAAACAGATGCTTGCACAAAAAGGTGTACAGAAATGTTCACGGTGCATTTATAGCAGCCAAAAAGAATAAACAACTCACATATCCATGGATTGCCACTGGATAAACAAAAAGTAGTCTAGCCATAAAATGGGATAGTATCTGGCTATGAAAAGGAATGACGTGCTAATACATGCTACAACGTGAATGAATTTGAAGCATGAATCAATATGCTGAGTGAAAGACATCAGATTTAAAAAGTCACATGTTGTATGATTCCATCTACATGAAATGTCCAGGACACGCAAATTTATAATGACCAAAAGTAGATGGATGGTGGCCAGGGGCTGAAGAAGGGGCAATGGGGAGTGGCTGCTTAACAGGTCTGGGGGTTCTGCTGGGGCGATTGAAACGGTATAAATTTAGATCGTGATGATGGTTATGCAAGTCTGTGAACATACTGAAAACCACTGAATTGCATACTTTAAAAGGGGAAATTTTATGGTATGTGAATTATATCTCAATAAAACTGTTATTTAAAAAATCACTAGTAGAAAAATACTGCTCATTTCATCTGTGAATCCTGCCTTTAGTGTCGATCAGGAGCTCAGGGGGGGCCTGGGACTGGGCAGATCTGACACGTGAAACATAATCCACGTGTTCTTGGCCACATTTGCTTCCTGTGGGGTCGTGGGTCTGAGGGCTCCACACCGACCCAGGGTCCTGTTAACTAGCCTCAAGAGACGGGCTCCAGTTCCCCTCCGGTTAGGTCATATTCACGGTTCCCTCCCAGCTTTGCCAATTCTGTGATTTTGGGAACTGGTTGGCCTTATTCTTTTAACTATCTCATCCGGAAAAATAACAAGTACTCTACCAGCCCGCCAAGTCCCTCGCCAGCCCACTCTTTCCATACGCAAGGACATGCCAATGAGTGTAGAAGTAGCTTTTAACTCTTGAATTGAAAAAACTATATACTTTACCTAGACAGGATAGTATTTCTTATGCATATTCTAGTATTTATTATTTCAGGATTTGTTACTTTTATTTTCAGAATATTTAAAAGAAATCATTTGAATTTCAAGATTCTAAAAGGCCATGCTATCAGATCAGCAGGCCAACACACTGGCTACGAAGCACTCCAATCATTTCTCCTGCTTTGTGAATCAGAGCGACTAAGTTTTTTTTGTTGTTGTTGTTCATGGAAATAAAAGAGATCCAATTCCTTATCAAATAAAAATTATTTGTGCAAACCTAATTATGCAATTAATTTCAGTGACTACTACGAACCATGCTCCTAACATATCCACACGCATCTAGTGGGGAATGTGGCTGCTGGCTTCACGCCACAGCACAGGCTGGAAACTCAGGCGGGATTTTCAGCTTTGCTGCTAAGGAGCTGCTGCCTGGACATCACCAAAGCTGTCCTGTGTCTCAGGCACGACTATAATTTTCAAAATGAATTCTCCCTCTTCCACCATATCCCTCCTAAGCAAGCTGCCAATCCCCAGAGATTCTGTGATGACTGGTTTCTGAATCAGAAAAATAAGGGGAAGGAGAAGGAAGACTGAAAATTGCAATGTCCCCTCCCCCAGCACCTGGGTAAATGCCTGAAATCTTCCTACATTGGAAACTGATTACACTTGATCACCGGGTACAGGCCTGTCTTCTGCAGTTTCCTCTCTCAGCTCACTTGCTTTTGAACAGTATAATTAAGCCACATGAGCCACCCTGTGTGTCAGGGGAAAAAAAGAGTTTGATGCCTTGGTCCCAAGCTCTCCCAATCTGGGAGACATTAGTTAGCGGGGGCTTGGGTGGGTGCCCAGCCTGTCCCCCTCACATCCTCCTGCAGGACCGTAACCAGGGCTACCTGTTGCTCCTAGCCGCCCCTCTCTGGACTGTGCCTCTTGTCCCTACGAAGATGGAGAAAGCGAGTCCTGAAGAGGACTTAACATTGAGGTTACATGTTGAAAGTCCCCGGCCCGCCAGGGAGGGGCCACAGGCCAGCACACCAGCGGCCGCCGGGAGCCTCCCCGCAGGCTGGGGCTCTGCGCTGTGGGCGCAGTGTGCGGCGGCAGTCGGTGTGGGCACTTCACACACCCGTCACCTGCCTGAGATGATTCAAAGAGAATAGCTACGCGCTGACCTGGGGCAAAGCGGCCCTCCCCGAAGCACCTGCTCTTTGTAACAAAGACAAGTTTCACAATTTCGGCTGGAGCCTGTGGTGACAGATCCTTAGGCTGGAAAAATCCTCTTGCTGATGCCCTGCCGGGAGGGCAAGGTGGCCCATGTGCTAATCACTGTGGTGGGATCCTTCGGTCCAGCGTTCCCCAGGGCCATGACAGGCGGCCAGCCACTGCACCAGGGAGACCGATACATCCACATCACCACTCAGCGAGACAGTTGCGTGTTTCTGACAGCGATGGATCAGTCATTACTTTCATGTTATCTTTGAACAATGTGTGCAGAACTTTCTTCGCCTCCATGCCCACTCCCTATTTAGACCCCGTCACACATAGCCACAGCCTTGCCTGGGCTGGAGAGAGCAGCAAGGGGCAGCTCAGCTGGGACTGGGTCTGGCTGCAGAGAAATGTCCCGTCACTCAGCACGTGTTTGCGGGACATCCCCTGGGGGCGGGGGCCCCACTGGTGCTGAGGGTGGGAGGCAGGTGGGTGCCTTGGTCCCCCCCAAGGAGAGTAGAGCCTGGGGGTGGGTGTAGGGCACTAACAACTGTCACTCCAAACCTTCCCGGAGAGCACAGGGACACTGACCGCGGAGGATTCCAGGCGCCTGGAGCGTGGCGGGCAGGGGCTGCTTGGGGACCTGAGCTCACGTGATCCCCCACCTGACTCCTACACCCTCCATCTCAGCACTTGCGCGCGCAGCCCGTCAGACAGCCTGCTCGTTCCACATCACTGCACAGGCAGAGCTGCAGAGGGGACAGTTTGTGCACACCAGTTAGCGGACTGTGTTGTCCGCACAAGGGAGACCCGTAGGCCCCACGCCATGTGCCGCTTTGCAGGCGAATACATTGTGCTGTACTTTATTTTTGTATACTTAGGAGGGAAGTGAGGCCAAGCCTGGGTGGCCAGCTCGTGGCCAGCTCTAAACCAGGGGGGCACCTCAAGACCGTGCGGCAGGTCCAGACAGGGGCCTGGCCCTGGAGTGAGCGGGCGGAGTTGGGGGATGTGCAGGCCGTGGACACAGCAGCAGGGGCAGCGCAGGGAAGGGACAGGCCTGCTGACCCTCCAATGCCAGTTTCTCTGCCCACCTGGCCCAGGCTCCGTGCCCAGAGCCTCTGGCTTAATTGGGCTGGGGCATGACCTGGACATCGGTATTTCTGGAAGCTCCTCAGGTGACCTTCATGTGCTACTCAGTTCTTAACCTTGCTGCACCAGGGAGTCACCCGGGGGCTTTCACACTCCGCAGCTGAAGCCGGGACCCGATCAACCGAATCAGTCTCAGGAGCACCCAGGGATCAGAATGTTTTTAAAGCTCCCAGGTGACTTCAGTGTACAGCATGTTTGAGAGCCACTGAGGAGGATGTGCTTGTTTTCTTAATCTTACGAGGCACGTGGTGGCGGGGCGGGGCTGTTCCCATGAAGTCTCGTCTGGGGCTAAGTGCAGACACACTGATGGGGTTCTGCTCCGTCCCCAGGTCCCCGACACCGATCCGTGCCCTCTTCCCCCTGGCGTGAGCTCGCGTTGGCTCATGGCCGTTCTGGCACTTCTCCTGGGGCTCCGTGCACCTGCCAGGCACCCAGCAGCAAACCACCCCGAGAGGATTCCCGGCCACAACCTCCCCACCTGGCCGTTCTCTTTCAGACACCACACACGTGGTGATTACATGTGTGGCTACATTCTATTTTTATCTGATGGTTTTGTGCCAGTTGTTGACTTTTTTCCTTGCTTTTTCTACCCATGTCACAGCTGAAGAGCCCTGTTCGTGTCCGGCCTCTACACTGGGAAGACACTTTGGGGGGCTCCTTGTGGGGAGGGTGACAGTCGGGGGTTCAGAGTTGGAGATGAGGATTCAGCTGCATGTGGCTCGCACTCGCTACCCACCCCAGCCAGGGTCCCTTGTCTGGAACGGGGGTGCGACAACAGGACCTTCCGTCTCTTGTGCAGATGACTGAGCACAACAAGGTAACTCATGGGAACATGTTTTGTAAACAGAAAGGCCCTGTAGGCATCTAGGGCCAGTTTGCTTTTTTGTTTTTGATGTTACTTTAAAAAAAACAACAGCTTTGTTGAGATACGATTTGTAGACCATAAAAATAGTTGTTAAGTAAAATTCATGTGAGACTGTTGTTTTGGACTGAGTTCTCGCACTAGGCCCAACAGACCAGGCCAAAGCAGAAGGGCGTCACTGCCAGGTGCCACGTGATCTACCTGAACTTTAAAATGGGCAGCTTTCCAAAAAAGAGGAGATGCACAGCAACCGACCCGAAGGGGTCCAGTTTAGCTGAGCCAGGTCAGTAAGGAAGTCCCCTCTGCTTTAACCCTATATTGGAAGTCACTTTGAAACAACCAATCTGCTTTTTGTTTCCTGTCTCTTCTTTCTCCAGCCTTTTCTGCCTATAAAGCCAAACTCTTCAGCTCAGCCTATTGAACACCCATTCTGTTTTATAGAATGAGTTGCTGCCTGATTCTGGGATCGCAAATAAAAGCCAATTAGATCTTTAAATTTGTTGTAATTTTGTCTTTTGACACAGCTCAGTGGTTTTCGGTATATTTACAGAGTTGTACACAATCTAAGTTTAGAACATTCCCATCACCCGAAGAGGAACCCCGTGGCTATTAGCAGGCACTGCCGCCCCTGCCCTCGGCCACCACTACTCTACCTCCTGTCTCTGTGGATGTGCCTGCTCTGGACATTTCGTATGCGTGGCCTTTGTGACTGGCTTAATATTCTTATCCCCACTTTAGCGACAGGAAGACTGAGGTTCACGGAGGACTTATGTTTTGCACGCCCAGTGAGTTATAAGCTCCAGGAGGCAGAGGCCGTGTCCTCTCTCGATCTACCACACCCCGCCAGGTGCTGCACGCGGAACAGAGGCTGAGGAATACATACGGAATGGAATGGAGACGCCGGTTGACCATGCCAGTGACATGATAGTAGGTAAGATTTTACTCTCTTAGCAGCTGAGACCACCGTTTCTCTTAGGTGGGAAATGGTCTTTGCCTGGGAAACTGGCACAGAATTAAGTGGGCTTTGGGGGAGGCTGAGAAGTCCGAGGACATGTGTGCTCGCAGAAGCGTGTTTTGCTCCTGAGAACGAGGACGCAGAGGAGGGGAGTCAGCGTCATGGGGAAGGCAGGGGTGAGGTGTGGTCAAAGGGCACTGAAGACGGTGATGCCTGATGTTGTTCCAGGCGTGCCCCGGGGTGCAGACTGTGCCCTGCGTGAGTCAAGGTTTGGGTGGCGGTGGTGTCTGGTGGGTGTAGGGGGTGGCGTGACTTTCAAGTCTGGGGTTCTGTGGCGCAGACTCAGGAGTCAAAGGCCGTGAGTTCCCAGGCCACTTACAGAAACCCTGAGAAGCCCTGGACTTCCGCACTGGGGATTTGGGCCAATCTTACTTGCACTGCAAGAACCAGGAGGCCCCAGTGGACATGCAACTCAAAAGCAGAAGATTATTTAAAGTGTGTATTTGCCTGCACAGGCAGCTTTGCCAGACCTGCCGGGGGCATTTGGGGGAAGGATGAAGCCAGGTGTTCACTTCCTGGGCGAGGCCCTGGGCCGGTGGAGGGGACTCTTCCCCAGTTTCCAACACCTCCCAGGGGGCGCTATGTTTCTCCAGGCAAGACCCGTCTCCAAAGGCCCTTTCTCTGTTAAGACTGAGCCCTGGGAGCTTCAAAGCCAAATGAGGAAGGCAGAGGTGGGGCTGCGGGTGTGGAGCAGCCACTCTCCGGCAACAGGATCGCTTCCAAGGCGCCCAGGCAAGGGGAACACTGTCACCTGACCAGGCAAGTAGTGGGATCCAGACTGTGCCGTCCTTGTCCACCCTCTGGGGACCCAGCTCTCTGATGGGGACTTGAGGCTGGCTTAGAGGCTGGGCTAAGAAAGGGGTCAAGAAAAAGCACAGCTGCCCCTGCTGGATACAAAGACTCTAGTCTTGTGTTATAAATTATCTTGCCTCCTGGCAATCTGTGGGCTTTCCTCCAGAGCCCCTAAAATGAAAAATGTAAAGGAATAAATCTTTAGGGCCTCTGGATCTCCCCGGAGAGGGCCCTGCTTTAAAATGAATGGATGAATTTTCAAACTTGGAAGCCATTTAGAAAAAATCAGAGCTGCAAAGGGACACGGAGAGAGACGTGGCGTGTCTCTCTGTGCATCCCCCCACCGCGGCGGGAGGGGACAGCGGTAGCGTTTTCATGTTCTGCACAGAAGGGGCCGCTAGGGGATTCGGCCTCCCATGTGACGTGTGAAGACTCCCAGCAAGGCCCAGGCCGGGACACGCGCCCCAGGCTGCCCGGCACACGCTAGCCAGCTTTGGAAGACGCAGCTAAGAAGACTCCGCACCCTGCTCTTTCCAGCTGCTGGTACGACTCGCTGTGCTTAGGACACACTCCAGTCTCAGACGGCCTGTTATGCTCAGTAAAACTGTACCAGACTTTATCACCCTGACTTAAGTTAATTAATTCCCTCAGCCAACACGCACATGTATGAACACCAACTAAATAGGAATTGTACTCACAGGCAAAAATAAACCAACCACAAGAGCTGTTCAACTCTGGAAGCTACAAACCCACTGAAAAGAGCACTGTGACATTTTTTCCTCTGGTCACCAGATATTATCTGTTACCATGATAGATTTATCAGACAGTTTTCTCAGGAAACTGCAAAAACTTTCTTATGCATTTCTCAGCCACTGACCTTATCCTACAACTGCTGGTGACCTTTGGGGGTCTGGGCGTCCAGGGATCTCGTTTTCTCCACTAGAATTTCATACCATCACGGAAACACCACGTCATTACAGAACAGCAGGCTGGGACCACATGCTCTCCCTGGTCCAGCCACCTACGCTTCCATTCATTTCATGAAAAATCACCCCTGTCCTGCAGTCTGCACCACTGATTTGGAACAAAACCCATCCTTCCTGCCCATAAAAATCAGTGAGTGATGGAAGCGGCAGCCAGAGCCATTACAGGAAAGGCCTGGAAGGGTCTCTCTCTAACGATCTGCTTAATGCAGGCCACAGCAACTGCGAAATGACATTTTCTTTCAAGGGCAGCTTTCCCCAAATACCCACCAAGTTTTAGAGGCTGCATATCTGTCCCTAAAACAGTGGAGTCAAACACCACATGAAGCCACAGTCAGAGTGTTTTAATGTATGCATTTGTTTCCATCCTCTGCTGGCCTGAACGCAGGCCGCCACCGCTGGCTGCGTAACTACCCTTTTCTCAACAGCCCCCATCCCAGAAGACTGCAATGCCGTGGTGGTGGGACGCCTCACTGTTCGAGTGGGGTTCCAGGAAGGGAGAGAGTTTAGTGAAGGCCCACACAGAACATGCCCGTGGCCTTGCAGCCTCTGCAGGAAACGTTACTACGCCAGGCGCATCAGGAGCCCTTCTGGTGGTCACTGAAGGCACGCGCCCTGCAGACTCCTGTGCTCTCAGTCACTGCCGCTCTCCCCTTTGCCATTTCCAAGGTGCTTTCCCTCATCTCTGCACACTGCGCCACCTCCATAAGCTCATATTATGCCTAGTTTACAAAGCCAGACCCCAAAGGAGTTAAGGGACTTGTCTAAGGACACTTACATGGCAAAGCTAACATGCCCGAGGTTATCTAACTAGCATTAGTTGCAGAGCTGAGACTAGAATCTGGTTTTCACAGGCTTCCTGTAGGTAGGGAAGAGAGGGCAGGAGTGTGGGGAGCACAGTGCTTTTTGCTCCTCCTAGAAGCCGACGTGCTAATGCTGATGGCTCTGAGCGTGTGCGTCTGGCCGCGTGGGCGTTCTTCTGCCAAACTCCCAGACCCGCAGCCACGCTTCTTGGAAATGGAACAGCTTATCACGCACAAGACACCCCCGAGTGTGGCTTGTGCTAAGCAGGACTCAGCTGTGTCCAGGTGCTGGCTGTCACTGCTGTCAGTAGCCAGCCCAGGGCCCTGTTGTCACGACTCCTCAAACTGCAAGTGGGGACCATGGCTACTTCCTCCGCTGCAGCTTGTATCTTGACTCTCTCATTAGCCCCCTTAGTCTACCTTTTAACTCTCACCCCACTGCTGTGGTGCCATGGCCCTGGGATCACTGGCTTTCCGAGCTTGTCTGCATCGGCCATCTCTTCCTCCCTGCTCCCACCTAGGACACTCTCCCAGGCCTGGGAGTCCTACAGTTTCCTTCCAGATCCTTCTTCCATGTACAGAGAAGTGCAAAGACCTAATCTAAGAGCTTCCTCCTTTAAGATACTCTACTATTCTTGAGTCATGATGGTTGGCATTTTTAGAGCACCACATAAAAAGAGATTTCACAAAATACTCTTAAGAAAATAATTGCACATAGTCCTTTGTTTCTCCACTGCTTTAATCCTTTTCTCAGATAGGGCCACCATAATTAAATGCAATATTCTGGATGTCAAACTAAAATTCACAGCTTTGATAAATATTAGGCGATTAAGCTATTTATAAAATCTATAATTTGAAAATCTGGCATTTCATGTGCTATGATTATTTCTTCTCTGTGAAGACTAAGTGCTTAGCCACGTGGAAGGCACTGCCAGGAAGGGAAATTAATAAGGATGTTCACTTGTGAGTCTCAACCATTTCCACATTTCAGATGCGTCGAGACCCAGCCTCCTTGTGAAAGAGCAGAGAGGATGAGGGAGAAAAGGAAAGAAGGAAAAAAGCCCTCAGAGCAGCGATGAGATCATGCTTTTGAAACGGGCCTCTCCCTCTGTGCGTCAGTTCCAGCCAGTCGGAGCTGGCGGGGAGCCCTATGCTAACGGCGGCCCTGGGCAGGGCGGGGGGCGTCCTACCAGGAGATCCACCATGTTGGGCTTGTTGTTCCTCAGCGTCTTCACGGCGTGGAACACGTCCACGGTCCTCTGGTGCCGCAGCATCTCGCACACGATGCTGATGGCGCAGAACGTCCCACTGCGGCCTCCTCCGTTCCTGTCAGAAGAGAAATCAGATGGTCGGACCCGTATCTCGCACAGGCTCTGCGGAAACCCTAGCGGACCAGGAATGATGAAGGCCCCTGCGGCCGGGTGAACCTCCCACTTGGGCCGATTCTTCTAATCAAAGCAACCGGAGCCGGTCAGCGGCCGTGTTTGGTCCACAGGGCACCCGACTGGAGACCCCTTCCCAGCTCCACCTCAGCCCTCGACTATGTCATTTGATGCAGACGCTCAGTGATTTTTACAGACAAGGCCCACAGCAGAGAGTTCTCCACGAACACACACCTCGTCTGGGGTCCACTGGGAAAACCCGTGTGATGAGTGTGAGTTATGTTCAGAGGCAGACGTGGCCTTTTAAAAATTCTATTAGTTTTTCATCATTCTCCTCTGAAACATAAAGGTTCTTTATTAAATAAAACTTTTTATTTTGAACTCATTTTGGATGTGCAGCAATGTTGCAAAAATAGCATAGAGAGTTCCCTTGTATACCTGATCTCCCTGATGTGAACGTCTCACATAACCACAGCACACTATGGAAACCTGAAAGTAACACTTGGACGATACTACTGTCTAAACCATCAACCTTCCTCAGATCTCAGCAGGTTCTCCACTAACGTCCTTTCTCTGGCCCAGGATCTGATCGAGGACCTCCCCTGCGTTTAGCTGTCCTATTGCCTTGGTCTCCTCCAGCCTGCAGCAGTTCCTCAGTTGCGCTGGTCAGCATCTTAGAGAACATAGAACACAGATGGCAGGATGCAGCGGCAGAGCAGCCGTGGTCCTCAGCTACAATTTGAGAAGTCACTACGAAGTACAGAAGTGGACTGGCCCTCCATTTGGGATTGTCTGATGTTTTCTCATGGTTGGAAATGAGGTCATACATTCTAGCAAGAAAACCACAGACAGGGCTCATGGCGTTGATCTGTCTTATCCTGGTGACGTCAGCCTTGCTCACTTAAGATGGGGTCTGCCAGATTTTCTCTGTAGAGTTATTAGCATTTTCTTTGTATTAACAGTTAATAAATATCTTGGGAGAAGATACTTTGGGACTTTGCGAATATCTTGTTTCTTCTCTAAGTTTTGCCCACTGACATTGCATCTGTTGGTGGATCTTGTCTGCAACAATTAATTATCCCTGTGGTGTTTGCCTAGTGGTGGCTTTCTACTTCCTGTTCTCCTTCGACATTGTATCATAAGAAAGAGCTGTCTCTTCCCCCCATTAAACAATTTATTTGCTTACTTATTTTAACTTATTATTTATTTATATCAGTGTGAACTTATACATATTAATTTTATTCTGTGAGTTAAAATCCAATGATATCAATATTTATCTTATTGTTCAAATTGTTCCAGTTTTGGCCATTAGGATTTCCATCATGTTGGATCCTGTGTTCTTTTTTGACAAGCCTCTATCCTTTTTTGAGCATTTTATTACTTTCTGGAACCACACGGTCTTCTAGGTTCATCCTGTATTTTCCATGCACCAGGTTCTGCAATCACTCTCTTCTCCAAGGAGGCCTTTTTATGTATTTTTTTAAAAGTAAACACAGTATCACTATCATACCTAAAATAAATATACATCACTGTTTTAATATAATCAAATTTCTAGTCAGTGTTCCAATCCCAGATTGTTTCTCACAGTTGTTTTTTATTAAAAATCCACATGTAAGCAAAGTCCACAGGTTGCATTTGGCTGGTACATCTTACGAATTGATTTTAATTTCTAGGTTCCTCTTTGCTCTGTCTTTTTTCTTGGGAATTTATTTGTTGAGGAAACAGGGCCATTTGTCTTACAGAGAGTCCCACAATCTAGATTTTTCTCATTCATTGCAACTCTGTGAGAGCATTTAACATGTTGCTCTCTAACCCTGTATTTCCTGTGCATTGGTAGTTAGATCCAGTGCTTGATACAACTTCAGGATTTATTTACTTATTTAGGCAAGGATGCCTTATATGTGTACTTTCATTAGGAAAGTGCAAGATATCTGGTTGTCCCTTGTTTTGTGATTTTAATATTGATCATTGTGTTTGGATATCAGCTAGATTGGTCCATTATATAGTTCCAAACCAGCTTTTTAAGTAAAGTATAACGTATCTACAATGAAGTCCATGAATGGCAAGTAGATATTTTCGTTAATTTTTACAAACGCATACAGCTTGTAACCAACATTTGGCTCAAGATACAGACTGTGGTCAGCCCACCCAGAGGCCTCCCCCACACCCCCACCTTGAAAACACCATAAGTGCCACCAAAGGGCATCTGTTCTCACTTCTTGCTTCATAGATTTCTTTTGCCTGTTTTTGAACTTTGTGTAATGGAACCATATAGCATATATTCTTTTGAGTCTGGTTTATTTCACTCAATATTATCTGTGTGAGAATCACCCACGTTGTTTTATCAGTAGTCTATTCTTTTATACTGCTCAGAAGAATTCTACTGAATGGATACACTACTGTATAATTTATTTGTCCAGTAGCTGATGAATGTTCGGGCTGTTTCCAGGTTTTAGTTATTATGAGTAAACCTGCTACAAGCATGTCTTTCAGTATATGATTCATTTCTGGGAACAGGAGCACTCAGAGAGTACGTATATGTTTAGCTTTAGCAGATGCTGCCAAGCACAGTTCCTGGTTGTATGAAAGTTACTTCCTACCAACAATATTAAGAGAGTTCCAGTTACTCCACAGCTTCACTAACACTTGGTATTACCATTTGTTTGTTTGTCTTTAACATTTCAGCCATTCTGGTGAGTATGCCATGGCATCTGATACTGGTTTCAATATGTATTTTCCTAAAAATGAATGACATTGAGTACCTGTTTTATGCTTACTGGCCATCTTTTTTTTTTTTTAAATAAAGTATCTGTCTAGTTTTTTGCCTATTTAAAAAATTGGGTTGTCTTTTTCCTATTGACTTGCAGTAGTTCTTACACATTTTGGCTTAGTTCTTTGCCTGACAGATGTATTTCAAAACTTTCTTTCCACTGTCTTGCTTTTTCACTCTTGTTGGTGTCTTTTGACGAACAGAAGGGCTTAATTTGAATGAAATCCAATTTATCAATATTTTCCTTTATGGCTAGTGTTCTGGGTCCTGTTGAACAAATCTACTTTGCGGTCACGAAGATTTTTCTCCTATGTTTTCTTCTAGAAGCTTTGTTGTTTCACTTTTCACCTTCTGGTCTACGACCCACGTGGAAAGGATTTCTGTCTATAGTGTATCCAGGCAGCCTTCCCCACTGCCCTGCCAGAGTCGAGATCTTTGTTGTACACCGGGTGGCACTGAGCGGTGGCTCTGCTCCTGGACTGTCTCTGCTGCGTGTTAGTCTGTTTTCTGTCCTTGCGCTAGTGTTACTCCACTTTCCCATCGGCCTTTCACCGACGCTTTTAGCAGCTGCTGATGACCAGTGTTTAATGCATTATTTCCATAAAGAGTTGCAGAATGGTGATATATTAATTCTATCCATTTCGAGTTTTATTAGCTGGAAGGCTTGCATAAAGAATAAAATTCCCTATTTGTATACCTGTGGCTCTCAAGGAACCATTCAACTAATAGCACCTGCTGGTCTGGGTCTCGGGCAGGATCTCTGCCCACAGCCATTAGGTGGCACTACACTATGCTGAATCCCATGCTTTTCCCCCAGAGAGGAATATCTCAGTGGTTTCAAAGCATCCTTTCCTGGCCAATACTGGAGGATGCCAATTTAAACTAACTTTGTTTCTTACAGCTAAAGAAAACCCTTAGATTTAGATTTATGAATGTAAACAAACATAAACATGCTCACCAGGCTGGGGTCTCACACCCAACCTGGTGCCAAGAGAGCAAGAGGCAGCCCCAAGGAAACCATCGAGGCTTTGGAGGGCGGGCGAATGGCTCACAAGGAAAAATCAAGTTCTCTCACCAGAAAAAGGGGAAGGGATGCTGCACAGGCAGTGGGGAAGGAACAACAGCTCCCGTTACAGCTAAAGAATGGTTTTAGACACCACATGGAACAGCGAGGCAACTGTGTAGAGTCACAGCTGTCTCTTGGAAGAGTGCTGTCTATGAGGTGTGGTGATCAGGGGGTCCTTTGTGTCTTCCCCTGAGGCCTTTCGTGCCTCAACTTCCTCTAGTCACTAGTGACTTAGTCCTGTGGGTCAAAACATCAGTCCTTGTTAGAAAGCTACTAATCCCAGGGCGTTAGATGCATTATGTGTCTTGCTCCAGATGCTGGGGGTCTCCAGATGCAGGCAGGGGTATCTCTAAACTATTTTTTACTACTTTAGAAAAACATGGCAGATCTAATACAAACTAACTAAAATGTCCACTTTCTGTGCTAGGAGTGTATCATCTCAGCGTGGTCAACCTCTGGTCCTATTCTGATCAGAGGTTGTATCTGGGCTTAGAGGAACAAAAATGGGGATGTGAACTGTTCATTCTTTGTGGCATTTTCTTGGTAGAGATGTTTCTACTGCACTGGGTCCATGGAGGAAGTAAAAAATAGGGAAAGATTAGGTTAATAAAACACTTTTCAAAAGACAAAGGATTGGGACTTCTGGTTGAGAACAACTGTGAGTAGGTTCCTAAGACTCTTCCCAAAGGAATACCAGATTCCTGCGGGATGAGACACTACCATGTTTTGATTTGGTGAGAAGCAGGGCAGAGACCTGGGCAGGGGGTGGCACTGCACCAGATCAGGGCACTCAGCGCAGTGTACCTGTGTCCTTAGCCAAGTTGGCCACTTTAACTAGGGTTGATCTGTCCAGAGTAAAACTTCATGTTGCCTTCAATTTGGGAGAGATTTCACTGTGTGCTTCTAATGACACTCCACTAAAAAGCGACATATGCTTATACTTTAAATTTCCACAAATTCTCTAAACATCTTCCCTGCCATGACTTTTTAATTGTCTGTTCCATTAAGCCGATTCCAGCTGGTGATTAGCTACATATCATTGCCAATGAGAAAATTCAGGTGAAAGTGCTTTGGAAAGCACACCATTCTCTACTCAGTGGCTCTCAACTTTATTATCTCAACACATCGAAATAATCTAGGAGTTTACAAAAAACACCCATGTCTATGCCCCACTCCCAGAGATTCAGATTTAATTGGTTTGGGTGTGGCCTTTTTTTAAGCTCTCTAAATGACTGTCAATGTACGGGTAGGGCTGGGAGCACGTGTAATGGGGGTTCCCAAATTTCAGCATCTTCTAGAGCTGCTGGCTTTGAGGTTACACTGTGGAGACACTGGCTATACCAAATCCTCCTAATAATACGCACATTCCCTGGCAAAAATCTCTCCTAAAAACCACAAAGAAAAAAAAAGACAGTTTCCTTAAAACCTCTGACATGATTTCCAATAGAATAGTCAAGCACTCTGATGGTTATACCCAGCTCCATCTGGCTGGGCGAGAGCCCTGATTTGTATTAACAGCATTTGCTAATTTTCGTGGTGTAACTACTTCCACTGTGGATGATCTTAAGTTGCCAACAGTTTAACATCCAGGTCAGAAAATTCCTGAAAACTTTACAATTGACTCTCAAGAGCCAGTAGGAGCCCACTGTACCCACCCAGGTGGCTTTTTTGTTGCTTTTTTTGGGGGGGGGTAGGTGTCCCAATCACAGGGTCAATGAGTATTTTTACAGCAGTGACATACCATCGGAATGCCAAGTGTACACATCTTGTTTCTGGAAAAGCCACCTAAACCCTGAGTGTACTGATGATCCCTTCACCCAGACATACTTATTTCTTCCCCATTTATAGTGAAACAAAGACAGGCAAAGAGGAGGCAGGAGCTGAGTGTGGGGCCTGGCCGTCCTGCCACGGAGACCACTGTCTAGCAAGCACTCACAGGCAGTGCACGACGGTGCGGCCTTCGCCGCCGTTGTATTCCTCCTGCCACTTGTCCACTTGGCGAATGAGCTTCAGGAAGGAGCGCTTGGACACCGGTGTGTCCCTGTACATCGGCCAGCCCAGGAACTGGAACTGCTGCACCATCCGATATCCATCTTGGGGCTACAGAGAATCAGGCAACAATCAGGGTTGGGAAGAAACAGGCATTATTGATTCTATCGCATTGCAGTGGGCTGATGCCACCTGTTTGACCTTCACGTTACTAAAGGAGAGTCCTGCCTACAAACCGCAAAGGTGGGTTCCACTGGCCTGGAGAGTTGCAATTTCTAATCTCGAGCTGCTACAGAAAAGCAGGTGTTTTAAATGGTAGGCCAGACAAGTAAGAGTGAAGCAGAAAGCTTTCCATTTTGCAAAAGCCAAGTGAAAAATAACACTTGAGCATTGACCACATTGTGCGTTAAGTAGTAAAATGGCTTCAATTACAGGTCAATTAAAGGTAAAGAACAATTTATGATCTGGAGATGTTTGTGAGCCCAGTGTGACAGATGCCACTGTGTTTCCTGTGAGTATAATGTGGCTTTGCTTATTGATGTGACTCTTGCTTAGATATCATTAGTTAATTAATCTTCAGTCATAATTAAATGGAATTGCAGAATTCTAAAACATGTTACTTGGCTTACGTTAGAGAAGTGACAACGGTTTTAATTTGGCCGTGGCTAACCCACCGGGGCTGACTCTTCCGTGGCCGTCAGCAGCATCTGACCCAGGTGACCACTATCTTCTCAACCGCGTTCCCCACTGGCTTTTCCTGAGCCCTCAGTCTGTCCCTCTCTGCCTCGGTCTCCCCGTCTGCTAGAACTCCTGCTGATGGGAGCACCGGGCTCAGTCCCAGGCCCTCCCTCTTCCCTGTCCCCTTTGATTTGGTTCAGTCCCTCTCTGAGCTTCACTCTCATGTATTCAAAGGCTCACCTGATACCCTAACATTCACCCCAAACCCAGCGTGTCTAAAATTGAGCTCCCGACCCTGTCTCCCTGCACGCCCTCACCCCAAACGATCCTGTCACAGGCAATGCCGCCACCCTTGTCCTCAGGACACAAAGCACGCCAGTCGCCCGACTCCCTGGGGTCCTGGCTCCACCTGCAGATGTCTCGGGCTCTCCCGTTCTCATTCCTTCACCTCCCTCCTGCTGACAGATTTCTTGGAGTCTATTCTCGACATAGGGGCCAGAGTGCTGCTTTACAAATGTGAATTATCAAACTTTTTGACTTACTTGATATTTTTGCCTAAGGCTTTTTAAATTTCTTTAGACATTTCTTCTTTACCTACAAATTATTCATTTCCAGGTATTTTAAGATTTCCTAGATATTTAATTTTATTGGTTTCTAACATTATTATTTTTAGGACAAAGAATAAGTTATTTTTATCTAAATATATTAATATATTTTATGTTTCGGTGTATGGTCTATCTTGGTGAAAGATGCTCATGTATTCTAAAGAACATATATTCTACTTTTATTAAACAGAGTGTTCTGGAACTATGTAATAGGTTTGTAATTATAAGTGTAGATATGTTCCCAAATATAATTAACTGCAATGTCAAATGCATACAGATAAATGCTACTTTTAATAAAGTAAATTTCTGGAAATCAGATTAGCTGATTTTAGATGGTATCTGAAGGATATTCTAGAAATATTACTTAGTAGCAATAATCTGTTCAATGTATCAAATGCATATTTAAATAAAGAAACCTGATTTTTAAAAGAAAAAAGTGTGAATTATACCATGTGATTCTACTTAAAATCCCGCAGTGACTCCTTATTTCTTTCAAAGCGAAAGCCCAAATGCTAGCAGCGGCTGCGAGGCCCCGGCCCCACCCCTTTCCTTCCGGGTGAACTACTTACACCACCCTGGACTCTCGCCTCTGTTCTCGGCTCACCGTGCTCCTGCCACCCCAGCCTCTCGCTGTCCCTGGCACTCGCCCACCAGGCCAGGCCCCCTGCGTAGCACCTCTGCCCGGGGTTACCCTGTGTGCACGGCCGGCTCCCTCCTTCCCTCGCCTCCCCAGGTCTCCGCTCCCAGGGCACCTCTAGGTAGAAGGCAGCCATGCATTCTCTCCTGTGCGTGGCCCTAGGACTTTCTAAAACCCCGCCTCCACTCTTCTTCCTATAGCATGTATCACTTTCTAACGTGCATTTATTATTATATCTGTTATACATATTTCTCACTGTCATCTGACAATGATTCTTTCCTTGACCAAACTTTGGTCAGGCCCCTGCGCCTTCTCCTAGGCCCATCGCCTAGGCACTTTGTTGTGAAATCAGTTTCAGCAATCCCTGCCAGTCAGTCCAGCAACCCCTCCACCTTGATATCTGATCACCCCAGAGATCCCATCAGGTTCCTCGCACTCCCCATATCCCAAGTGGCGTCTGGTCACGTGACCTGTCTTCAGCAAGAATCCTGTTAGGTGGATTTAGCCAGAGTCCCCATCACCTCTGACGTTTCCTCTTAGTAATTTTCCATCCGCTGACCCCACCCCACACTCCACAGCCATTACCCCCACCTGCCGGCACTGTATCTGGAGTTGAGCCCAGACTCTCCCCGCCACGGCAGGACGCTAGTGCAGCGACCCCCAGTCTCCACACCTATCAGGACGGTCCTGGGTGAAGTGTGCCCTACTGTGCTTTAACAAGTGTCACTGAATGATGTTTTCTTTAACACGTCTCCCAATAGAAGAGTTGGAAGCTCCACAAGGGCAGGGATCTTTGGTTTTTTGCTCACTGATGTATTCCAAACTCCTAGACCGGTGACTAACATGCAGGGGGTACTCCAAATAGTCAATGAGTCAGAAAATCAAGGAAACCAGAACAAGCACTCCTGGCCCGACTCTTACCCTGGCCGCGTTATAAATACGGAATATCCTGCTGATGATGTCCTCCTCCAAATCGGCAGACACAAACTCCACCTGGATGGGGCCGTGTCTGTGTACTCCGTTCTCGGGCCAGTACTGTGGACACAGCTGAATTCAAAACATACAAATACGAGGTTAATTATAAGAGTAATGAATTTACTCCTACCAGTTTGGATAAGGTCGATGTCGACATTCATTAATTCCTAAGACTTCACTAATTTCCTTCGTTTTCTTTCTCTCTCTCTTTTTTCCTTGCAGCAAATAAACTTGGACTTTCTTGTTGTCTGGTTCCTCAGCTTCACCTGTCCTCCTTCTAGGACTTTCTTTTCTCAGAAAGCATCTTTTACCCACAAAAAAAATCTGCTTTCCAAGGAGGTCATGCAGAAGGCAATCAACACATCCCTTTGTGTGAGCTCTTTTGTCTGCTGAAAAGAACTCTCCTCAGGCCCTGGGGAGAGGCAGTAGGTGCCAATCCAAGAGGTGAGGTACTTAAGGTGGCACATATACCTGTTAATGCCCAGATCTCCACCCTCTGCTGGCTGGGTTTGCATGGTGACTTATAATCACTATTGGGAATAAGGCTATTTTGTGACAAGGTGATAACAGTGTTGGGTTGCATTTTCATATTCTGATCTAAACCCTCCCAGCTCAGATCTAGAAAACCCAGTGTAATAACAATAAATGCTTTGCTGTTTTACCTGGAGGTGGCTTTAATTAAAACATGATTTCCTAGAGTCTAAAACTCCAGGCATTGGTGACACTGAGTAGCAAGAACTTTTGCATGAACGTGTTGCAGGACTCAGTGCGGCAGGAATGGTGCTGGGTGTGGTGGCTTATGAGGAGGAGCTTCCATTGCCACCACCCCACAAAATTCCTACACCTGCAGCTAGTCAGGCAGGAAGAACCCCTAAGCGCTTTTCTCTTCAAAAACTCTTTTTAAGCCCTGAAACCTTAATAAGCATTTAAAGTTTGCAGTTAAACTTCCTTTGGGACTTTGTATTCCAGTGGCTTTTTTTGGAGTAGCATCTAACTTTTATCTTTCTGATGTACCTGAGGGCTTGCAGAGAGGCAGGAGGGGAATGACTTCATTATTTTATAGCCTGTTTCTATTGGACCAAAAGCAGATGAAAAACACATCACCCATTTTAAGTAGAATGATGTACCGCAAAAGCAGAATGCACTGGTTAAGTTTTTTTGTTTTCTGATGACTTTTATTTTACAAAGGATCTAAAATCTCATTGTCAAAGGTTGCAAAAGTTGATGTATATCCAAGATTACAAGATTGTTTTCAGTTAACAGTGGGCCAACTGAAACAGCAACTTCTCTCTCTGTACTGCAAAAAAGTTAAGGGTTAGGACTTTATGATTAAGAATGAAAGTAGGACAACTAAGGGTATGTTAGCTCAGCCAACATTTACAAAATGTATTTTATAAATTGCATTTATTTATTTTAAAATAATGCTTCCATGAAATTTTTCCTTCCTCACCAGCACTTCCTGGTGGCAAATTATAAAACTACCTTGTCAAATAAGGACATGCTGATGTTTATTTTATTTTTTTTTGATACCCAAGGGTACCTACTGTTAACATTGATAGGCATTATGACGGGAAGTGGAGATGGTAATAAAGCCGTAACATGTACATTTGAAACATTCTGCCCACTTTTCTACAGACTGAGCTAGCGTGGCTTTCTGCTTGCTCTCTCCGCTGAAGCTCCTGATTAAAAGCTTGTCATTTACACCAAAAAAATATGAATGGCGTGGCTGGCGCTTGCCTCTTGGCACATTGCATTCTATACTCTTCCCAAGCAAACCATGTAGAAAATGGCTTAAATGGTGCATAACACGTCCGTGAACCGGACCTATAAATACTTAAAATAGTTGAGTGCTATTCTTGTACAACTGCACAGCCTTTATGTTCAAATGCACAGTTTAGTGTTCGCTAAAAGACTGAATCCCAGGAGCCTCTTTTCTCTCACTCTGAAAATCAGCTCTGTCCGCTGAATAGAAGTGGAGTCTTTTTGTTCCCTACCACAGTCAGCCAAGGCTTGGTTGGAGTCCAGAGAGTTCGGGTTTAGAATGCAGCTTTAGAATTCAGATGTGGTTGTTCAAAAAGAACTCACTAGAATCAGTGACATCTCTTGTTCACTAATATGAACAAAAATGGTCTATCACTGCATTTCAAGATTCATATTAGGAAAAATACACAATGATTCTAAATAGGGAACAAGTCCCTTATCCTGGAACTGTCTGTGACTAAAGAATCTTGAATTAGTGAAATTTCACCCCTGGCACTGGAAGTTAGAAAATTGGGATCCTTGGTTCTATTTTGAGCTGTGTCTTTGAAGCTCCCCAAGCCACGGCGTCTGCTTGTCTTTATAAATGGCTGCAGTCTAACCTTCTGCGAGCATCAACGGGAAGAGCTCTAAAATATTTAAGCTTTTCAAGCCAAAAGGACTGGATGAGAACAAAGATTATCATTATCATTTCATTAACTAGCTTTCAGGCGAGAGCTTTGAAAATATAATGCAGTGCCTCGAACATAATTAAAACCTTATAGAATTGAATTAAATGTCCATGCCATTTATGGCAGATTGATGGCAACAAAACAGATTTTAGGAAAGAAAATCTTGTCCAGTTTGGATGCTGAAATACTTCAGGCCTTTTATTTTTAAAAGAATTTGTCTCTACTACATAGGAAATTATTTCATTTCCAGAACAAGAATAAAGCACGCTAGGTTCAGACTTTCCGTAATGCGCACTGTCATGGTGGTTAAGTCTGTGACTGGTGTAGCTGTACCCCAAAGCCCCACAGGGCCACTGCGCTGACGCCGCCCGACAACTCCCTTTAAGAAAATGTTTCTGCCCCCATTACTGATACTGAGCTCATCACTGTCCAGTTCTTCTCTTTCTGTGTTTGAGAGGAGCTATGCAAAAGCCCCATTTATCTTCTGAACTTCTCTTATCTCTAAGTCTCAGTTTTATTTCTTTTTAATATCTATACCCAAGAGTTGACAAGACTAATTGCTATCCCTCAGAATTGATGGCCTGTGTCCTCTCTCACCCACCAGATGACAATCTCTCCCTGCAGGCTCCAGGTGGGCCATGCCAGGAGCACACAGCTGCTCCAGGGGTGGGGTGGGGGCTGCGTCGTGCTGACATCCCTTCTCCACCACTGTCCGGTTGGCTTGCTCTGCTTTCAGCTCTGCTGTGGTCAGGTACCTGCTGAGCTCTGATTCTGCCTATGAGCTTGGAAACCTCCAGTGGGTATCTCCATCTTTTGGGAACACCCCAACTTCTGACGCTGTCTGGCCCTGTCACTACTTCTACTATCTATGATTCAGCCTGTTTGGTCTCAACTGACTTTCTGTTCTAACGCCTAATTCACCCGATTTCTAACATTGTTGTTTAGTGTCCCCAGTTCTCAATTTTCTACTGGAGTTTGCGACCTGGCACTGAGGCCTGTACTTCTCAGGTGCAAACAGACTCGACCCAGCTCTGACTGCAAGAATTCTCGGTTCTCACCTGGGCGGGATCCACATCATTTAGCATAACGACAGACGTGCAATGATAATCCAGGACCAGTCTCCAGAAGTCTTTGACTGTGTTTGGCAAAGGATGCTGGGTGACTATAAAAGCCGAAGGCTGTTTATAGCTCTGCAAACACAAACAAGAAAGATCCAAATATACCCGGCAGAATATGAAGGGAGGAAGTTATTTTGTGTACAAGGAAACTTGTGGCACAAAAAACTGAACATATTTAACAGTTGTTGAATTCTATCATTGTCAACACTAAAACAGAGTAAATATAAATTTATCTGCAAAATAACAATGATAAAATAGTCTCATTTTGATATTAAGAAAACTTAATAAGTATCTTAACCAACTTTCTTTTATATTTTTGGTAGAAAGGCAATACCAAATCTATACATAGTTATTTTAATGCAGAAAATTTAACTTTTTAAAAGTTATACATATTAAAATAGTTCTGGTTTTTGTAAAGTGTGTTTGCTTGTCATTTGTACATGTGACGGTGTTATTTATGCCTGCCATAAAGCGTACACATGCTGCTTTTGACAGCTTTAGAGAGCTCTGAACAAGTTTCAGTACCTTTTATGATATCATGCCAATAAAGCTGAAATTTCTATATTAGCAGTGAAAATACCTATTCATGTTTCCCACCACTTGAAGAGCAAGAAGTAAACAAACTGACAGTAAGTAATGAGTTGTATCTTTCCCCACGTTAATTGCAGCCTAAAGCAGGAAGAAAGGGAACTATACAAATGCTACAAACCACATTAACCCATTTTCCTGCCGTGGCGACTTAATGGCTGCCTCTCGCTCTCCCGCCAGTAGGTGGAAACCGTAAATGCTCAGAGAGGAGCCGCACCGTGTTCATTTATGAACACTTCCGCGCGCTTGTCTCTGAGACACCAAGAATGTCAGCCCTGACACAAAAGCACATGTGGAATCTGAAATCTATTTCTTGTTGAAAAAACAGTTTGCATCTTAAAAAACACACGGGCGGATGTGCAGAACGAGAAGGCCCGTGGCACGTTCCGTTCCCCTGGGGAAACGCTTCCTGTCTCTATTGCGGGGAAGGGCAGGGGCTTACGTCCATCAGGGCAGCGTTGATGTAGTTGCTGCTCTCCCCGTCGATGGTGATGAGGAAAGGCAGGCAGCGGTCTGGGGGCAGGATGTCCATGCACCGGTTTTTCTCATGGTTCCTGGGCAGCAGCGCGATGCTGCAGTCTTCCACGCGTAGTGTCGGTGTCACCATGTTTAAGGTCTACGTGACAAAAGGAAGGCACATGGGGAAGAGAACTGCTTGACAGTAAATCTGTCTCAAGGTCAGCATTTAAAAGGTGCACATTTCCTGCAGCTGACTGCAAGATGGCCCCTCTCCCAACCTCTCCCTCCTACTCCCCCTACAGTTGGATTTTTATTTCTCTTTTCTCTCCTTAGATTCTGTCCACAGACAGTGCCTATCAGACATCGGAGCCAGAGGCAGAGGTATAGGGCTACTGTGGATCCCAAAGATTAAAAGCCATCAAGTCCCACTAGCTGGACACCTGGGGACGTGGGAGGTGAGAGGCTGGGGAAGGGTTTGGCCCAGAGTCAGATACCTTTAGATAAAACATGAATATGAGGAATGCAGTGAAAACTGTGGCCCAGAAAGTTTTCTTAATACACATTTCTGTGGCCTGACTGCATCCATGGTTCTACTGTGCACAAGAAGCCATGGTGCTTGGAGCACGTGGTGTCTGCTATCAAAGGGGAGGGGCAGTGGAAATGGCTCTGTTAGACTAGTAGTCCTCAAGCAGGTAATTGTGCCCCCAAGGGACATTTGGCAATGTCTGCGCAGGTCTGGTGTGGTGGTGGCACTACAGACACCTAGTGGGTGGAGACCAGGAATGCTGCTAAGCATCCTACAGGACAGCCCTGCTACAAGGAATTATCCAGCCAAAAATATTCCAAATGAGGAATCCTTGTTTAAGGCCATACCACATCGGATCTCGGAAGCTAAGCAGGGTCGGGCCTGGTGAGTACTTGGATGGGAGGAATCCTCTGTTGGTTCAAGGGTTCAAGCAGTAACTATTGAGATACTTCTTAAGGAGCAAAGTCACAGTCAGCTGTCTCTCCCTTGGGCATAACTTACCCGGAATTCCTCTTTAATCTGGCTTGAATTTGTTTGTGGATCCAGTTTGTTCATGTCATAATACAAAGACCTGACTTGGGAAGCAGGGACAGAGGTGTCTCCACAAAGACAGGCTTCTAGGATGGCGTCATGGATGAACACATACTGCTCCTGGAAAAGCAGATGGAACTGTTAGTAACGGAGAAATCAAGGCAATCTTAGAGAACTAGAGAAGGAGGAAGGGCAGTATCAGTTTTAGCCCCATGTCAACAAGATACACCTTTCACAGAGAGAGACAGGTCCAAGGACTTGAGTGCTAGGAGGCTGGTGCTCGATGCAGAATATTACACAGCTTGACTGGAACCGCCCAGACCTCGGCACAAAGCACAGCAAGCACTGCAACGCTGCAACTGTGGCTAAAAACCTCTGCAATTCCCATCCCCCTAATCTGGACCCCAATATTTCAGATGAGGAATGAGCAGAACTTTATCTACCTATAATGAATAACAGGATTTGCTGATCAAAATAATAGTGCGAAGAAAGTCTGGGGAAACCTGATATCACTAGGAAGACAAAGAGTTCTGAATACTTAGAACTTACTTTAAAACGTTAATTAATGTGATAATTATGAAAACTCTTATACACAACACAGAAGAGCTCTTGTATGTATGTATAGTAAGTCCACAGTTTAAAAACATGGAGCCTCCAATTCTGATTTGGCATAGACTTTCCCTACAGTTAATTAGTAGAGTTTTACCATATTTATTATTGATCTTTAATTATATGAGATGTTAAAAAGGTCTCTTATTACTGTTAATTTAATCTCTATAAATAACTAGGACTCTTATTTCCCAAAAATGTCCCACTCCTCCTAGACAACATGTCAAAAAAGAAGATGGAGTGAGAAAATGCATGTGGCAACAATGGATCAAGCATAAAGTACATTAAAAAATAAATTATTATTATCTTTAAAACACAGTATCCCCTTTCTAAGGAAAAGAGACAATGAAAGCAGCATTTACAGTTTCTGTTATTTTTATGTGAGCTAAAAAAATGGGAGATTAGGTTTTGCAGAGGCTTTTGCAAACTTCCACGCACAACCTGAACGTAAGGGGTTCTCACTGCTCTGCGTTCTACCTCATGAATCATTTTCCAGGGGGTGGGTGTAATGCCTGCTTATGACAATCAGTATTAGCAAAAATATGAAGGCACTAAGAGCAAGATGTAATACTTTTTCTTAAAAAGTTCAATTCCTGATACACCTTGAATTTCAATTTGTGGAATTACCAGTTAGCATGGAGTACTTCTACAAAATGGGCAAATTCCCAAGACGCCAAGTAACCGGGCAGAATGTTCAGGGACCGGAGCCTACTGCTCCTCCCAGCACCCTGGAGAAGGACAGAAGAGGTAATCCTAAAGCCGCCTGGCAAATGCCTGGCTGTTCTCAGGGGTAGTCTTGCTGTGGTTACCAGCTAGTTTAAACGATAATAAAAAGGAACAACACTGAAACCCTGAATACTTAACAGAGACTCTTCTTGGTTCCTTGACACAGAAAAACGTGCAAATTTAGGCTCTTGGCTATACATTCTGTTACCTGGAAAGCTCTTGGCTATTTGTTTATGAAAGGAAAAGCAAAAAGGAGGGAAGGAAGGAGGAATGGAAGGAGAAAGGAAGGAAAAGATGGAGAAGGGAGGAAGGGGAAGAAGAGGGAGGAAGGAAGGAGGGAGGGAGGAAACAGGGGCTGCCAGGTGTATCCCTTGAAGAGATAACTGCCTGGATTTCTTCTGCCCTCGGCTCTGGGCAGTGGGGCTGCAGGAGAGACAGGGACCAGGGCCCGGGATGGGCGGTGAGCCCCAGTACCTCTGTTTGCACCATGTTCACCCTCCGTGACCGCAGCTCCCTGACGCAGTTGTAGATGTCCACCACCCCTTCCCTTTCGGCCATGTCCAGCATGATATCGATGACGATGAAGCAGCCGGTCCTCCCCGCGCCAGCACTGAGTGAAAAGGGGCGTGTCAGTGAAGGAAAAAGGACCACTGCGCTGCTGCTGCTGCTTTTTAAAGTTTTTATTAAGGTGAAATTCACATAATATAAAATTAACCCTCTTAAAAGTACAATTCAGTGGCATTTAGTATGTTCATAATGCTGTGCAACCATCACCACCATCAAGTTCCAAAACGTGTTCATCACAGCCAGAGGGGTCCCATGCCCATCGCCCACGGTGTTTCCTTGGAGAGGCACGGAGCTCTGCTTACCTGCAGTGCACCACCAACGGGCCTGCGCTGGGCGGGCTCTTGGATTTGACCTGCCGGACAAATCCCAGCAGGCCGGTGGCATGATAGGGGACCCCATGATCCGGCCAGCCAGTGAAGTGAAACTGTCTGATCTCTCGAATTTCATGAACGCCTCTCTGCGTGAGTCGGTCAGCCATGACCCAGAAGAGAACAAGGGAAAATAAATTAAAAGTTAGAGCAGCCAAGGGAGTGGAACGCACCCCTCAGTGGTAAGTCTAGGGCCAGAAGCTGATCGATGGGGAGGAAGGGCATCCTCAGACCCCACACAAAATTTGGAAGGCATATCCCACTCAGGAGGATGTTTGTGGGTGTGAAACGGGAGATGCTGTTTGGGGAAAATGCTAATTCCAGCAAATGGATGGATCTGTTGGGTTCTTTGAAATTCCTTTCCAAAAAGTAGACTGTGTTAAAAGTTTGTGTTACTTAGACCATGAGGTGTGCTGGTAAGGTGAGAGTCCACAGAGAAAGGCACAGAACAGGGACCTACAGGTGTCCAAGGCCATCTGGGTGACAGTACCAGCTACTGCAATGAGGACCCTTGCTCTGGCTCTTCTGCTTCCTGGTGTGTCTCTGGCCAGGCAGGCGAGCAGTACACACTCGCTGTGCGTGCTCAGAGAACATGTGCTGGAAAAATGAATGAGGACTACTTCCCAACTTGGCAGGTCAGAGACCTCCTTTTCATTCCCAGCTCATCTGTTAGGTTTCTCTTTTTGATGTGGGTAAACATCAAACCCATTCATCCAACCACTAGCAACCTGAGCGACTACAATGCTCCAGGCACTGCGGGCGGGGGGGGGGGGGGGGGGGGGGGGGGGGGGGGGGGGGGGGCTGGGCAGCATGTCCTCCAGTGGCCGGCACAGTCTGCGGAGGGGAACAGGCACGTCAGCCAGATACACCATCAGAATGCAGAGGTATTTCTGCTGGATTCTAGGTTAGGTCAGCGAGTTGAGGAGGGAGGGCTGCCTGCCCCTCAACTGAAGGGAAGGCGGAAGGAAAGAGATTTTAGAGTTGTTTTTGTTTTTAATTTACTATTGTTTTGTGAACAATTAAGTTCATTTATACCCATCAATTTTGTTTTCTAACTATGAGCCTATGTATTAAGAGTGTGATTTAAAGCAAAAGAGTGTTTTGAAAACAAAAATTACTTTCAGAATGAAGGCTGCATGTAAATTTGGGATCAAATGTGACTTTCTCCCCTCTCTCATTCCATGGCTATTTTCTGAATGCCTTCTCTGCATTACATTAGGCCTGGGTTTGGTTTTATTATATCTTGAAAGTAAATACTCATTAACCTTATCACATTCCTCATCAATCATCGTTCACACATATATTTAGTGAGCAAAGAAGAAATCCAGAATTTTTATATGCTTTGAAAGACCAGAAGAGGCAAACAATTACAGGTTTAAAGATAAGACTTGTTTGCCATCAATGTGTTAATATGTCTTAGTTTAATAACTCACACATGCTGAAGCTTTATTCTTCTTTGAAAATGTTATTCTTTACTGGAGCTTAAGCATTAAGAATTAAGTGGTCAGGGATTCACAAATGCAAATCAACATTGTCATCTGCTAAATAGGTTCTTCTGTGATCCTAGAATAGTATTGTTAGGTGGTTAGGAGCTCAAGTTTCTTATCATTGAAACCACAGTAACAACTGGCTAGTCCCAAAGTCTCCATTAGAAAGACACACAGTGGAGCCTGTGTCCCCCTCCAGCCCCCTAGAGAGCTCCCCTGGCTTGTGTGTGACTACTCGGGCAGGGGTGGTCCCAACTTGGTGGTATGCATCTCATGAGCTGAGAAAACTTACCAGCAAGAAATATTTATTTATTCCAAAGGGGACGAAAGGGCATTTCTTTCTGCCATATACTAGTGGGTTGTTTTTTTATCAGGGGGGAGGGGTGTTCTGTTTCTAGCTTTGCTACATGTCAACTCCAGCATCCTTAAGCCCTGAACTACAGTTTCTAGCTGATATGTCTAAGAATAATTTTCTGAGCAAGGTTTGATGTCAGTTTCTGGAATGCAGAAAACCTTTTCCCAAAATGAACTTCTGCCTCAAATATGTTCACTACTGACAAGATTAACAAAGGAAATTACTTCTGATCCAATTTCCATGCTTGTTCACTGACATAGCAGTTTCTTGTTTTGCCATTTTGTGATATAACACATTTGGGGATGAACATCCATAGATGTGATCAGTGATCATAGCCCAAATACTTCCCAATTTGATATTAATTATATTTTTTCTTTATTTTTCATTATAGTAAACATTAATACCACATAAAAAAGTGATAGTCACTTAATTTTCTCACATAATATAATGAGAAGGAAGATCCCAAGTCATACAATAAACCTACAAGAAACGTTCTACCAAAGTACTAATGATTTGTTTTCCTTAAAGATTCCAAAGTAGGTGCTTAATAAATATTTGTGAAATGAATAATCACTAAGTGCATGTTCTGTCTTTGAGATAGGAAGATCTTTTCATGCTGTCTCTGAGTCCTAGGCTCCTCCTGGGCAGAGAGGATTCAGTGGTCATTGTCAACTTCGTTTCTGCCAGGATACAGGGATAGACTCACCAGACAGCACAGATCTATGGACAACTTTGAGCTGTCTTTCTCCTGACACAATGGGCACTATACATTATTTAAAACCTGTTTAGCTTAGAATCATCAGAAACATGGGAAAGGAAAGGCAACAATCCAATGTAAAACAGGAATTCATCAGTTTCAAACTCCATTACAGCTATTTGTTTTGCAGAGTGGAGCCCCAATCCCTTTCTCCTTTAGATCCCTTGTGCAACATGCTCTCAAAATAGAGTTGGAATTGCAGGAATCTCAAACAAAGTACATGCTTAATTGTTTTTTCTTTCCCTTCTAATGAGAAAGTTTAAAACCTACAATAAATGTTCTACGAAAAGACTAATGATTTGTTTTCCTTAAAGATTCGAATTGCCCAGTTAGAAAACCATTAACATGTCATTTTGATTTCCCCAAATGCATTAACAAGCTCCTCTTCCTTCTCTTCCCTCCACCACCTCTTCACTGGTTGTCTGATGACTAAAATAACTGGGTATTTCAGAAACATTTCTGTGCAGCTGGGAATGCAGGAAATTATAATAAGAGGTTAAAAAAATAGCAAAGAAACAAACAAACCCTTCCTCTAGCAACAGAGATGCATTTTCAGCTTATTAGAGAGCTGACTATTGTTCAAAGAACTCCATGTTTAAGTGATGGCTTTTGGATGATTTTTTTTCCTAAAGAAAAAAATATTGCAGGTCTTTTATCACTATCTGTTTTAATGCAGCTATTCATGAGTGCTCTTGCCAAGAGCCATACAAAAATCCTCCATGTGTTTTTTTTTTTTTTCCAATCCTCCCTAAGAAGGAAAAACTCGACATCAAAGTGTGAGGTTCAGAACTTGAAGAATTGAGTCAACTAGAACTCCACATTCTTTGAAGTCTCCAAGCTTCCTGCCTGCTTATTAAAAAAGACAGGCTAGGAAAAAAAAATGCTAAATAGTATGAGAAACAGATTAAAATAAAGTCTTTTCAGACTTCTGATTCTATGACAAATTTGGATCTGCAAACCAGGAAAGGTAGTTCAAAACATCAGGGTCAATTAGCCAATAAGCAGATGTTGCAATTTCCTTTACTTCCTAAAACCAGTCTTGTTAATCTGACAAATGTGTGTAGATGCACTCAGACTACAGAGAGGAAGGCCAAGTGCCACCTGCCCAGTAGTCTACTTATAACTCATGCCCTCCAAGGGCAGCTGCTTTTTATTTTTGTTTTTAGAAACAGGGCTTCACTCTGTTGTACAGGCTGGAGTGCAGTGGTGTCATCATAGCTCACTGAAGCCTTGAACTCCTGGGCTCAAGCGATCCTCCTCCCTCAGCCTCCCAAGTAGCTGAGACTATAGGCGCGTACTACCATGCCTGGCTAATTTTTTAATTTTGTGTAGAAACGAGGTCTTGCTATGCTGCCCAGAATGGTCTTGAAGCCTTGGTCTCAAGTGATCCTCCCACCTCAGCCTCCCAAAGTGCTAGGATTATAGGTGTGAACCTGGCCTCGGGACCTGCTATTAAATGAGTGTAAGCAGAACAAATTCATGGCAAAATTGCTAAGTCCAGTACAGCTGTGCAGGCTCAGTTATGGAGCATCAGCTCTTGAAAGGAAAGCCTGTGGACCTTTGGAAGGCAGGGCATTTCTCAGCCAGGTCACCTCCACTTTCCCCACAGCCTACCTGTGACACTTCTCTGGATGGACTGCAGTTTGCTTCACCTCCGGCCCCTCCCTATGTCAGCAGAAAGAGGGGGAATAAGGAAATTCCCTGTTATGCCCTACAGTGCTTTCCAGAGAAGAAGCCCCATCCATGCACATGGGATGAGGCGGGGTAGAACCAAAGCACAGCATTCACCGACCCAACACCAGTAACTACCAAAGGCTGACATCAGTATGGGAGTGAGCATGAATGAATAACCAGCTTCATGCAAGAATGTCCCAAGTCCAATGGACATCAGTCACTTAGGATTCCAGGTAGGTCACTTCTACCTGGAAAATCCATCAGTCCATATTAAACTGGAGGCTTGGAAAGCCCCAAGGAAGTGAGGGATTCCAGGAGGAGTTAGGACCTGTGTCTCAACACTGATACTAACTCACTACCAGGGAACCCATATGGACATATACCATGAAGGACATTTATCAAACTGGAAGGACATTTATCAAAATTTAAAAAACTTGTTTCTGTGAACAAAGAAAGATAGATGGGCAGAACAATATTTACCAGGTTAATGAGAAAAAGAAAATAAACAAATAGACATTATCGTTTAGTTTAGTTGCAAAATACAGATTCTTATGAAATGGGAATGATTTATTTGAAAGATGGAACTGAGCTATTACAGCATCAGAAGGCAAGATGCAATCTTTAGAAACCACCAGATAGAGCCTACCTGTATTCAGGTATGACCACATATAAATTTTCCTAGGTAAGTTAATGAGGCTGGCATAGTACCACTGATGTCTGACCATAGCCTTTAAAATTAGTATGAAAACTTACCTTTTCAACAGCAAATGTTCTTATCACATATTCTGCCAGTAGTTCTGTTTCTATTAGGGTAACTTTAATGTCTTTATATATCTCTGTGTCATCCGGCCAGTATTTGCAGCATTTGACCTTTAGAAAACACAAAGGAAATTATGGGTTTAGAATTGGGTTTTTGTTTTTTGGAGTTCTTCCAATAATGGGTCACACTATGATTTACAGGATAAAATTTGCACACAAAAACAAAAGCTAACTGTATGTACAAGAGCAAGGTTTTGGGTTATTTTATTTCTTTTAGATCACCTGTGTTTTTTCTCTCACCAGAACAAAATTTGAGTTATAGGAGAGGTAAAGCCTAAAAAAGTGGTCTAAAGTTAACAAATTATGTTTATACTACAAATATCCCAGTTACAGTAACCATTCATTTCCTGTGCATCTCTACTCAGGGAATGGTTAGAAAAATAAACTATGAAAGGAAGTTTGCAATATTTTAGTTCTTCTGAATGTTAGTTCTTTCTAAATTTCCTTCTAGTTTCAGAAATTGAAAATTTTTGAGGAATGAGCAGAAAATCAGAATCGACACTAAAGAGTTATTTTTTTCTGAAGAAGGAAGTAGCTATATAGTTTTCCTAAGTTAGAATCACAGATTCATTTTAATCTACGTAAATTCAATAAACAAAGATTCATAACATATGAACACCGTCTTTCCATATTATCTGAAGCCTCTAACCTAAGGATTTTTTCAGGTAGAAGCAATTTGTTAGACTTGGCTCCTCCTTGCAAATTGGTTTTCTTAGAAATCTGGTGGCTCTTCCGGACAACAGCGAAAGTGTGGGATGAGAGGAGAGCACGATCAGAGGCCGGGCAGGGACACATGGACATCTCGAGCCCCGTCCTTAGCCTCTTCTGCCTCTCTGGGATTCCTGGCAGTTTCATCCACTCCTGTCCCTGCCCCTCCATGGATGAATTTCTATTCTATAACTCTAGCTGTGTTTCTCCATGTGCTGAATTTGATTTTTCTTTCTCTCTTCTTCTTCTTTTTTTTAGAAACAGGGTCTTACTCTGTTATGCAGGCTGGAGTATAGTGGCATCATCATAGTTTGCTGTAGCCTTGAACTCCTGGGCTCAAGAGATTCTCCTGCCTCAGCCTCCCAAGTAGCCAGGCCTACAGGCCCGTGCCAACATGCCTGGCTAATTTTTTTAATATTTTGTACAGATGTCATGTTGCTGAGGCTGGTCTCCAACTCCTGACCAAGCCATCCTCTTGCCTCAGCTGCCCAAAGCGCTGGGATTGCAGGCATGAGCTACCACACGCAGCCTGAATTTGATTTCTAACTTTTTCTTATGGGGCATTACCTTGGAGGTAATGCCAGCACCTCAAAGGCCACCTGTCTGGAAGAGAATTCTTTGTCCCACATCCATTGCTCTCTTCCTGACACCCTATGTTAATGCTACGGTTTCCTACAGCGATTTCCTCAATCACCCAGGCACAAAAAGTGATGATTCCTTCTCCAAAACCCAACCAGTTGCCAAATCTAGGAATGTCTTTGAAATAGTTTTCAAATGTGTTTTCCAACTTTTTATTTCCCCTGCCACAATCCTAGTTCAGGCCCTGGAACCTTCCTGCCTGGGCAGTCTACCCACTCCAATACCAGAAAGACCCTTCCCAGGGGTGATCTCTGTGCCGTTGACCTGCTCTGCTCAAGCATCTCCTATTGCCAACTACTGTCTGTGAAATAAAACAGCAATTTTTTGGCCTGGCATGGAAGAACCTTTTTTTTTCTTTCTTTAATATGGCCACAGCAAACATTGCCAGCCTATCTTTACTACTGTCCTTTCTATCCACATAGACTATACGTCCAAGGACAAGTATTATTCCTAATCTCCAAACATAATCCATGATCCAAACTCCTACTCGTGCCATTCCTTCTGTTTAGAATGTTCTCCTCCCACCCATTTCTTCCCAGTTGAAGATTTTTTTCCTATTCTTCAAAGCGCATCTCAAACGCAGCAGCCCTCCTAAGTCTCCTCTGCAGATGTGAACTCTTTCTTTGCTCCCCTGCTGAAACGTGCTTGTTCTGAGCCTAGTGTGATGCCCTTCTTATAATGCTTGATACTTGCTTATCACGTGCCAGCTTATGTCTGCAACCCTTGAAACACCTGGTCATTGTGTCCTGTAGACACTAAATATGCAATAAATACATATAAAACTGAATTTCATGGAGAAAGTCACAAAAAGAAGTATGAGTGAAGAAGACTTGTCCCAGAAGGCCAAACCCCTGCAGCACATGAATGTTTCCAGTATGGCATGTGGCTGGTCATTATTTCAGCTGCTACTTTATGAAACTTTCTGGCAGCTGATTCAGGGCAGTTCTAGGTAAGCCTCATTACCTTTAGTTGCAAGATGTAAACCAGACATGCTAGGAGTTGGAGATTCAGTGGAGCATGACACAATGGTTCCCGCCCTCATTAAGCTTTTAGTCTCCTCTGGGAATCTTTTTTTCCCCATCATGGGAACATTATCTGTGACTTTATGAAGGGCTTATCTATAATATCTCAGAAATTTACATCATGATACTTGTGCAGCATCTCAAATATCCCAGAGCAAGACAATAATTTCTCCTTTCCTAGATGTAAAATCAGCCTGAACATATCATGGATATTTGTGGAGATGTCTAATTTGATGGAAGCCATAATTTCATTTATGAAATGTCTAGCACTATACTTTCCCAATGTTAATTAACAAAGATGCTTATATGGTATATACTGTATTCATTTCTACATCGGGGAACTTACTTTTACCTTTTAGTGACTTCAATTATGCAAGCAGAAGGTAGTGGATAGATATAAAACTATAAATACAGCATGTATGTGCATTTTAAAAATAATTCTCAACAGAATGAATACAGTTTAAAAATTCATGTATTTCTCTGAAAATTACGATTGAAAAAAACACAGCCATACCTACAACCTTGTTATACCAAGTTTATCTTACCTGATAAAAATACCTTACCTAGATGTACCTTAATAAAAATGAATTTACTGACTATAGGATGCAATTGACGTAGGGCATTTTGTATGGTCACTATTCTCCTATTTAGACTCCTTTACTCTCTCTACCCTTGAATTTCCACTATGAGTGTGGGGTGCTTCAAGGCCTTGAAATCTGGGAAGCCAGAGGCCCCTGGTACATACAGAAGGCTCAGTTTCTTTTGGGGACTATTGGGAGATGAGCTCCCCCCTTGGGCGAGTTCCGTAGGGTCCCATCCGAAACCCGAGCCCACCGCGCCCAGGCCTACACCCGCTGGCCTGATGTCTCAGGCGCCCTGCGCGTGGCTGAGGTCCAGCTGGGTCGCCCAGGTTGTGACCTTCAGCGTGCCCCTGCCCAACAGGTGCCGCCGCTCTCCAAGCCAAGCGAGTGAACAATCACAAGAAATCTCGGTCTGCTGCCCACTGCCCCGCACAGTGCCACTCCGCGCCGCCCGGATGCCTCCTCCAACGAGGCGGGGATTAGGCGGAAGGAAGGGGGGCTGGCTCCTTCCAGCCCCCGCCCGCGCAGGCACCTGGCTGGGCGGGCCCGCAGAGGCGGCCGAGCCATTTCCAATCCGGTCCTCCGCATCTCATCTCCCAGAATATCCTGAAATGGTTCACCACATCTGTTTCCAGCCTACTAAAAACCATGCTGAATTTGGTTTCTTTTAGTATCTTTTTAACTGCTTGGACTTGTGTCAAGTTATTATTTTGCATTTAAAAAAAAGGAAAAGGAAGAGAAAGTATGCTTGTTTCTCTCTGGATGCAGACTTTCCAAGTTAGAGAGTCTGGGGCTCGCAGCGCCCCCTGCCCCCTAAGGTCTGCTTTCCGAGATGCCAAAACCATTGGTTTGAGGCGCCTTGCTGGAGCCCAGGAACGGAGAACCGGAAGCTGCCTCCTGCAGCCCAGCGCCACCTGCGCGGCTTCTAGAAGAGACGGCGCCTCCCACGCATTCTAATCACGGAAGGCAACAGCCTGCAGCCCAGAAAGCGAGGCCCGATCAGGATCGGCTAATTACCCCAGTGCCCAGCCAGGTTCCACCAGGCCATCAATCAAACAGCACCGAGCCTGCCTGCTCATTACCGCCCCAGGGCAGCAGGAGTAGATGATGTGGTCCCTGCTCCAAAGAGGTGAAATTCAGACATGAAACAGTACAGAAAGCGCTGTAAACTCCAGGATTTCTAACTTCCTGGAAAACACAATCTTTGAGGCGAGTCATTTTTAACCAGCCGCCCAGATGATCCCCAGGCATGTTAAAGTCAGAGGATGGGCAGGGGGCTAGAGCCCTAGTTCCCCAGGTGGGCAGCACATTAATGTGACCTTCAGAACACCCTGATGTTGCTACAGCAGCTGTTCTCAAACTGAAGCAGGCATCAGACTCCCTTGGAGGGATTCTGAACAAATTCAGTAGGTCTGAATTTGTGTGCCTGCAAACGTGCATTTGGAACAAGCTCCCAGGTGATGCTGCTGGCCTGGGGGCCCCACTCTGAGCTGCAAGGATTGAGTCACAACCCAACTGCAGAGTGTGGCAGGCTGGGGTGCTGATGTAAGCATGGGGAGGTTGACCTCAGGTACTTCCTCTGTGAAGAGGGGACAATTAGGGTTCCTCTGGCAGTGTTCTAAGAGCCAGTCAGCTGTTTCCAAATTTGCCTGCACATCAGAATCACTTGGCTGCGGGGAGGGAGGTCTTAACAAATTCCAAAGCCCAGGCCACACTCCAGGTCAATTCAGTCATGACTTCTGGGGTGGGACAGAGACACCCCAGAAGTAGTTTCTTGAAGCTCTCCAGGGGGTTCCAAAGTGCAGATGAGTTTGGGAACGGCTGAATTAAGTGATATGATGTGATGACAACGTATGGCCATGTGCCCAGCTCATCATAAATGCTCAACAAATGGGAAATTCTTATTCCTAAGTGATAGTTTTGTGATCTGGACCCTAGGTGACTGTAGGAGCTCAGAGGGCCAGGAGCCTACGAAGGGGCAGGAGAGGCAGAGAGAAGAGAGTGCTTCCTGGAGGAGGAGGCACAGAGCCGAGCACCGACAACCTGTCTGGTCTGTGAGGGCAGAGGGGAGGCAAAGGAAACCCCCTTGTTGCCTTTATTCCTCTATCCCTCAACCAGTTTCAAGGATGTGAAAGAGAGGCTGGCATGTCCATTCTCCCATTAGTATGCTGTGATTAACTCCCAACAGAAATTAGGAAATAGTGCCGTGTTTTGGGGGAGAAGATTCAAATCAAGTAGAGCTGTGAGGAATCCCAGAGGCCGTTTCCACACGCTCATTTTCAAGATCATGGCAACTTCCATCCTTACAGCCCCTCCTGCTTTGAGCTGGACGCATCGGATGGTTCAGGTAGCGACGCAGGGAGGACACACCATCTGCCTCAGCAAAGGGAGCCAGCAAGTGCCAGGGCTGGTCTCAGTTCTTTCATTCCTGCTACTTCCTCATGCTCTGAAACGAAGAAGCGAAAGGCCGGCCTAGGGAGGGCGAGGAGCTTGCCCTGGGCAATAAATTGGGTGGTGGCAAAGGAGAGGCCGGGCCCCAGCTCTGACTCCAGCGGCAGGACTCTCAGGGAGGACGGAACTCGAGGTGCCCTATACTTTCCTCAGTCTCGCGAGGAGACCTTGCTTCTGCAACAGAAACCAAGCAGGAAGCTGGAAATGACTTTAGCTGCCTTGCCTTTTTGCGGGGTGGAAGAGGAGATGGGGTTCGAGGGCTGGGGCAGGCAGAGCAGAATGCACACCCTGAACCCATCATCAACCTTTGGTCCTGACCACAAGCTGCTACGTTTCTGCCGGTGCCTCCGGAATCACCAACTCTCCCAGTGTCTGGGAGGAGCCTGGGGCAGAACCGAAGGTCTGTTTACATACATGTGCTTGGGTACAAGGATGCATTTTGCTAAGAAACCCATGATTAGGAAGGATCCTCTTAAGTCGGGGGCACCATAGTATGATCCGATAAACGCAACTTTAAAGGGGTAGAAAGGAGGAAAAAGCTGTAAGTTTCGACTTGCCAAGAGTTTTCAACAGACTCCTTTTTCTGTTTGTTTTATTTTGAAAGAGACGTCCACAGAGAGAGTGACCGCACTTCTATTAATAGTTGTGTTGGGGGCCTGCTGAGCGCACGTTGCTGGCGACACTAGACAGTGAGAGCAAAAGCCCTGCTACGAAGCCAGTTTACAGCACACAGCCCCGGCCAGCAGACACTGCCAGCTTTGTTTCCAAAAGAACAGATTTACTGTATCCAAAAAATTTTTTTTCAGAGGTCTTACAGGAACAAAAAAATCCTCTCATTTAAATATCCTAGAAATAAAGATAGTGCTAGTCTCAGGGTGACGGAGTAAGATGGACGTGCATTTACTTTCTTCCATCTAACTTGTGCTGTTGCCGCAAGTGACTTAAACGCCCCCAGCCTCAGTTTCTCATGCATAATATGGGATAATATCATTGATTTCTTAGGGAGGGTGTGAAGATTAAATGAGATAAAATATTTACATAAAGGCTTTGTATAAGTACCTGGCTTAAAATAGGTTTCCTAGTTTCTCCCTTCCAGACTGGCTTCATTTGTCTGCGGTGGAGGGGTTCCCTTGGGTGACGTCTTTGAAGACTGTGTCAACACTGGCACTAAATCAAGAACTACTGGAGATCTGGATGGTTTGAGTTTGGGAAAATAGCTTCATATCCTAAGTAAATCCCTCTTTCATGCCTTAAGGCTCCTGGTTTTCTATCTGGTTTTACAATCTATTACTTAATATTATTACTTAATGAGCATGCAATACTTACCATAAGCACAAACTCACATCCCTATCCCTAACACTTGCTTTCATCAGCTATAAAGAAACATGCAGCATGATGTCTCTTGTGGAATTTTAAGTGTCATCTTAACAAACCACAAGAAATCTGTCTTGTTACTTTCCTCTCTTATCTCATTTGGATGAAAACTTGATCGGAAAGCAACATCATTCCAACTTCAGCCAGACTTTCGGGAGTCAAAGCTATTCAGACTGCTTGTTCCTACCTTATTCAAAAGATTCGGCATTGACTTTTAGCCATTCCCCAGATTTAAGTCCTTCTGCCAAAGGAGGGAGATTTGCCACCATCGAGGGCAATAAAAAGACTGTGTCACATACTCTAAAGATTATTCTGGAATGAGAATTTCAGAAATCTCTTGAGCAATGACAACATTTTTAGAATACATATATATGCCCCAAGCTACATCAGAGAGGATATTTCTTAGAGTGATACGTGATGTATCTGTTGAGAAAACAAATTGTATTTTCTCTCATTGTCAGTCTTCACATGTGTCAGGGTCACAGTGTCTCTGCAAGTCACAGAACCATTCTAGCCCTCCGTTTCCTTGTGTGCCAAAGAGGATACTAGATTATATGGTGGATAAATGATTCCAACTCCTAAAATTATCTGATAACATGCCCCCTCACGTTAACTTTGTGGGATGCATATTATTATCCCTATTTTACAAATATATAACGTGAAATCGGGAGAGATAAGAGACAGACTTAGAAGACTTAAGGGATCAACACTGTGGCACAGCCTGTGCCTGAGCTCAGAGCTGTGTGTCCAGGCTGTCCCGCCTGTCACCCAGACAGCTTCGAAAGCCTGTGACAAGCATAACCCAGTCCTGGCATTGCTGGGGGTACAGGGAAGAATGAGATGCGATTCTAACACTGAAGAAGAGACAGATGCATAAATAACAAAGCTAACTCAGGCAGAATGAAAGGCAAGCTTAGTGGTCAGGAGCACATTCCCTGCAGCCATACTGTCTGGGTTCACAGCCAGGTCCCATTTCTTAGCTGTGTGATCTTGGGCAAGTTACCTAACCTCTCTGTGGCTCCATTTTCCCATCTGTAAAATGGCATAATAAGAGAACTGCTATGAAGATTAACTAAATTCTTTTTTTTTTTTTTTTGTAAAGCGCCTAGAACATGCTTGGCACAACTAAATCTTCTTAACATTTTAGAAATGAAAACTGCTATTGGAAGTCAGAAGAATGTTAATTCCAAATGAAGGGATTCAAAACTTCACAAGGAATGAGTCAAGAAGGATGAAATGCTGTTTCCACGGGTGGGTAGGTGGGGGAGGACATTCTAGATTGAGGAAGTTGGCGGAGGGCATCTCTGGGCAGCCTTAGTGGTCCTGAGTCCCTGTCGGGTGGGGGCCCAGAAGGGTGGGATCCTCCGACAGCAGTAGGAAATAGTCCCCATCTCATGATACCTGCTTCTGATCTGTTCTGGCTGCACTTTTTGGTGCTATGCTTTGAAATAACAGGAGTGGTGCTGGGATGGGAAGGATGTGTTCAAGAGGAGGGCAGGGCATGGGAATGGACTTCTGCAGGGCTAGCATTTTTAAAGGGTACCTAGGCCCTTTGTGTGAGTGCCCGTAATCACTGGCACCACCCTGGGGCTCTCGCAGCTGAGCCAGCTGCCCTGCCCAGATGGGCTGCTAAGTGCAGGGTGCAAACGAGCTGCTAGAAGGGATGTGTGAGTGCAGGCTAGGAGCAGTGGGTAGGGCAGGTGACTGCTCATGACCATGTGTTAGGCAACTCCCTCCTCTCGCCTGCAGAGGGCAGCATCAGGCCTGGGTGTCACCATAACGGATGCACTCTAGGTTCCTAGAACTGATGAGTCAGGGACTGGGTCTCCTGTGTCTCCCAAGTTGCAAGGACTTTGGCTTAGTCACAGTCCTAGAAATGTTCTGGAAACACATGCCTGCACATGTACACACATACACTACGCACACAAATTCTTTTCTTCTACAGGGATGGTATCTTATTTTTAAGGGTCACTGATAATGAAAGTTTTGTAGCCTCTCTTAAAAAGAAGACTTAATAATGACACAGTGTGGTATAACAGAAAGAAGACTGGCCGGCAGGCAGGAGGGCTTGGGGCTAATTCTAGCCACGTCGTGACAAGCTAGCCATGTGATCTTGCGTAAGCCACTGAACCATCCTGGTCCTGTTTCCTTATCTGCAAAAGAGGATACTAGACCACATGATTATTAAAAGTATTCTGAGTCCTACAATTATCTGATTATGTGACTCTAGAATTTTGTTCTGTGGAAGACAGAAGTTAGGCGTGTGGGTTCCAGAGTTCAAATCCTGGTCCAAATCAATGTGACCTTGGGCCAGTTTCTTAATGTCTTTAAGTCTGTGTATTATCTGGGTGGACGACAGAGTCACTGTGATGATCTAAAGACCTGCCGCGTCAGCTGGCACATTAAGTAATGTCCTGTTACTGTCAGTGGCAGTCACCATGGGTGGCGCACCATTACGTCACCACTGCTGTTAGAAGGGAACAGCTCAGCACAGAGCTCCAGGTGCCCTAGTTATTATGACACCTGATGCTTTATGGTCTATGCCAGAATTAAGATGATAATGAACTTTAATTTCACAGATTCTAATTTGGGCTAAATGCCTGTTTGGGGTACATACTTGTCCCAGTTATTCTCTTTGGGGAAGTAAATGGCCCGAGGGGTGACGGCAGCAAGGGAGAGGAACTTACAAAGGCCTCACTACGCTCACCTGTCCTGGTGCCCTCTTCCTTACTAAGCACGGGGAGCTGCTAAACTGAGCAAAAGGCTATGAAGAATATAGTGATAGGAATCTACGAATCTGCGACCACCTAAGTCTTAATGGAACAGCGCAGAAGCGGTTCTACCGTGTTTCCCCGAAAATAAGACAGGGTCGTATATTTATTTTTCCTTAAGAAGACACAGTAGGGCTTATTTTCAGGGGATGTGTTATTTTTTTTTAAGTACGGTACAACAATCTACATTTATTCAAATATAGTTAAGTCGTCTTCTTCTGGAACATCATCATAACTCTCCAAACCCCGAATTCCATCCTGAATTTCTTGCAACTCTATTTCCTTTAGAACCATTGGCCCCAATCTGTCATGTCAAGCAATAGAGCTCTCATGGGGCAGATGAGAAGGGCTGCTCGTCTTCTTCACCGCTCCGCGACGAAATGCATGGGTTGTGCAGATGCGCTGCATAGCCACGCCCATCACTAGGTCTTATTTTTGGGGTAGGGCTTATATTGCGCAAATGCTTAGAAATCCTGCTAAGACTTATTTAATGGGTAGGTCTTATTTTCGGGGAAACACGTTAAGTATGTGAAGTATTTGATGCAGCCTGTGGAATGGGTTAAAGCTCCTACACATTCACTTTTCATTTTGGATTCTCTCAACCTGAAGACATCAGAAAATAATCTCTTTGTTGAGGTAATGAATGCATCTTATCCTAGAATAAAAAGTTATCTGTTCAATCTTGAATTTTAAGTGATAAGGGTTCTGTTTCTGTTTTACAGTAGACAGTCTGAGGCTAACAGACATAAATCCAAACAGTGTCAGAGCCTGAAACATCCACTTCCCCACACTGTCCTGTCCCCTCTGTGAGCAGCGTTCCCCCCGCATGTCACTGTCTCCTGTAGCACTTCCGCCTCAGACTCTGCTTCTTTATGGTAACTCCCGGCAAGGAACCCTGTGAGATCCCTGGCAGCTAACTAGTCTCTGTTTCTTCTTCTCGCTATGGCCTAATGCGACCAGTCTGCTTCTGTAACCCACAGCCCCCACCATTTTCAAATAACGTTACCCAGATGCACACTCCTTGATCCCGAGGCCTATAAACCTGTAGTCCAGGCATAAGGAGGCACGGGCCACACCGTCTTCCTGTCTGCTGTGAAGGGGGTTCTCTGAGTGGATTTTACATGAGAGGTGTGTCCAGAGCTGTCCCACCTTCTCGTTGCTGGAAACCTGGTCCCAAAGATAGGGAGCAGTGGCTTATACCATAAGTTGGTGTCCTCCTCTGGTCTTAGACGTGTGGCAGACACTTTCAGAGAGGAAATTCTGAGGCAGTGAATTCTGGTTGTCTGTAGCCTATTGAATTAAATTCTTCCTTATTTAGTTCCTTAATTAGTGAAACTAAAGCAGAGGTACTGAGGTCTTACCACTTTGTTAATCTGAAAGCAATGTGTAAAAACTCTAAACCCGTTCCCTGGATTACTTTGTCTCTTTGGTCCTACTCTGCTGGGAGGCCCCAGCAGTCACTCATGTGTGTACTTGGCCAGATGGCCCTCACCCTTCGGGGAAAGATGGAGCGAGGGCTCAGAAGATGAAGTGAGCAGATCGGAAAGTAGAGAAGGGAAAGAAGAATTCTGTATTCAAGAAAAGACGTCATTTACTGCTTTCCAGCAAATTGTTCAAGAATAGAATATACCTGCTGTGTGCAGGGTGGAGGGAAAACTGGCTTTCAAGTGCTCACGTGAGCAGAACAAGGGAGAGGGCTAGCACAGCTTTGAGACCATGCCATATTGCGTCCAACGGTGGTGCCAAGGAACTCCAGCTGTGCACGCCCGAGCAGGCAGGGATGTGCTGGGGCCGTACTGCACAGCTCTCGGGCCGAGATGCATCTGTCCTAGGAACACTTGTCCATCTGCCACACACGCGGGCACTCTGCCCTCTGAAGCACTTTTAGACACAAAGGCAGGTGACTGCCTGCATGCACCCCAAAGACTATGGCAGTCAAAGTTACAGGTGACTGAGTGAGAAAACAGAGGATCCAAGCCCAGGGCAGTAAAATGGCAAAGAGACAAGAAACCCAGACACAGGTGCAGGTGAGGATTCTTCAGGGTCAGGCAGTTGTGGCAAAGCAGCAAGAGTGTCTGCTGAAGGCAAGCGACAAGGCTTGACAATGGCGACCACGGAAGCAGGCGTGAGGCACAGGTGTCTCCGTGGGCTCCGTAGAGAATGTTAAAGAGCTGATCTGCACACAGCTTGAAGTCACCTGGGGAGCGGGGAGAGCGTGTTCAGAGAAGCACCTGCTATTCAGCCCTGCAAATTTGCTTTGATCCTGCAATATCCTGCCACCGTGGCAATGTTAGAGATGGCTGGCACAAAAGTGTCAGATGACTTACAGCACATAAAGAATTGTCTCCAAAGCCTAATTTGTAATTCATTGATATTTGAGTAAAAATGACTTTTGCTTTTTTTTAAAGGGACATGATAGATGAGGCTGAATTGCCGAGAACTTAATACAAAAGGGTTAATCATGTAGGCTAAATGTAGATATATTTCTGTCATAGCAAATGGAGCTGCGGTGCACTTCATTCTCATCCGTAATGAATACATCACACAGACTGTGGCTGTAGACTCGAGCCTGTCCTCCCAGTGCAGCAGACATTACAGGAAGGAGAGCGGTGAGCAGAAATCCCCTCGTGTGGCGATTCTGCACTAGCTTATGTGTTCCTTTGAAATCATTCTCCTGCCTCTCCAAAAAATCCTCTGAATGCTTTCTCTGCATCCAGCCTTTGGGGATTTACAGAGGAGTCACCTGGCCTTTGCCCACAGCAGCCATGTGGGCTGGCAGGGGAGGGCGCATGCCAGCAGAATGTGTTTTGTTCCTTCCTGTACACAACTGCACGTAACACCTCTATATGCAGACTGCAAATGTCTTGAAGGATTCTCTCTCTTATTCTCTGGTTTTCACCCGAAGCAGGTTGGGAGGTCACCCAATACCTGCTAGTTAACCAGTTACATGCATACCAGGGAGAAGAACCAGCAGGAGAGATGAACAAAGACCCCAGGGGGTTAAGGTTTCTGACACTGGCAACAGCAGAGACATAGGAGGGGTGAGAAAAAGATATGAGAATGACCCTCTCTTCTCCACAGGAAATTCATTAATTCACTGTGGAAACTCATTCAGAATTCAGGAAGAGACACAACGGTCTGCACTTTGAACAAATAGCTGCTCTCAACAGAGCAAAGAACATTTCTGAGATTGAGGTGAGGCTGTGGGTGCATGGGAGGCAGGGAGGGAGAGAGAGATGCATACATTTGGGAAGAACTTATCAGGTATGGGGAATGTGGAAGCTGTGAAAGATCCAGTCTAGTTGCCTATGTAGGCAAATGTGAGGGAGAGGAATAGCTAGGTTTAAACAAAAATGTGTGTGTGTGTGTGTATAACAATATGTGTATATGTTTATTTGCAGGAATACTATCAGAATAAAGTTTACAGAAGTTGGGGTTAGCATTAGACATGAAATTTTGTATAAGAAACCTCATTGCTTTAAGTTATGAAATCCAGTACTTAGTATTTAAAATACTTAAGCCTTCAATCAGACTGAAGAGTAAAGTCATGTGGTTTCCTCCCTGCTCTAGTCTGCGAGTATCTGTTTTCACTTTCCTATTTTTCAAAATCACTACCCAATTTAGTAGCCAATGAAGTGTTTCCTAGTTAAATAAACTTGTTTTACATTTCTATCTGTGCATTTTCTTTCTATTACAGTTTAACATTCAATTGAATGGTTTGCTGTCCTAATTGGATTGACGGACATGGATGTGAAGTGCCAATTCTCTATGATAGGTAAACATTTTTGGTAAAATGATGGTTTCTGTGCACAAGGAGACCTTCCAGATGCAAAAGTCACACCTGCAGTTACACAGAACACGACGGGGTGTGTGGAGATATCTTTGTTAAGTGATTGCGAGAGTTCTCCAAGGAGCCACATCCTCTCCGAGGGCTCCTTCCCTCCTGCATGCAGGAAACAGATGTGGTTCTGCTGATCACTGGGTAAAGAAAAATGTGCTTGTGGGGTACGACTGATTTATTGTGCCAGCAGATAAAGCAGGGGATTGTTATAAGCAATTTTGAAAACTTTTGAAAAGAATGTTTTCTTTCAAAATCGGAGTTTACTATGGCCATATTCAATTATTTTCAAAAGAAGGTCTATAAATTAGAAACTGAGCATCTTTTATGGTCTGTATAAATTAAAATATATATAGATTGATCACTGACAGAATTTGTCTCATTGGTACCTAATTATACTACGACATTCCCTTCCAGATCTACAAGATGCATGTGTAACAGTGTAGACGGGACAGGAGTAGACAGCTGTCTCCTAAGGAAGTGACACTCCTCATGTCTTTGTTCCGGATCATTCCCTTTTAACAATCCAGACTCAATGCTTTTCTCCCACTGCTGGTATTCAGAGCCAGCACAGCAAGTGTCCAGGGGTCTGGAAGCCGTGGGGACGAACACAGATTTGAACCATGGATGCTTCTGCCATTCAAATGGATCTCTTCAGCAATATGTAAACAACATTGAAAAATATTCATATAAATATGGAATTTTAGAGTTCATTTGGTCAATTTCTCTTCATTTCAAGGATGTGAAGACTGAGGCTGGGGGTAAGAATTGGTTTTCAGTTCCCTAGAAATGCTCACAACTCCCCGTCCCGCAGAGTTCCTGCCCCTGCAGTTCCCGGAGGACTGCGGCTGTTGCTGGCTGTCCCAGGATCCCAGCCCATCTGCATCTGCTGCTGTCAGGAGTCTTGCTTACATCTGCCCCATCCTCACCTTCTCCGGGGAGAAGAGGCTAGCTCCTCCTCTAGGCTAACCCCTCCCTTTGTCCCCACTGTGTCCCTAGAATAGCTCCTTCCTGGTCCCTCCAGCCTCTCAGCCTTGCTCCTTATGTCACCAGGAAAACCAGTGTTACCAGGAGAGTTGCTGTCCCAAGCTTGTTTATGTTTGGTTCAATTTATTTAAGTGCGTCCACGCCTGTTTCTCTCTGCAGGCTCAGAGGAAAAGATGTCATCCCCGTAAGGCTGAAGGCCTGCGTCCCGGGTCCCTGTTCCTGCTCCTTGGCAAAGACTCATCAGCTGCCCACTTCCCAAGACTTCCAATCCCTCCCTCTCTCCTGATTCTCTTCCTTAACACAGATATTGTCAAAGGTCTTTCACCTTACACATGTCCTTTCATTGTAAATGCTCCTCTGTTTACAGCCCCATTTCTCTCTTCCCCTCCCAGCTCAGCTCCAGACAAGTCTAAACTCAGACTACACATCCTTATTTTCCACTCCTGTCTGCACGCTGCATGCCGGCTTCAGTGCTTGCCATTTGCAGTGAATGCGTGATTTGGTCTGTCAACATCCATTCCGTCCATTCATCCTTCCTAATGGGTCCTTGACTTCCTTTTGGGGAATTACTTCTTCCCCAGGCGGTGGCTTGTCAATTAGGGGCCATGCAACTGCAGTGGATGAGCACAAGAACCAACCTGGGGAGTCAGATGCTCTGTCCTTGTTACTGAAACCCTGAGCACCGGGAGAAGGGCACAGGCTCATCCTCCTGGCACCAGCACGCTGCCGACTGCCCAGCTGTGAGACCCATGCGGCTCGCTGTCGTCGTCGCCTTTCCTGTCTTTTGCAAGCCTTACTCTTCAACATTGTGAGCTCCTAATGTTCTTTTCCCTTTGACTTAAATTAGCCAGAGCTGGTTTCTGTTGCATATAATCAAAGAACTCATCCCTCTGCAACTACAGAGGCCAAAGGTTGCTAATGAGCTTTTCCTTGTTTCCTTGTGAAGTCTGATGGCTATTTTTCTACCTTTAGATGACCCACTCTGCCTCTGCAGCATCTCCAGTATGTCGCTCTCTGTGCCACTTCCCCACTCGAATCCTTCGGGGCTCTCTGTTGCTCATAAGCTGAAGCCACCCAGGTCCCCGTGCGGCATGCCCAGCTCCCCATGGCAAGGCCTCAGTTCTCTCCACGCTTGTCCTGAACACATCTGCGGCTTCCCCCAGGGTCCTGCGGCTGCCTCTGCCTGGAACACCCTTCCCTCCTTTCTTTGCCGATTAATCCCCATTTGCTCTCCCACTCTCAGCTCCAGGCATTACTTGTTCCGGGAAGCATTTATCGACAACCCCCTCCAACCCTGACGCCTAGTCTGGACGAGGTTATCTGTTTTATGAACTACTGTAGCACTCTGTGAAACCTTCGCCATAGGATTTGATCACGCTGTCTGACTCCCCATCTCTGCGGACAGGGACACACTTGGTTTATCTTTACAGCCCTGGCCTTTTGTGACTGTCCCCGTTGACAGTCACAAACGACTGTCCCCGTTGATGCAGCACATACTTGCTAACTGGAGGGATCCCCTCCCACCGTGTCTGTGATTCTCCTGATGCTCTCCTCCTTTCTTTTCTTGTACCTTCAGTCTCTGATTCCAATGACATCTTCATTTCAGACTCTCAGTTATGCTTCTGTCTACCTGTCACCACACACACACACACACACACACACACACACACACTCTATAACCACCGCTGCCCCTCCTAGGTGCTGCTCCATCTCTCTCCCTCGACTCACTTCTCCAGGAACAAGCTACGGCTGTGTCTTTACCACACACTTAGCCGTCGGGTTCCTGGTCTGTCTGCCCACGGAAACCTGGGGTGAACCAGAGACCTCTCCGACGTGGACAGGGAGGCGCCGTGGGACGCTGGAGTAGGCACGGGACTGGACAGACCATGATGTCAATTCCAGCTCTGTGCCCTTAGCCAAATTACTGAACCTCACTCAGCCTCAGTTTCGTAATTCTGAAAATAGGAATCCTTCTATGTAGTGACAGGGTGGAGGTACGAGCAACGAGGCTGTGGGAACACGGAGCGGCATGCCTGGCTCCGTGCGTTTTACCTACCGTCCTCGCCCAACCCTGGTTCCCTGGCCTCCCTGGCCGGGCACACACTGCTCCCGCTCCCCTCCCTGCTGACACTCCGTCCTCTCTCTATTCTCATGATTCTGGGTCTCCTAGCTCTCGCCTGCTTCTCCTGCTTTCCTTTTCCAGCCATTCCCAGCTCTCCTTCCCCTGACTGCCCTGGGAGTGGACGGCCTCCTGAGCTCTGTCGCCAGTCCGCCTCTCTTCTCTCGCCACTCTCTCCCGGGACTGCTGTGCCTCTGCCACAGCGGCTATCCCTTCGCAGGACTCTTTTTTTTTTGGTTGCCTGTTTTTTGTCCCTCAGATTGTGTCTTGCTCTCCCCAGTCGAGCCCAAAGCCCGGCACCCAGGAGATGCTTGTAATGAAGGAGGAATCTAAAATTTCATCGTTTGTTTCTATGTCTCCAGCTCACATCTCTCTCCTGAGCTTTCCGGAAATCTCACATTGTTGTTCATTCAGCTTCTCAAAGTCGGCATGTCCAGAATGAATCACGTTCCCTCTCCTTACACCTGCTCTTCTTGTGGGGTGGGGTGGAAAGGGGTGCTTTCTTGGTTAACAGCCCTCATATCAACTCAAGCCATGATGGTTGGAATCTTGGTTCATAGACAAGTCCTCCTTTTCCCTTATTAGTGACCCCCACAAATGACATCCAAACTGCAACTCTCCCCAAAACTCCCCAAACCACTGCCCAAACTCAAGCCCACATCAATCCTCACCGGGAGCTTGTTCTGACCTTCTCACTCAGCTCGGCCCCACGCACTTACACAGCCTCGCTCAATCTTTCCTTACTGGGTACCAGAATCGTTTCTCAGCAACACCAGTTAGAAAGTATGACTCACCAGCTCCATGCCTTCCCAAAGCACTTTCTACTACTTTTCCCTCCTTCCCAGAAAGGCATTTCACACCCTCGTCAGCCAGCCTGGAACTGGCTTCCCAGCCTCAGCGTCCTGCCCCTGCAGGCCACTCGCGCTTTCTCGATCCGCCACTACTCCCTTTTTCCTTCTTTGTGCTTCTCAGTGGTTCCTGTCTCCCTCTTGTCATTCAAAATCCTGCCTCCTATGAAGGTCCAGCTCCTTGCCACGTGGTCCAAGAGGTCCCACGTCCCCGCAGGCAGAATTAACCCCTTTGTTACTGCTGTCACATTCGGACTCACGTGTGTCAGTCAGTTGTTCACACACGGTTCTCTATCACCATGTGATGTCCCTTGAAGACACGTGAACACAAACATTTTTGGATTTCTTGGTTCCATGGATACAGTAAGTATGTCACTAAACGTTGGATTAAATTGTTCCGACAAGGGATTGGTGAGCCTATCTTTGGGTTAATTGGTGAATAAGACAAATCGAGCTCTTTGGTTAATGTTCTAACTTTTTACAGAAGGGAACTGAGATCTTTGGGCAGAGAAAACCTCTAGGTCCAGCGGGGCTGCTGGGGAATCTTTCCTGGAGGAGCTGGCTGGCAAGGAGGGGTCTGCAGAAGGTCTAAATGACAGCTCGACACTAGTGTCCCCTTCCTCCACGGGTATGCAGGGGGGATGTGACGTGAAGTGTGGCAGTGCCTGGATGGGAATCACCCCAGGCTACTGCTGACTTCCTCTTTGACTCCTGGTTTTGTGTTAAAGTTATTATAATTCTGGTTCAGGAAGTGCTGATATTTCCGGCAGAAACAGGTAATTCGTGATGCACAGAATGGAAGGAAAGCTGTGACCTCCACTATCTCTGACAACAGAGAGGCTGTCTCTGCTGCCAAATTTAGGAAAAGGGTTCTTGACCAACTACTACTGGGCCTACCTGGAAGGACCATCACGTGGTGGTGGTGCACAGGAATGGATGACAAGGTCAGCTTGCAAAAGTGGAGAAAAGCACAATAGATGCTCAGTTTATTTTTTATCCTCACAATAACCCCATGATATAGGAGGGTGTGAGTAAGTGCATCATTCCCCATCCCATCTGGGGCTCAGAGACAGACATCTTGATGGGCACTGGAACAGCCAAGGTGTGAATCAAGGGTTTCTGATTCCTTGACTTTCTACAAACTAGTAAGGGCTTTTCCTCCTTTGGGTGGGTACCATGTAGTGGGATTGCTGGATCAAATGGTAGTTCTACTTTTAGTTATCTCCATACTCCTTTCCACAGAGGTTGTACTAGTTTGCAGTCCCACCAGCAGTGTCTAAGTGTTCCCATCTCTCTGCATCCACGCCAACATTTGTTGTTTTGGGACTTTGATAAAGGCCATTCTCACTGGAGTTAAGTGATATCTCATTGTGGTTTTGATTTGCATTTCCCTGATGATTAGAGATGTTGAGCATTTTTTTTATATGTTGCTTGGCCATTAGCCTGTCTTCTTTTGAAAAGTTTCTGTTCATGTCCCTTGCCCACTTTTTAATGGGGTTGTTTGATTTTTTCTTGCTGATTTTCCTGAGTTCTGTATAGATTCTAGTCATCAATCATTTATCTGATGTGTAGCATGCAAATATTTTCTGTCATTCTGTAGGTTGTCTATTCGCTCTAATGATAGTTTCTTTGGCTATACAGAAGCTTTTTTAATTTGATCATGTCCCATTTATTTATTTTTGTTGATGTTGTGATTGCTTTTGGGGTCTTCTTCATAAATTCTTTGTGTAGGCCAATGTCTATAAGAGTTTTTCCAACATTTTCTTCTCAAATTCTTCTGGTTTCATGCCTTAGGTTTAAGTCTGTTACCCATTGTGAATTCATTTTTGTAAGTGGTGAGAGGTGCGGATCCTGTTTTAGTCTTCTACATGTGGCTATCCAATTTGCCCATATCATTTATTGAATAGGGATTCTTTTCCCCAGTGTATGTTTTTGTCAGCTTTCTCAGAGATTAGATTCCTGCTTAGGATAAGGTTGCTATCTATCACCACTTCTATCCAACACAGTGCTGGAAATCCTAGCCAGAGCACTCAGATAAGAAAAGGAAATCAAGGGCATCCAAATTGGGACAGAAGAGGTCAAACTATCTCTTTTTGCTGATGATATGATCTTATATCTAGAAAACCCCTAAGATTCTGCCAAGAGAGTACTGGAATTGATAAGTTTAGCAAAGTCTCAGGTTACAAAATCAATGTACACAAATCAGCAGCATTCCTATATGCCAATAGTCAAAATGAGAACCAAATCAAACACTCAAGACCTTTCACAATAGCAACAAAGAAAATAAAATATCTCGGAATATATTTAACTAAGGAGGTGAAAGACCTCTACAGGGAGAATTATGAAATACTGAGGAAGGAAACGGCAGAGAATGTAAACAGATGGAAAAGCATATCATGCTCATGGATTAGCAGAAGCAACATTGTTAAAATGTCTATACTATCCCAAATCATCTACAGATTCAATGCAATTCCTATTAAAATACCAACATCATTTTTCAAAAATCTAGAAAAAATAATTCTATGTTTCATATGGAACCAGAGAAGAACCCAGATAGTTAAAGCAAACTTAAGCAAAAAGAACAAGTTGGGAGGCATCAATTTAAGCTATACTACAAAGCTATAGTAACCAAAACAGCATGGTACTGGCACAAGAACAGAGACATAGACCAGTGGAATAGAACTGAGAACCCAGATATAAAACCATCCTCATACTGCCTGGCATTTCTACCACTTGTAAGAGAATGGTAGGGAATAAGTTAGACTGTGGTAGATTGGAGCGAAAATGTGAAGGGTACAGACTACAGCACACTGAGGTTTGCACTTTATTCTGAATACAAATGGAGTACAAAATGAAGTTCCTTTTCAAGCTTGTGTGATAAGGAAAGGGAGTGGGGAGGAGGGATCTGAGGATGAATGACAAGTTTAGTTTCCGAGGTGCTTTCTGGCAGTCACAGGACGCGCAGGTAGAGACCGGCTAGTGGGGAGTTAGAGATTCAAGATGAGTGCGAGAGGGAGGTAAGGCTTGGAGCAGCTTCATTCCTACCACAGTCCAAAGGGGGACAGTAGATAAGAATGGGGAGGAGTATTTGTTGAATGAGCATAAATTAATCGAAAGCTAAAAAATGTAATTACACAGGTCACAAAATATCAATCTTAAGTATCCAGTTCATTAAAAAATATCTATGAAGGTAATAGTGAGAGCTCAAGACAACACCCGCAGCAATGTCTATAAAAACAATCTCCTCTAAGGTCTTTAGTGTGTGGTAAAAAAAAAAATAATAAAAATAATAACAATTTTCCTCGTCCCTTTCCTGTATGAGTTGGATGTCCTGGAACAACTTGAGAAATTTTATAGCAAAAAGTATTACTATTATTTTGTACTGTTAGGTATTACCTAAGTTCTTGTTAGTAAGCAATACTTGCACATATTTTACAAAAGGGCAACCCTGTCTCTCTCTAGCTCCTTTCATTTACCCTGGATCTGGTAACTGTTGCAGAAAAGCAGGTGTTTTTGTTGTGTGTGGCAGGGGCACTTGGAATCTTAATATACCTTCCTTGATTGTGAACTAGAAAGTTAGTTCTTATGTCTAGTGTTCATCCTAAACTTTTTTCTTTTGTTACTCTTTTAGTGACAAATACTGTGAAAGGAATTTGAGTTCAGGCTCTGTGGGTAGATAACATTCTTTAAAGCACCTATGTAGGCGGTTCCCTGTCCTCCCCTATTGTGACAGACGTTAGCAGCTCTGGTCCCTGCTTCTCTCAGCTCCAAACATTTTATCATTTGTTATCAGAACTATTCACAGTGACTCAACAATAATTTTCCTAAATGACTGTGAGACCTCATTTGGATTTTTAATAAACAGTCACATTTTAATGAGGTCTCCATAAAACTGACTAAATATGTTTAGAAATCATTAGCTTAAATTACCGGTGCAAAAGTCTCCTTTGGGAGTCCCGCAGATTTGGTTATAAGACTCTGGCAGATGGATTAGTTCAACACCACAACAGAGTTTTTGAATCTCCACACAAACGGTGTAAATGGGAATGCCTGGGAAACAGGCAACCAGATAAAAACGAAATGTCCCTCAGGTGGGTTCATTAAAGCAGGAAAATAATCACAACACACTCCAGCGCGTTTCGATGCCAGGTGTGCAGCCATCGGCAGGTGCCAGGAAAACCAACCAGGGTCCCTTCCCAGAACACAAGGGCTAAAAGGGGATGTGTGGTGGTGACAAGGAATTATTAGATAATGACAGGTCCTGGCAGATGTACTGGGGACTCTGCTGGAGGGAAGTGCAGCGTCTGTGTCTTCTGCACCAGGTGCTGCGACAGGGAAGGCCTCCCAGTGGCTCTAGCACCAGCAATTAAAGCCACCTAATGCAGAGTGCTTCAGGGCAAAGCAGGGAGCAGGCTGCAGCTCTGACTTACGGACTCGGCAGCATGTCTGTGTAAACAAACGCACATCCACCTCCTCATGCTTAATTCAGGAAGGACGCGCCGGGTGTGGTGCACATGTTAAGTAGGTAGCTGTTGCCCTTAAAAACCATGTCATTTTGATTTCTTGGGTGGTTTGTTGTTGTTTTTTTAAGCATGGAAAATGGGGAAGTCATCTCTAAAACAAATGTGCAGGATAAACAACCAACGGGAAACAGCCTGGAACAAGGTGAGTGCTTTTTCCTGGAGGGAATACGACCTCTTGTCAAAATCCCGAAATCATGCCAGACATTTCAAGGACAGATGCCATTAATTTCATTCCTAATTGAAGTCAGACCAATCCAAGGGGCTGATGGCCATGGGGGGAGGTCTCTTCAGAGCTCACCCACGTCCCCACAAACCTGGAAAGGTGTGCAAGGGTTTAAAAAGAAATTAACTCGTCACAACTAAAATTATTGAGTTACTGTAAGCCTATGGCCTTAGATTTATGGGTAAACCTGAAACCTAGCAATCACCTCCCCCCTTCAACTACACCCCGTTGGCTGAAATTCCCACAGCTATTTGTTAGGAGGAATAGTTGCCACCACAAAAATCAACAGTGAGTGCCCTGGATATGACAGGGCCAAGTGCCTGACGGACGAAAATAGTGACCACTACTGCATGGAATTTTTATTTTTAATTTTTCTAAAGCCAGGCCACTTGAAATGAAACCTGGCTCCCTGCTAAATGTGCCATGTCCAGCAGACAGAGGGCTTTAGTGTTTTATTATTATTTGTTTTTACCATAGTAATTTTACAGCATAATCTTCTTTTCCTTTTTCTACTAAAGATTGTGTATGCTGTCCTCATCTTTCCTTAAAGTAAAAGGGTGTATCAAATGAAAGTGACTTAACCTCTGAATCCTCAGAGTCCAGACATGGTGGCACACTTTGGAAGTTCGGTTGAGTAAAAAATACATATATGCCTTTATTTTAAAAAATATCCCATACTAGTTTTTATTTACAATTATCTACTTTTCAAAATAATTCACCTTAGGATTCTCTTATAAGCAAGCTCCAATGCAAATACTTAAAATCTGAGGGGGTGAATAACTTTCTGGCAATGCAGTTATTAGGAAGTTATTGTGCAATTATTGTAAAGTACCGTGAAAACAGTCTCTAGATACCTCTTTCTTCCCATACGTGGGCAGTCGACAAATATTCGTGAAGTGAATGAAGGATTCAGATTTGAGGATACATTTCGGGGGAAGAAACACAAGTGCATGAAAACTGGTAAAATATTTAGCTTGGCTATGTGGCAGTCTAGTGTATGCTAACAGATCTGTGACACTGTGTTGGCGCGTTCTCGTGCATTCGCATTTGCCCAGTGCCGGGAGATGTGCCGGGAGGGAGGGGCCAACGAGTGAGGCTGTCTCTTCCTTTGCAAGAGCTGAGCTTGCTTTCTGGTGGAGCTGACAATTTTTTTTTCAATAGTCATTACTGCTTTCATAGCAAAAGCAGGGAGCTTTGGTGTAGGGGGAAAAGGGGCAATTGTATATACTACCGCAGGTCCTAGGTTTGTTGGTGGAAAAATGAAATTTTTACCAATACCTACATTTATTGAGTGCTCAGAATGGGCAGAATCTTCTCTAACCACCTGATTTGTAGAAAGTCATTCAGTCTTTACAAGAACCCCATGAAGCAAGTTGTTATGCACTGAATATTTGTGTACCCCCAAAATTCATATGTTGAAGCCCTAACCCCTAAGTGTGGCTGTATTTGGACATGGGGCCTGTGAATAAGTAATTAAGGTTAAATAAGGTCATAAGAGTGGGGCCCTGATCCAATAGGATTAGTGTCCTTATAAGAAGAGACACCAGAGAGCTTGCTCTCTCTCCACCACATGAGGTCACAGACACGTGAAAGCCAGGAAGAGATCCCTCACCAGAAAGTGATTCCTGCCAGACCCTGATAGGGCTTTATAGCCTCCAGAACCGTGAGCAAATAAATGTCTATTGCTTAAGCCTCCCAGCCTGTGGTGTTTTGTTATAGCAGCCTGCACTGGTGGATACATAGTTCCTAACTATTATGTCCCCACTTTCCAGAGAAAGGTCTCTGACAGGAGAGGCTCAGCAACCTCACCTAGGCTGGGCAGGTGGCACGTACCTGCCGCATCGAGCTCTGAGCCAGCCTACCTGCCTTCCGATGCTGGCTCCCAGCAGAGATGTAATCGAAAGAAAAAAAAAATGGTTTCTATATTTTTAGCACATAAAATACTGCTCTGTAAGTTTTCATGCTTTACATAATGGTCCCACAGTATCTCCTTACTTGTCTTGTCACTTTACTTACTGTATCCTTTGTCATACAGAAAATTTTACATTTTAATATCATCAAATTTTCCTATCCTTTTCCTAACGTGTTGGGCTTTTAGTGTCTTTGAAACATTTTTAACAAAACAAATGTCTTAGATATTTTCTTCTAAAACTTTTAAAGCTTTGTTACATCTGATATTCATTGTTGGATGTTTTACAAAAGAGGGACTCTTTTTGGGGTCCACGTGGATAAGCAAATGTCTCGGCTGGCTTCACTGGAAAGCTCACCCGTTCCCCACTAATTACATATCTTTCCCCTTATGCTTAAGGTCAACATCTGGCCTCTCTGTTTTAACCTACTGCTCCATTCCTTTCTCCCTAGCAATTTGTGGCACCTGTAATTTTCCCTTTCCTATAGTCCTTGTACAGTTTTGGTATCAAGGTTATCCCTTGGCCTCTTAAAATGAAATGGGGAGCAGTCTTTCTTTTTCTTAGTCTCTTACAGTAATTTTTATAATATTTATAAAATTTATTCCTATATTTATATATTTATAAAACTTATAATATTTGAATTATCCATTCCTTGAATATTTACTATCTGTATATATACTTGGGTCTGGTGCATTTCCATGGGTCAATTTTTAGCCATAATTCAATTTTCTTTTTAAAGATCTCACTCTTTTTAAAGGATCTCACTCTTTCTCCCCAGGTAGAGTGCAGTGGCATCATTATAGCTCACTGCAAGCTCAAACTCCTGGGTTCAAGTGATCCTCCTGCCTCAGCCTCCTGAGTAGCTGGGACTATAGGCGTGTACCACTATGCCCGGATAATTTTTCTATATTTTGTAGAGATGAGCTCTTGCTCTTGCTCTTGCTCAGTCTGGTCTTGAACTCCTGGCATCGAGTGAACCTCCTAACTTGGTCTCCCAAAGTGCTAGGATTATAGGAGTGAGCCATGACCACACCTGGCCAATTTTTAAATAATTATTTTCTAGTCAGAATTTCTGTTTCTTTTTGAGTCAGTTTTGGAAAATTATATTTTTCTAGAAAATAACCTATTTCATCAAACTTATTGTTGTTCATATTATTCTATTGTGATAAAGATACCTATTCTAGTCCTAAGATTCTTTATGTGTGGTTTTCTTCCTTTATTTCTGATCTATTTTGAGAGGTCTGTTTCATTAACCTTTTCACAAAACCAGCTTTTTATTTTGTTGACCTTTTTTTTATTGTTTCTGTGCTTTTTATTTAATAAATTTCTACTTGTGTTTATTATTTCCTTTTTTCCTTTTTTGGGTTTACTCAGTTCTTCATCTGTCTTCTTGAATTAGGTGCTTAGTTGGTCTTTCGTTTCTAATAACAACATTTAAAAACATGTATTTCCTTTTAGGTACCATTTTATTTATATTTGATGAGTTTAACACTAGATGATACTTTACAAATCACAGTTGTAAGTATTTTCAGATTTTATTAGGTGTTTGACTTTGGTCGTGAGTTAGCAGAAGTGCTGTTCCACCCAGACCCTAAGTGAAGGTGGCTTAACTTCCTTGTCATCTCCCTATGCTGGCCGGTGCTCCTCTTCCTTCTTCCTCACGCCCTCTCTCCCCACTTCCCCAGTCTGCTCTCTCTGAACGTCTACCCTTTGTGGGTTTTGGTTTTATGTGGCAGTCTCTGTTCAAATTCTTAGCATTGCATGGGTCTAAGATGTTATGTCTTGTCCTTGGTGGGCTTAAAACCCAAGGTCCAAGATCACAAAGACTGAAGCTGCCCACCCCCTGCCAAGACTCACACAGACCCGCCCTGCCCAGCCTCCTGAGGACAGGTGTGAGGTCCTCTCTCTCTAGAATCTCCAGTCCTCATTTTATATCTAGTCTCCAGGAGTTTACTTTTTGAGGGCCAAACTAAACATTTTTAATGTATATATTTATATGTATGTGTGATATATAAATACATTAAAATATGTATTTATATTTTTATCTAGAATTTCTAGATGTTTGTAGGAAGGTTTTCAGATTAATCTACCATCTTTGCTAGAATTATATGTATCTCCCACTTACTGATGTTCTCATTATGACAGAACTGTGGTATCTGTTCCCAGTTTGTACCTCCTGAAACCTTCTGAGAAGCTTAAGAGAAAACCCCTAATGGTTTATGCCCCAATATTTCAATTCTAGGCTAACTGCTAGGCTGCCTTTGCTGAGGGTAAGTCTCATGATGTCAACTTTTCTTAAGTTAAGCACAACCATGGAATTACAAATAAAGCAATTGCACCTTGTGTGTTTGCTCATTTTAAAATTTCACTTTGGAAGTAATCTTATAGCATACCACTAGTGAGAATACAACCACTTACAAGCTTCCCGGTTAAATAAAAATAGTGTTCCAACATCATCATCATCATAATAATATGTAGTTATAACATGAGGGAAAGCATACATTTTAATGGATTTTTAAAAAAAAATAGAGTATGACACCAGATTCCTCCTCCACTAGGGTCTCTGAAATTATTTTCAAGTCAGTCTTTCCCAAATACCTATTTGTACAGATATGAAATAGATCTTAGCATAGAGTAAATTCTCAGTATTTGTTGATTAACTTGTAGGCTGTACTCCATGAAATTGCTATTACATCAGTTGAAAACTGACTGCAATTCAATTAGTACAATTGGCATAAAGTATGGTTCCAGGATAGTCTTATGTTCTTCATTTTCTTTGATATTGTTTTATGATTGTTTTCCAGAGAAATAAATACCACAGTATCCTCAAAAACAAAACCAGTGCTCATAAACAGTTACTGCAGAGAAAGGGATGAAAGGCCTTTGGATTAGATTATGATTTCTATTTTACAGGTTAGGAAACTGAGGCACAGGAAGGTCAAATTTCAGCAAGCAAAGATGCTGGAATTCTAACCTAAGGATTGAATCCAGTGCTGCACACGGTTTTTAGAGCCAATTTTCCTGAGTTAGGGAATGCAGTCATGTCTAATGCAGCACCCATTGAGTTTTGACACCCAACAATCAGCATTCGTGCTTAGAGGTATTTTTGTGCACTCAGTATAGCCTGATAACAGCTGCTTTTAAATCTTGAGTGCCTTTCCTGTCTGTTGCTATCGCAACAAATGAAAGCAATTCAGGCTATGTTTACTGATAATTTATAAGCAAGTGCAGCAAGCAATAGGAGGAGCTGTAGTAGTTAATGTTTTTTGGAGTACACATAGTACTTCAAAAGCTTGGTGCATGCCTTACTTTCTATTCCCAGTTAAGCAAGGAATGAAATGGCCATTTGCGGTGTACAGCTCACTTACCCTTCCCACTTCCACAAGGTTGGTCACCATGATGATGCTTGCGGTGTTTTCATGCCACACCATCCTCCAGAAGTCATAGATGGTCTCCTGCATTGGCCCTGCAGCAAAACAGAACAGAGACTTTTTTTTCCCTTGTAAGTTTCAACTGAAAAATTTCTGGGGCTTGCAACTAAATCTATTAATACCCACATGCAGTTCCCTCACTTTCATAGATGGACATAGCTCTCTGGTGTCAATACAAAAAGGTAATCTTTCTAAAACTGTACCTATAGAAATAGCAAATTTCATTCATGGTTGAGTTTTCTCATGTCATCAAACATATCTGCATTTGAGCTCTTTTTACCCCTCTTAAGCTACCACCATGAAAAAAAGTTATTTCTCCATCATTTAGCTATTTATCTCCATAATACTCAAGAGTAAGATTCTAAAAAATGTATAACATTACTCTTTCTGCTAACAATTGGCAGATATCCCAAGGAAGTGGTATATAGAATGAAATGAACCTCTATAGGAAAAATGGCCTTTTCTTATTTCTAATATTTTTCTTATTCTGTGCTATCTGTCAAATTAATCCATTTTTTTTTTCTGCCTGACTTTCTATAAGAGAGAGAGAGGTTAAGAGTTTTAAGCAGTTGCACTGCCTCTCACTCAACATAAAGATTCCTGGCAGAACATGAGCAACCAGCTACTTCCTTAGTTCTTGGGATATAAGCATTAAAAAGCTCTTTCTTATGGATTGGAAGGAAAAAAAAAAAGGGAAAATATGTATTACAAAAGGCCAGTGTTACAGAAAGTACCTGATTTATAAATCTTTATAAATAGAAAGGCTAAAAAACGAGAGAAATATAACTTCAACGGCTTGGAGAGTCACATGATATATGTGAAATCATACAAATATTCAGATACATTCAGGATCAGAACCCAATTGTACTACAGTATCTTGACATTATGGATCACTGATTTGGAGCTCCAATATTTGAATTTGAGATTTGCTTCTGCCTTTTCACTGGCTGTGTGATTTGGGGCAAGTTACTTAGCCACTGTGAGCTTCAGTGGAAAAAAATTTCCAAGCCATTGAAGTTATATTTCTCTCATTTTTTAGCCTATTTATAAAGATTTATACTGTTACATTTCTACCCTCAAATATGAATGGGCATAACGTAGAGGTTTCTTTCTTTAATATGGATTAAAAGAAATTTTAAATTCCAACTTTCTGTACCTGATAGTATCTGTAACACTGGCCTTTTGTAATACATATTTTCCCTTTTTTTTCCCTTCCTTCTTCTTTCTTTACATACAGATCCCAGTAACACCTCTCAAGGTTATTTTGAAGATTCTTGGAATTAATGGACACTCAGGCATTTTGTAAATAGCAAAGCAATAAAAGGAAAACAAGGCACATTATAGGTATGTATTAATGGTCATCCTTTTGCTGAGGCCTCAGCACTGAGGAAAAGCGGCGCACCCAGGGGGCCTTCAGTCACTGCCCATTCCTCTTGATTCAATTAGCAATTGGTTCTTTCATAATTTTTCTTTTTCTTCTTTCCTGTTGAGGCTCCTTCCCTTCCCTCCACAACACTGACTTCTATCATTCCTCCCTTGCTGCTTCTGACTACACTCTTACTCTCCCCGTAGGAGCTGACTTGGTTTCATAATCCCTTTGGGGTAGGACCAGGCATGCCACCTCCCATGAAGCTCCACCAGCCATTTCAGCCCCTGTCCCTTGGCATGTGCGTGCCATTCTCCTGATGCATAGGCTGAAGATTTCAATGACTTTAATGTAAGGTTACAGAGGGGACAAGTAAACATCGGATTCCATCAATCACTACAGTTCTGGCTTGCCGAGAGGCATACTCATTGTGTACTTAACAGCTTGTTACTTATTCACAAGGAAAAAAATGTACTGAGTCCATCTTGGTGCAAACAGACAGTCTTCCCAGTGTGACCCCTGAAACAAAGGGGTGACCTTCCCTAGGTAAACAGGCCTGTGCTACCTTCCCTGAAATGTCCAAAAATATTATAATAATAGTGCTGATGCCAACAGCTGCAGTGGATGAGTCAGGCATGCACCTGCAGGAAGAAAAGCCACCTCTCCTTTCAGTGGCTAACAGGAGTCTCCAGAGACATTCCAGGCTGGGGGCCCAGTTCTGTGCGTCTAAAGTGCTTCTCACTTATCCTTTCTTAGCAGTGGACAGCCTGTGACTGATTAGTTCCAGTCCCCGCTGGAGGGGAGCAAAGCCCTCTTGGTTTACTGCTATTTCCTCAGTGCCTTGCGGAAGGGCTGGCACACGGCAGGAGCTCAGTGAGCATGTGAACGAGTGAGTGTGCATGCATGTATAAGCTGTATTGTTATCAAGATGCTATACTAAACGTACGCTGTGTAAAATAACATTACTATGCAATATTTGCATGATTCCCTTTCTCAACTTGTATTTCTAAGATTATCCGTAGAAGCTTGAAAACACAGTGGCCTCACTCCTTTTCAATTCATGGAAAGAGGAGCATCTTTTGCAAGGATATCTTCACAGGGAGTGCAGTTATCACTGTCCTCAGGCACTGCCTTGGAGCACTGGAACTGGACTGCTGCTCCCAACTTCTACGCAGGCCGCCCCGCTAGCCTTCACTGCCCCAAGGCTTTGCCTCCAAACTCAGCTCAGTCCGTCACCCTGGGTGCAATCCTAGCTTCGCAATAGCTGTTCTCAAGGGAAGGCAGTGGTCCTCAGTTCTAGCTACATATTAAAATTATGGTGGTGATTTAAAAAATCCTGATGTCTTAACCCAAGAGACTGATTTAACTGGCCTTGGGTGGGAGTTGGGTCTGGGTGTGTTTTCAAATCTCTCCTAATCTACAGCATCAACAGCATCAGTTTCACCTTCCAATCTAACCATCAAGTGGTCTCCTATGGAGTTATAATTGTGAAACACCAAATATTTGTCTGTTGATTGTTATAAATCTACTGATTAGTCTAACCCTGTCTATAAGCTCTGTGAATCAAGGAATCCCATTTTGCTCTGATTTAGAAGGAACTTCACTCATAAAATGTCATCTAGGAATATGACTATGCCACCTCACCGCGGGAGCTAAGCACCAGTTAAGGTGGCATGTGTTTTTCAATGTTCACTCAACTAAATCTGCATCATCTTTAAAATAAAGGGTGTTTATGAGCATTAGCAGCTCACTCAGCTGATGACATATACTTTAGTCTTCAGGATTTTCTTACCCATTGACCTGCACTAAAAAAGATTAGGATAGAAAGACATATGAGGTGAAGTTCTTTTTAGTGCTAAAATTAGGTACAGGTATCCAGAAGAACTAAAAGAATTTGGTGTTAAAATCTAAAAATGCAATTGAACATGAAGATTATTATTCTAAGTTGATCTAAGAAAGAAAAAAAGAGTGCAAGCAAAGGCACCCCATCTCCTCCTGCATTTTGCCTGTTCCTTCTTGCCTCTGTTTCCCTCACGTGTGTGGCAACTGTCACCAACACCTGGCCATCTCCTGTGGCCATACGTGTGGCCCCTCACTGTCCTAGTCACTGTGGCAGTTCAACAATAAAACTGCTCAGGGATGGGCACTGGAGATTCTTGGTTGATGATTCAAGATATTTCTCGAATGTTCATTCAAATAATGTTTTTAGAGGGTGGAAAATGGAAGAGGAAGGTCCCCAAATATTGGGCTTTTAATGCAAAATGTTTCAGTCTTGTTTTTCTTTCTCTTCCCAAGATCTGAATAAATTATTACTCAGAGATACATGTCTCCTGGCAAAATTAAAAACGTGTGCTGGAGGACAGGAGGGGGGTGTACTGTACTGTCATGGAGGGATGATCCATTTGAATTTAGCAGCTCCTGGTGGGGTCTGAGTGGCTGTGACCATCCTGAGCAAACATCAGGAGTCTACAGACACGTGACCTGAACACAAGGTGGTTACTCTCAGCACTGGTGCCCTCGAAGGACTGAAATGCAGGGGGGACACCATGGGAGGGCAGTATCCCTCTGCCTTGACCTCTGACTCCCAGGGTCACGGGAGATTGCTCCCAGAATGGACAAACTAAATTCCCAAGACAGGGAACCCAGAACAGCAGGAAAGGACTCTGTAAAACCTCCCTCTCTCGAGGCATGAACAGGTACGATCAGCAACCCAGGAATTTGATACCCACAGTTCCCGGCTGGGTGGGAGCCACTGTAATTGCTGGGTCAGTCCATTTACAGATGTTTGCGCAACACGCAAGAAGGTTATTCTCAGCAGTTGTCCCCCTGTGGGGCTGCGGTGCTTGAAAGGTAAGGTCTAGAAATTTCAATAATATCAGGCCAGTAATACATTCCATTTCCTACACAATAGCTGGCACACACAGACCTCTGCTGAGAAGGAAATGTGCAGAGGGGCCATTCTTGCCACCAACAAGCCCTGGAGGAGTAAAAAGAGGGCAGAAAGAACTAGAGTTCAAAAAATAAAAAATTAAAAGCAACGAAAAGCGTTAAGTGGAAGACATTCGATGATGAGCTCTATTGTGTAAGATGAGTTCATGGGAAGTAAGAGATATTAAAAATTATCATTTTGAACCTTGATAGATGACTTGTACTCTTTCTTTTCACATTCAAATTTTTCTACAGTATTTTTTTTATGTTAACGAGAGCTGCTGAGAAGTCAAGGTCCCTTAAGCTGGCAGTGGCATATTTGAGTTTTTGAAGTGAGAAAAGATAGTATAAATATGAATTGGTATTCCATCAGAAACAGAGTGATACCTAACATCCTTTGAACACTTATTATTTCCTAGGTCCTGTTTGAAGTAGTTTACATGTATTATCTTATTAAATTGAAAACTCACCATCCTATGAAATAGGTACTATTGGTCTCCCCCATTTTACTGACAGGAGACTGAGGCACAGAGAAGTCAAGGAAGTTGTCGAAGGTCACACAGCTAGTGAGTTTTGAACAGGGGGTCTGACTCCATTACACCACACTGCCTCATGTGAATGCCAAAAGCCACTCAGAAGAGTTCTACTAGATGAGTGTGTACTGTACAATCCTCGAAATCCCAGCAAGAAGAAAATAGAGGAAAACCCACGCCAACTACACGGAAACAATCCCTTTAAGAGTGTTTTTATATCAGCTCACTTCTATTCTTTAACACTTCCAAGGGCCTCCCACTAGTACAGAATAAAATCCAACTTTTCGAGTGCAGCCGACCCCAAGCTTCTCCGCCTGCCTCCATGAGTATGTTGAAACAGCACACCCTGTTTTCCTCCCTCCATCCCCCCTGCTCAGAGCCCAGCCATGGGGACCGCTCACCTGAGTTGCCAAAGCAGCCTAACGCACCTCCCAGAACCCGCGTCGGGGCCTCCCCCAGTCGGTCCCCTCAGCAGAGCTCGCCTCTGAGACTGCAGACCCATCACGTCATTGTCCCGCGTAAATCTTCCAAGGGCCTTCCGCTGCTCTCACAGTAAAGCCCCAGTTCCTGCAGCAGGCACCTGTGGCCCCGCCCGGCCTGTGCCTGCCCCTCCCTGACCACCCGTCTCACCTCAGGACCCTCCCCGGGCCCCCTCCAGCTGGTGGGTCAGTTAAAGCCCACGTATCTGCTGCCCTCAGCTTAGCAGTCTGGGAGCCACTTCCTCAGGCCACTTTCCCAAGACGCAAGTCAAGCCTCCCTGTTTCTTCATGACCTGAGTGTCAGCCATGGGCCAGTGTGTTTTTGAGGCACGTGTTCCTCAGTGGCCTGTGAGCCTGGCCTCACACCCAGCTTGCGCCCCTCGTCCGCACCACCTTCCTGGCCGGGGGTGTGCATGGCCACCCTGCATGCAGCCGTCAGGCACGAGCCTAGTGGTAAATTCTGGCCATTCTGTGCTAGGGAATCTGCGAGGTATGGTAAGGGGTGCAAAGGGGAATAGCGTAAATATGGTCCCCATTTTCCAGAAGCTTAAAATTTCCTAAGGTAGAGGTACAGCAAGAACATACTCCTCTCTCCCACGTCCAGGCAGTGGGAAGTCTGGAATCCAAAGGACAGCAGCAATATGGCTCCAGGGGCTGTCTCAACGTGGGCAGCGCGTCAGCCATGGAGCAGGGTGGCAAGCCACCAGCTTGCCTCTCGTGGCTGGCATGGCCAGGTGGGACCCGAGGCTCCCTGGTGCAGGGACGAGGCTCAGGTGGGCTTCCGGGCTTAGGCACGCTGGCTCAGGAGCCAGCGGGTGAGGGACAGGCTTACAGCTTAAGCAGACTGGGGAAGCCCAGGGCTGCCCTTAGAGGACGGTTTGGAAACCAAAGGGGACTCTTGCTGTCCCCAGTGCTTTGTCAGCAATCAAAGAATCCCAGGGCTCTGGGCTGGAATGAGGGCTGGAAAGTAAGGCAGACCCAGGCCAAGGGTGGTGAACAACCCAGTGAGGCACAAACGTAGATAACCCGCACGGGCAGGTGCCCTGAGCCACCTTTATGCTCAGTGTCATTCATTCACCTCTGGCGGCAGGAGGCAGGGACCATACTCCATGTTAACACACTAAACGGGCATAGAGGAGACTGAGTGACTTTGTTAGGAACACGTGGCCAGTGCGTGGCAAAGCTGGGATTCCAACCCAGGCCACCTGGTCACATTGTTTTGCTTTCGGAATGAACTGAACTACCAGAGACCCAGGCCCTATCTGTGTATGTCAGTTGTCAAATGATGTGAAGTGACTGGTGCTGGCCTGGGTCTGGGACCTGAAGGAGGGTGTGTGTGACAGGGGTATGCACCAAATGGGGAAGTACAGAGGGGCCCTAAGGCCGGGTAGCTGCAGAACAGCAAGGTCCTTACTTGGGCTGTGACCTGGGTACAGCTCTTCCAAGCCCTCCAGCACCCAGCTGCCTCCCCAAGAACTGAAGACCACGGAAGGTGCAATGTGAACGTGGAAAAAGATGAGCCTGGGATTTATGCATTTATTTTAAAGCTTTTGCTACATAATAAAAGTGGCCCTAAATTTCTGATCCATTATGGTTACTGTTGCTGCTGGCGATACTCTATAATAAGTATTATGAAGTCCGTTATTCAACATTTAGAAAATGAGAAGTCCCTTTCTGAGTAAGTTTTTATTACAAAACTTGATGTGATTTTTCAATATAATCCTTCCATAACATTTACGTCTATAACTTCACATTTAGTAGCTTTTCATTTTTGCAGCAGTGAAATGTGAAAGGTAAAATATGCCACCATGCTTTACGGGCTGAGTCTGCCTGTGTGTCACAAAGGCGATAATGGTGACACAAAACAGTTGGCTTCTGCATTAATAATCCTTAACATCACTTATTTGATAGATGTCTTTGCTCTCCCCTGGGGCTACTGATGTTAAAATCATGGAGTTTTTATGAATAATTTTTGATTTCAGCTGCAGAATAAGGATGCATCTCGGGTGCATGGGATGTGATTTGCTTATTTTCCTGAATGGATAAGAACATCTCAAGAAAATTACCATTTAAAAGAAACAATAAAAATCAACTAATGAATTAGAAGCAAAGACACAGGGGAAAAACCTGTTCTGTGATGGGAAAAACCTGGGAATATTTTATTTAACCTAAATTCAAAAATATAACTGGCAGCATGTTAAAATAGCATTTTCTAAGGATAGCTCTCACGTCAAGCACTCTTTATGTCTAGAACCGCAGGGTTAGAAATGTTCACCAGTCCATTGAAATTTTAATTTAGTGACAGTAAAAGAATAGAAAATAGGCATTGGAGCCATAATAAAATGCACCTTTTTAGAAGCAGTGTCAAAATTGATGACTTAAATAGTAACGTTAAATAGTATTTTCAGTTAATAAATTTCAGCGGTTCCCAGACAATGGCAAAGGCCTTCCTATCAACTGGAGTAGGTTTCCTACTGCGTGAGTCTTTCCCTTCACTGGCTCACTCTGGTTAGCAGGTACTTTCCATTTGCCCTATTTGTTCTAAATTGACTTGCTGGTGTGTGTTCTTCTTAACCTAACATTAGGCACACACTTCCAGCTGTATCCGTGAATATTTCCTCTGGAACCCACATGTTGATTTTACATTTCATTCATGACATCCCTCCAAATTCTTCTTTTAGATTGTAATAAGAAAGTATGACACTATTAAGTGTGCAGATATTTGTAGCATTCTCTATATAGTTAGGTTCATGGAATGTTTGTCTAGGCGTACTAACAGAACATGTGAAATCCTGATGGGACACCAAAAGGTTAAGTCAAATTTAATTAAGAGAATGTTGGCATAAACCAAACATTAATGGACAGAATGCATATAAACACTAGAACAGCCTGGGAAGTATTTGTAGATAATATTAGCTACCAGCTTTCAACCATTATATCTTTTTTGGTTAATACTCTTTCATTTTATATACACTGGGGAAAAGAATCCTTATTCAATAAATGGTGCTGGGAAAACTGG